>CM046365.1:17185025-17276066 GCA_025413025.1 Ficus hispida
TAAATGAGTAGGTAGCATTACACATGGGTAGAATTCCGAGATAAAATATACAAATAACAATAACAATAATAATAATGATTTACTTGTAGAATAAAGTTCTAAATCATTGAATATTCATTGAATTACGTTAATTTTATTATTTCAATATGATTCAAATGTAATCAAACATAAAATTATAAACTGGTAATTTGTTTTTGGTTAAAAAAATAAATTTGTTATAATATTTCTGTTTGGCGCATATTTAACCTCCTTAAGATATGTACCTACCTATTAATTACCAAAAAAAGTTATGTACCTACCTAGATGAGTAGAAAATTAGTACTGCCAACCAAAATATTACCCAGCCTACAAAATTCTAGTTACAACTGATTCTCTAAAAGATGACTAGAAATTAAATAAATCCCCATCTGTGTCACTAGCCCACAACGACAATGTTGTTTTTTTTTTTTTTTTTTTTTTTTTTTTTTTTTTTGTGCTTTTGAAAATCTTGACCTGAAAAGTGCCACCCACCTAGAATATTCATCACGTATTCGCTTTTCTCTTTCCATCATTTATATCTTTCACTCTTTTATGCTTCACGTATCGGTTTATTTCTTTCACTTTGGTGTCCTTAATATATATTAAAACAATTAATTTAAGGGGAGAAGAAAAACGTGAGTTTGAAAATTTTCTTTCACTGTTATTTGATACCATGTTTTATATATATATTTTAAAAAATGTATATATTTATTAAATAATAGTTATTTGCATTCAGGGATGAAACGAGTCACTTCAAACTTAAGATGTTCATAAATTAGGAGAGAACCTAAATCTCAAATCATTACAGTGCAAAATACACCTAATACAAAATCAAACCAATCCAAAAAAACATTAAATTCCACATATTGGATTTCACTAACTTGCATATTGTATCTATAATTTAAGCCTTGAATTTAACTCTTAATAAGTCCATTTTTACACTATTCAGATAAAATTCATTATAAAATTAAAAATTAGCAAAAGAAAGTAACTTGTGATTACTAAAGATGTCTGTGTTCCTACTCAACGACGAGCAACACCGATGTATATATTTTTATTGTTTTTAACGACGACGCCAATAGATTGATTTTTTAAAAAAAATCTATTTTCTAGACAAGGAAAGTTCAATGAAAACATAAAATAAACGTTATGAAAATTGTAAAAGATGACATATTTATATGAGGTAGTAGAAGCTTATGGAGCCTTTTCAAACACAAAAGAGAGAGAGAGAGAGAGAAAGATAGAGAGAGCTTCCTATGGAGCATAAATTATTATTGTTATTACAAAAGATTGATTTTTTTTTCTTTTAATCTAGTTTCTAGACAAGGAAAGTTCAATGAAAACATAAAATAAAACGTTATGAAAATTGTAAAAGATGACATATTTATATGAGGTAGTAGAAGCTTCTTATGGAGCCTGTTCAAACACACAAAAGAGAGAGAGAGAGAGAGTTTCCTATGGAGCTTAAATTATTATTGTTATTACAAAAGATTGATTTTTTTTAAAAAAAATCTAGTTTCTAGACGAGGAAAGTTCACTGAAAACATAAAATAAAACGTTATACGATGAAAATTGTGAAATAAGACACATTTATATGAGGTAGTAGAAGCTTCCCATGGGGCCTCTTCAAACCCCCACACACACGAGAGAGAGAGAGAGAGCTTTCCTATGGAGCTTAAATAATTATTGTTATTACAAAAGATTAATTTTTTTTATTATTGTTATTACTATTTTTTCTAAATGGTGACATTTTTCTTCGTCTTTGAAGATACATTAAGGTGACATTTGACATGATGTAATGGAATTAAAATGTAAATGGGAATATAAATATGAATATATATGATGGAATTGAAATATTCTGAATAGAATTAATGTTTTTTTTTTTCTGATTTTAAATGATTGGCTGAACATTGGAATTAATTATCATGTTTGATTAACTATTAAAATTGAATAATAACTAATTTGATAAAAAAATTTTAAAGAATAAGATCGCTCAATCCAAGCAAAGATAGTGAAACCGGTAATATGAAACACCTCCTAACTGGGGTCCATTTGGTCCTCCTTTTTCTAGTGTTTTAGTTAACCAGAAAACACTTATATTACTCTGTAACAAATTCAAATGGCCATGACTTTTTGTTTCCCTCAAGTTCCACATCCCACTTGAATAATATATATATATATATATATATATATAATTATCATTTTGATACCTGTAATTTACAACTTTATCATATAGGTAGCTGTAGTTAAAAAATAAAAAATAAAGTTCAATGCTCTGTTTGGTGAAATATAAATTCAAATTTTTTATCTTAATTTTTGTCTTTTTCTAAAAAGTCAACGAAAATTATAAATAGTTTTTAAAAAGTCAACCAACTCAAATTTAAAAATTTCAACTCAAACAGTTTCATCAAACGGATTCTAAAAAAAAGGACAAAACTGTGGTAGAGACTCATTGATGCAGTCATTTTTTAAACCACAGATATTGAATTGGATGGTTTATATATTGAGGGTGTACATGATGAACTGTAAGCACTACCCATATTGTAATAAAGTAAGTGAAAAAGAAAAAAGAAAAAAGAAAAAGTTGAAGAAGATCGTGAACAGGAAGAGAGAGAGGGAAGAGAAAGAGAGAGGGGTGTGGGGGGTTCCCGTTGGGGAGGGGGGCCTGGGGAGAGGGGCTGGGGTGTGGGGCACCGGGCGGGCTAGTGGTAGGGGAGCCAGCCAAGAAGAGAGAGAATGGGGGGGGGGGGGGGGGGGGGCCGGCACCGGGGGAGGGGGTTGCGGTGGGGGGGCGTCGGGCTAGCTGGGGGTAGGGGGCGCACCGGGGGGGCGAAAGAGGAAAGAGAGAGAGAGGGGGGTGGCTGAGGATGAGGTGGGGCCGGCGGGGGTGTGGTCGCCGGCGTCAGGATGTCATCGGCGATGAGAAGATAAGGCGTTGAACGGTAAGAGAGAGTGGAGAGAGAGAGGGGGTGGGGGGGGGTTCCTCAAGGGGGGGCGCCGGCGGAGGGGGGGGCCGGGGGAGGGGGTTGGGGGGCTCCTAGTGGTTGGGAATAGGGGGCAGCCAGGAAGAGAAAGAGGGGAAGAGAGAGAGGAGAGAGAGAAAAAGGGGGTGGGGGTCCCGAGGTGTGCTGGGGAGGGGGGCTAGGGTGTTGGGGAGTCGGATGGGCTGGGGGTGGGGGCCGGGGGGTGGGGGGGGGGGGGGGGCACCGGGGCAGGGAGAGAGGAGAAGAGAGAGAGGGGGGAGAGAAAGAGGAGAAGAGAGAGGAGGGCTGGGTTTGGAGGGGGTGGGGGCGGGGCCTGCCGGGGTATGGTCGCCGGCGTCGGGGGGTGACCAGCGACGGCGGGAAGGTCGCCGGTGATGGCGGGAAGGTCTCCGGTGACGGAGAAGATAAGGGTGAAAAAGTTTATATGAGGTGAGGTGCATGGTAACTATGTTACACTAACAATATATCAACCGTAGTTCAAAAAAGAATTCTACCGGTAGTTAATCTGAGAGAGGTTCTACCATAGCCTCTCCCTTTTATTATGTTTTACGGAAAATTGAATTGAAAAGTACATTCATGTTTCAAAAACAGGCCTTGAGATATGTGGGATGACATATTTTAGAACTACAGGAAAGTCGACAGCTACCAGGGACAAAATAATAGAACTCATCAAACATATCAATCTAATAACAGTACGAGGACAATGCGGGGAAAACAGGAAACACACTATTTTGGATCCACATAACAAAGAAGAAAAGTAGCAGAAGTAGAAACACACTATTTTGGATCCTTTTCACGACGGAGCAATTAAGAAATTTATGCAGAAATACTAAATAAGATACTAATATTGTGGCTACTAAGTCTTCAGGTTGGCTAGACTACATGTAGCATCTTGGTTCTGGGGACTCTTACTTAGAAACCATGAATCTTGATGTTTTCCTTCTTCACAATGCCAGCCTGTCAAACAACATGACACAAATTGAATAAAAATGACCCCAATATTTACTAGAAGACTGGAAGTTCATCGACTTTCACATACATTCGTTATGATTACCGGCACAAGGAAGGCGGAAAAATTCTCTCTGTGGTCCCCCTGAAGCTGTATGACCTGAAAACCGTGCAACAATACATTTTTAAGGCTCATGTTACTCTAATGTAATGTACACAGAAAAGTAATCCTATATGTACCAACTCCTTTACCAATTTTTCAATACTATGTCACGCGACAAGTGAGTTGTTATGTTTTTATTGACAAATTTAATTTATACTATTAACTTACACAATTAAAATAACTCATATGCTACGTCAATTGAAATAAATGGTCAGGAAAAAGTTAGGACTAGTATTATTCTACCCCAAAATGTGCAAGGAAAATTCTTAGACAAAAAAAAGCTTCCCAGAATAGGACTGCTGTTATATATCAAATGTGTATATGAATACCATCTGTAGAGAAGATGTGTTAGAATGTAGTAGATGTTAGGAACGGACCTGGCCTAACTCTGGGTCCTGGACAACAGTACCATTACAGCAGAACTCTTTCTTGAGGTCCTTAAGTATCTTGCTATAGCTGTATTCCTTCTTCAAACCTTGCACGGTGGTTAGACTTTTCCGACCATTACGCTGTTTACATACATGCACGTACTCTTTTCCCCCAGCGCCGGAGTCATCAGCACTTGCATCAGCAAAGGGTTCTGCCCAAGTCCAACCACAAAATCAAACGAAGAGATTAGACTGATTGCTCTTGGAGGCCACAATCGTATTCATCATCTTATAACTAGGCTACGGAGAATTAGATACGGAACCTAACAAAAGCAGACGGAAGCTGATGGTCTAACTCAGACATGAAACTTGACTGTTGGATGTAGAAGAGCAAGCAACCAAGGAGTTGCTTTGATTTTTAAGCAGAACAAAAGGTTAACAAAGTTGGTAAGTAAAAACTACAACTATGATTTCTGCTGATTAGCTAAGCCTAGAAGTTACTAAAGATAAGACAAGATTAGATTAAGCAAAGACATAATAAACTTAACAAAGAGATCAAAGATTACATTTTTAGAATAGTCTTTGGCAGTTTTGCTATTGTAACAAAAGGCATATTCTCCATAAAACCTATATAATCTATCTCCAACACATTGATCAAACCAATCTACTTTCATTTTATTCATTCACACAGAGTTATATGGAACTTTTAACATTTATATTCAACAACCGTACTCGACAAAGCGATCGCGTTATATATCTTGTTTTGTGAATCATTAGACAGAATAGAGATGGGCTATTGAAAAAACCCAGTTCATGTTTCCTTGTCCACTAGAGTTTTCCTCGAATCGTAGAGATTCTTAAGAGTGTTAAACACGCTCAAAAGAAAGAAGTCTCCAAGAACCAAAGAAGAACACCCGAAATTTGCAAAGGTATTAATTAAAAAAGATAAAATCAAATCACAGGAACTTCCCATTTAAATCCGGTCAAAGATCTCCACTAACCTCTTAACTTTAAAGCTTTATCCATTTATACCCTAATCAATTCGTTTATTCTTAAAATAAATCTCACATCATTGAAATCCCAAATTAACCATAGTTAAAAACCCAAAAAGCAAAAGGAAAAAAAAAAAATTCAAATTTCCTGAGAATAGGGAAAAACCACACACACGGGCTATGATCCATATACTCACATCTTTAAAATCACACATTTTTTGGTTTGTTCTTAAAATAAATCTCAAATTTCCTGAGAAAAGGGGAAAACCACACACACGGGCTACGAACCATATACTCACATCTTTAAAATCACACATTTTTTGGTTTGTTCTTAAAATAAATCTCACATCTTTAAAATCCCAAATTAACCAAAGTTAAAAACCCAAAAAGAAAAAGAAAAAAAAAAAAGTCAAATTTCCTGAAAAAAGGGGAAAACCACACACACGGGATATGATTCATATACAGATGAATACTTAAAAAAAAAAAAAAAAATCACCATTTAGTATCCAGTTTACTAGCGATCAGGGTTTTCCTTTTTTTTTTTTTTTGGTAAGGAAAATTAACTCCGAAGTATTTAAAATAATGAGAGGCTATAGTAGAGCCTCTCTCAGAGTAACTATCGGTATAACTTTTTTTTGAACTGTTGAGATTTAATCAAACCATTAAAATATTGTTAGTGTATCATACTTATCATATAGTTTACCTTATATTACCATTCCCACCCAAGTCTTCTCCATCGTCCGTGACCTTCCAGCCACCGACAATAGCCCCGTCTAGGGGGAAGGGCCGAGGTGGGGGACCTGGGGTGGGGGGGCGCCATCGGGGGGAAGAGAGATAGAGGGGGTAGGGGGGTGCTGGTGGGGGGTTGGGGGGAGGCCAGGGGAGGGGGCCCTGGGGTGGGGTGGGACACCGGGGGGGCTAGGGTTGGGGGGCCATCGGGGAGGTGCCGGGGGCCGGCCAGGGCTTGGGCCTAGGGCTGGGGGGGAGGGGGGCAAGGGTGGGTCGCCGGCACCGGGGCTTTCGCTGATGACGGAGAAGACTTAAGGTGGGAATGGTAATATGAGGTAAATAATATGATAAGTATGATACATTAATAATATTTCAACTATTCGATTAAATCTTAACGGTTCAAAAAAAATTCTGCCGATAGTTATTTTGGGAGAGACTCTACCACAATCTCTCCCCTTTATAATTACTTGTTTGTTTTTTTTTTTTTCCTTTTTTCACAGAATAAATCTAAACCACTGCACAGTTTTTTATTTAAATATGTTTTGATTTTTTATATTTTTAAATTTTTTTTCTGACGAGATTTCTATTTTTTTTCTTTTTTCTTTTTAGATATTCAATAAAAATTCTTCATTATTTTATATGGTAAGATAAAAATTTATGAACTTGTTTTTTAGTATACTTCTTTTTGAGATAATAAAAACTTGAGAATAAGTTACTGATGAAGTTGAGTATTTAACAAGTATTGTTAAAAAGGTTATGAATTTGGTTAATACTTTATTAGATAATTAGGAAAAAAAAAAAAACTCAAAATTCATAGTTTGCAAGAATTCTTAATCATTTCTCTCAATTATTTATAAAATAAATAATTAATAAATCAATATATTTAATTATATATCAGTGTTTTTCATTTACTTGTTATTTCTTAGAAAACAAATAACTAGTAATAACAGGGAATTACAAAAACTATTGAAAAATATGAATAATAACAAATAAAATAAAAGAATCTTCTCTTAAAAAAAATCTTATCTAAATGAATTAAAAAATAACAATAAAGTAGAAGATTAAAAAAAGTAAAGAACAAAAAAAATTATAGGGATTTAGACTGTAATAGAAAGAGAATGAAAAAAAGTACAAAATTTATTTATAAGTATATTTTAGAAAAATTAAATGGTGAAACAAGTAGTTATTTAATTTTAAAATTAATATAGTAAGTTATTATAAAAAATAAGTAAAAAAGATAAAATAAGAATGTCAATAGATCCATCATTTTAAAAATAATATTTAAATTAAATATGACACTATCAAAATGACATTTTATATAATAATTTTTAATTTAGTGGAAAAAATCAATCCTCCGTTCCTTAAAAAGAAAAAAAAAATCAATCCAGCTTTCTTATCTGACATGCTCCCATAATTATCCCTTTAATGTTCCCCCTATTTATCACTCGTCAGGCACATCTGGCCGTTCCCTTTAAATGGACCAATAAGAATTCATGATCATGAATCGCCTGACCAATTAGGATGTATCCGCCGTAACCTCCTCATCAATAGTGTTTTCTCTCGGCACAAAAGAAACAAGGACTTTATTTGTATTGATAGTAAAGAAGTGGGATGCATGTTCTCTTGCTAGCTTGGTGTTTAATAAAAATTTAGACCAAGTCGGTTTTACTCGTTTATTATGCGTGTGTGTGTGTGTGTATATGTATATATAAACAATAACTTGATGCAACTTGCAATAGAGATTTCTTTGCCACTACTCTATATGAGGTTGTACACTACATATATCAACTACTCTTGTTTTATTAATCTACAAAACACAATGATGGCTTCTTTAAAAAAAAAATTTAATAATAACCTAATGATAATTTTATATTTAACTTTATTATAATTTGTATATTTTGTATAATCTTAAAATTAAAAAAAAAAAAACACACACACACAAAATGATAGTGGACTGATGATAAAATGTTTAGTAACTTTATTATTCAAATTCATTGTTTTTTTTTCATTTATATATTTATTTACTTTTTTTGGTTCCTCATATATATGTCTTTCTCATTTATCCTCATTTGCCAAGTTGCTCACCCTTTATGTCCTGTTTTTGATTCATGTATATTTATTTGTCAATTAAAGGACTTCCAATGTTGCGGTTTGCATAGTTGCCACCCTAAACCAAATTTTCTTTTCTTTTCCTTTTTTCAAGGGGAATTAAACTGAGTTCACTCGGTCTCTTCAGATTTTTTTTTTCCTCTTTAAATTTTTGCCTGATCCATTTGATTAATTCAAGCAATTTTAACTTCAATCCTTTCCATTATTGATTCTAAATACAAAATTCCCACTCCATACTTTTCTTACCACATAAAACCCAGAAGAAGTGCTCTCAGCAGAAAAAGGAGGAAACAAAACGGAACCACGTAATTAAAGACCAACCAAGCTTTATTTATTTCTTATTATAATTATTTTTTTTGCCACTGTTTTTGTTCTATTATATACCGTTCATAAATCACAATTATTTTCCAATAAAAAATGGAACCCCCCCCCCCCCCCCCACAAAAAAAATAAAAAACAACTAACAAGAAAAGCACGTACTAATAAGCAGCCCATTCCATTAGCATTGCTTCAATTCATCAACTAACGAACGACAATGCAGCAAATGTGAACACCTATAGTTCCTATGCTATTAGTGACATCTCTCTGTATAAATATGACTAAACAACAATATCATAAACTCCCTTTTTTCTTCTAAATTTTCCTTTCTTCTTTATGTGTTTGGCAAAAACAACAATAATGAAGGTGGTGGTGGAGAACTTGACAGGAACTCTTTTCTTCATTCAAGTGGGCAACGATGCCACCGTTGCCGAACTAAAGCGCAAGATTGAGGCCCAAGAGAACCTCCCTTGTGCCCGTCTGATCTTGATTCCAGATGCCAAGGACAGCCATCCGATTAGCGGCGACGGCGATGGGGCCTCTCTCGTTGGTCACGGGGTCCAGGATGGGTCCCACATTTATATATTTTTCAATCCCCTTGACGATGGATCCAGCCAAAGTCTTGTTTTCACGTCGCCTGATTCTCCCTTGTGGTAGCCAGGCAAATATTGAAACATTATAAAGAATTAAATCCCATTTTCTCGGTACTGATCACCATTTTTTAATTTTTTATTTTGATTTGGTATATTTTGGAAGATAAATAAGATTCTAGTTTGTCAATGTTGTTGTTGCAGACAAAAAATTGAATCCAACTTATTACCCAAACATAGTTAATGTTTAATTTATTCTCTGATGCCTAAAAAAAAAAAAAAAGTGGTGTTGCTTCTTGCCTACACAACAATTACCTTAACTACCTTCTAACTCTCTTCTTTAGCACACTACTGAAAATTTGGTTTTTACCAACGTAATTTCTTGTCCGTTAAAATCAAAATCCATCGGTAAACCAAATTTCTAACTAAAAAAAAATTCGTCAAGAAATTGTTGGGAAAACGTAGTAGGTTGTTACAAAAAACTAAGAGCAAAAGACAAAATAAATAAAAAATACAAGGAAGAGAAGTTTTTCTGCAGTACCTTTATCCATTAAAGAAATAGCCTTTATATAGGCAATTACAAAGGGAAACAAACAAAGAAAACAACACACTTGACTACCAAAGCCACTAAACCAATAAAGCAAAAAACGTGGGCCACTTTTTCAACAACTTTGCTGAAAAGCTGGCTATCACTACTCAATAAAAACAGACCCAACTAAACTAAGAAACAAACAATGTGACCAACAGAAATAGCCTAAAAACTAAGACATAATTACTACTTTATTCAGCAATCCCTCCCTTAAACAGAAATTTTGCAAATATCAGTTTAATTCCAGCTTGCCAACACCAAATAGCTTTCTTAACTTCTAAAACGCAGCCAACTTGAGGGATTTGGTAAAAGTATCAGCAACTTGATCTTCACTTCTGCAATGAATGAGATCAATGACTTCGTCCTTCATGAGGTCCCTTAAGAAGTGAAACTTTACATCTATATGCTTGCTGCTTCCATGTAGAATAGGATTTTTGGAAAGTTTTATTGCTGAACTGTTGTCACAATAACTTGCAATTGCTCCCTCTTGCTTGAAATGTAGCTCTTCAAGAATTTTCCTCTGATTTGCAACAACAAATTCAGCTTCAGTTGTTCACAAAGTTACAATTGCTTGCTTTTTCGAAGACCACAAAACAGCTTCTGAATCAAGCTTGAAAACATATCCTGAAGTGCTTTTCCGATCATCTGAATCTCCAGCATAATTAGTATCAGTAAAACCAAACAAATCTGACTTTTCTCTTTTCTTGTAGAATAGCCCCTAACTAGTAGTCCTTTGTAAGTATCGAAAGATTCTTTTTGCAGCTAAGAGATGAATCTCCTTTGGACACTCCATGATCTTGCTTATGAGACTTTCAACATGCATTATGTCAGGTCTTGTAGCTATTAAATACATCAAACTCCCTACAATTTGCTTGTAAAGAGTGCTATTAATCTTCCTTCCTTCAGGATCTCGATCTCGAGTAAGTTTCAGACCCACTTCAGTAGGTGTACTAACAGATTTGCAAATTTTCATTTGAAACCTGTCCAAAATTTCTTACACACTTCTTTTGATAAATAAAAATTCCAGCTGCAGCTTGCACCACTTCAATGCCCAAAAAATAATGCATCTTTCCAAGATCAGATATATCAAATTCAATCATCATGGATTTCTTAAAACTTTCAATCATGGCATTATTATTTCTAGTGAAAATAAGATCGTCAACATATGAGCAAACAATGAGCAATTTTCCTCCATCTCCAATTTTTGTAAAAAGTGTATGCTCATATGGACATTTCTTGAATCCCTCTTGTGAAAAAAAAAACTCCGGAGAGGAAAACTGAAAAGAACACTGCTAGGGGTTTGTATTCGAATAATACACACATATTACATTGCTAGAACTCAGAATATATAGCCATATTCTAGTCATAAGGTACTGCTATAAACAAGGAAACAAATCAGCAATAAAAACAAATTAGCTATAAATCTGGAAGCTACAAATCTGGAACTAATTACAGTATAAAAGCCCTGATTTTATTCTTGGAAACTAATCTCTAATTACCTCCTTAATTCTCCCGAATATCAGGGGTACCGGAGAATGAGCTGATCTTCAACACTCCCCCTCAAGCTGAATTGTATACATCAAACAATCCTAGCTTGTAAATCATCTTCTCGAAAAGAGGTCTGGGCAATCCCTTAGTTAGGATGTCTGCTGTTTGTTCTGTTAAAGCTACATAAGGAATGCAAATAGTCCCGTCTTCAATCTTCTCCTTGATAAAGTGACAATCAACCTCCACATGTTTGGTACGATCATGGTGTACAGGATTGTGAGCTATACTAATAGCAGCTTTGTTGTCACAGTATAGTCTCATAGGACTCTTTGTTGCAACCTGAAGTTCTTTGAGAAGTAGCTTTAACCAAATTAACTCACTAACTCCATTTGCCAAGGACCTGAATTCAGCTTCCGCACTACTTCTTGTCACTACATTTTGCTTATTGCTCCGCCATGTTACCAAATTCCCCCAAACATAGGAACAATAACCTGATGTAGATCTCCTATCTGTCACAGAGCCAGCCCAACCTGCATCGGTGAAGGCTTCCACTTCGCGAGATTCTCCATTCTTAAAGAACAAACCTTTTCCCGGGCTTCCTTTCAGATACTTTACTATCCGAATGACTGCATCTAGGTGTTCTTCATAAGGAGCATGCATAAACTGGCTTACCATGCTGACGGCGAAAGTAATATCAGGTCTGGTGTGTGCTAGATAAATGAGCTTCCCAACTAATCGTTGATATCTACCCTTGTCCACTGGTGTACCTGTAGTCTGGTCTCCCAGTTTAACATTTGGATCAGCCGGAGTGTCAACAGGCTTGCATCCAAGTAACCCAATCTCCTTCAAAAGATCTAGGACATATTTTTTTTGAGATACAGAGATACCCGATTTATTTCGAGCAACCTCCATACCAAGAAAATACCTAAGCATTCCCAGATCTTTGATCTCAAACTCTTCTGCAAGCTTTTTTCGTAAGAAATTCATCTCTGAAACATTGTCACCAGTTAAGATAATATCATCAACATATGCAATTAGTATAGTTGACTTACCACCCTCAGGTTTGAAAAAAAGCGTGTGATCTGCGTGAGCCTGCTTGTACCCCTGTTGGCGAACAGCTTTTGTGAATCTTTCAAACCATGCCCTTGGTGATTGTTTCAATCCATAGAGAGATTTCTTCAGCTTGCACACCTGCCTTGTTTGTCCTGCACTCTTAAAACTGGGAGGAAGTTTCATGTAGACTTCTTCAGACAAGTCTCCATTGAGAAAGGCATTCTTAATATCAAGTTGGTGAAGTGGCTAGTCTAGATTAGCTGCTAGAGAGAGAAGAACCCGGATCGTGTTGAGCTTGGCGACTGGAGCAAAAGTCTCTTGGTAATCAATCCCGTACGTTTGAGTGAATCCCTTAGCGACCAAACGTGCCTTGTACCGTTCTATAGACCCATCTGATTTATACTTCACGGTGAAAACCCACTTACATCCCATGGGTTCTGCATCTCTGGGTTTTTCAATCACTTCCTAAGTCCCACTTTTCTCAAGGGCTTGCATTTCTTCTTCTATTGCCTTCTTCCATTTAGGTCGTTGAAAGGCTTCTTTGAAGTTTTTTGGAATTTCTGTCTCTTCAAGACTGGATACAAAGGCTTTCAGAGAAGAGGACAAATGGTCATATCGAACAAAATGAGCTATAGGATGTTGAGTACAAGAACGAACTCCTTTCCTTATAGCAATAGGAAGATTGTCAGAGTTTTCCACAGATAAAGGAACAAGTGAATTACCTGAGTCCGGGTCAGATTCATGACAAGTCTCGAGAGTAAGAGGAGTTTGTTGATTCTTCCGACGAGAGTAAACACGAAGTTCAGTATTCGGCTGGGAGTTTGGTTGTTGGACATCAGGTTCAAGTACTTTGTTTTTATTATTTTCCACATCACGATCCCTTTCTTGTTTATCATCAAAAAAGTCTATTATTGGTAAGCTAATGCTTTTGGACTGTGGGGAATGAGTTTCTGAGGAGGATACTGATTGGAGAATTTCCGAAGAATTCCATAAATTTCCTTCACTATTTTCCTCCCCCTGAAGGGAATTGGTGGAAAAAAATAGAGTATTTTCGAAAAAGGTAAGGTCCATGGTCACAATGAATTTTTTTCTTTTCTGGGTAATAACACTTGTAGCCTTTTTGGTTGGCAGCATAACCGAGAAATATGCATTTGAAGGCTCTTAGGTCAAGTTTGTTACGGTTGGGGTTATGGTTATGAGCAAAGACAGTACACCGGAACATTTTAAGGGGAAGACTACTGATGGTTCGGTTCTCAGGGAAAAATTTGGAGAGGACAGACAATAGGGTTTGGAAACGGAGAACATTTGTAGGCATTTGGTTTATTAGGTAACAGGCAGTGAGAATAGCATCGCCCTATAAAATTTTGGGAGTGTTGGTTGTAAACATTATGGATCTAGCAACTTCTAACAGGTGTTTGTTCTTTCTTTCAGCGATGCCATTCTACTGAGGTGTGTTGGTATAAGAACTTTGGTGGACAATTCCATTTTCATTGAGATACCCCCCCTAAAATTTGGTTAAAATACTATCTACCATTATCAGTGTGTAAAATTTGGATATTTGTGGAGTATTGAGTTTTAACCATATTGTGAAAATTGATAAAGGTTTGTTCAGCATCAGATTTATCTTTTAGCAAGTACAACCAGCACACACGAGTATGATCATCAATAAAAGATATAAACCAATGTTTGGAGTAAAGATTAGGAGACCAAGAAGGCCCCAAATATCACTATGAATCATGGCAAAAGGTTTGGTAGCTTTGTAGGGTTTGGGTAAGAAAACAGACCTTTGATATTTTGCAAATTGACAAATTTCACATTGAAAAATATCATTATTCTTAAACAAGGAAGGAAACAAATGTTTTAAATAAGCAAAACTAGGATGCCCTAACCTAAAATGCCATAGCATAACTTGATTTTGCCTTGAAGAAGGTTCCCAACTAACAGTATGAACTTGTTTGATCTCGTCGGTGCCCTTGCCAAAATAATAGAGCCCCTCTTGCTCACTAGCATTGCCAATCCTTTCCTCGAACTCTGGTCCTGAAATTCACATCGATTTTGTGAGAAGATAACTCTACAATCACAATCCTTACAAATTTTGCTCACAGACAGTAAATTGAAGGATAAGTTTGGAATATGTAAAACAGACTTAAGAACAAGAGTTGAGTTGATTTTAACAGTCCCAATTCCAGCAATAGGAGACAACGATCCATCAGTAATTCTTACTTTAGTATGACAATTATTCAGAATATAAGAAGAAAATAATTGAGCACAACCTGTCATATGGTCTGAGGCTCCCGAGACAATAATCTAGCAATTTTTGACTTCTTTTGTGCAATTTAGGGCTGACAGAAAATTACCTTGCTGGGCAATTAAAGAAGTACCATTTACTTTCTCAGGAGTGAGCAATTTGTAGAGCCGCTCAAGTTGTTCTTTAGTGAGGTTGAGGCTGCCACCAGTTTGATCAGCACTGGATTGATAGGCACGAGTTTCCTTCTAAGACTGTCCAGGTTGCCTTTGATTCTCACGGTTGTTCTGATTAGGGGGTTTCCCATGTATCTTCCAGCAAGTTTCTCTCGTATGATTGGTTTTTTGACAAAAATCACACCAAAGATTCCCTTTCTTCGCACGCCGTGGTTCATTTGAGGCATCTGATTTCCTGTTGGCTCATAACTTTTAGACACCAATGCTGAAGTTGCAGCTTCTGTTTGGACAGAATTCTTGAAGTCACTAAGCATAATCTTGCGCCTACTCTCCTCCCTTCGAACTGCAGCAAAAACTTCTTCAATCTGAGGTAGGGGTTGGATTCCAATTATTCGGCCACGAACCTCATCTAGATCTTTGTTCAGCCCTACAAGAAAGTCGTAGGTACGAGTTTTTTCTATAAGTTTCACATATTTTCCTGCACACTCACCACACCAATCATTCAGTTCAAACAGGTCCAGCTCCTGCCAAATCTTGGTATAAGGGTGGTGTAGTACTCCGTGACGTCCATGCCTCCTTGTTTGAGATCTCGAGCTCGGTCCCGTAATTCACACAACTGTGCTGAATTTTCAACATCAGAGTAGGCGAGTCTCACCTTATCCCAAATGACTTTGGCCGTGGAGTGAACAAGATAGAGTGACCCAATGTGTTCTTCCATGGAGTTGATCAGCCAGGACATGACCAAGGCATTCTGAGTATCCCATGCTGCATATGTTGGGTCGGTAGGATCTGGTCTCTTTGTGGCGCCATCGATAAACCCAATTTTTCCTCTTCCTTGTATAACCATCTGTACTGACCGTGACCATTGAAGGAAATTTCTGCCATTTAGTTTGTAGGGAGTTATTTGTAGAGGAGAGTTATCAAAGGAAGTAGTGGGGTTAATTGTAAGGCTTGGTCTGGAGGAAAAATCAGTAGAAGTTTCCTCCTTGCCGTCCTTGCTTAACCCAGTAAGAGCCTGTTTAAAATTGTTAGGCATGGTGTTTTCCTCTCAACGGTATCCCGGCTCTGATACCATGTGAAAAAGAACATCGGAGAGGAAAACTGAAAAGAACATTGCTAGGGGTTTGTATTTGAATAATACACACATATTACATTGCTAGGACTCAGAATATATAGCCATATTCTGTTCATAAGGTACTACTATAAACAAGGAAACAAATCAGCAATAAAAACAAATTAGCTACAAATCTAGAAGCTAATTACAGTATAAAAGCCCTAATTTTATTCTTGGAAACTAATCTCTAATTGCCTCCTTAATTCACCTGGATATCAGGGATACCGGAGAATGAGCTGGTCTTCAATAGTCATGGAAAATTGAGTCTAAAGTTTACACGACAGTTAGACAACTGTCATGGAATGTTTTTGAGATACCACGATGGTTAATAAACCATCATGGTACCTCAACATTCTACGACGGTTCACACCGTCGTCGAATAGAGGAATAAAAGTAACAAACTTCACAAAATTAAGAAATTTACATGACGGTTTAGCTTCAAAACTGTCATGTAAAGCGTACATTACACGACAGTTTGGCAGCGAAACCGTCATGTAATGGCTACATTGCATGACGGTTTTGCTTCGAAACCATCATGTAAAGTCTACATTACAAGACAATTTTGAAGCAAAACCGTTGTCTATAATCCAACGTGAATTAGAAAATAATTTGACATTTTTTGGTGATTTCCCATGGGTAGCCTAACCTATGTGTTATCCAATACAAGACCCATGATACGATTGATAAAATATTAGCTACATTTTATCAAAGTAAAAATATCATCCATTACATTACAAGTTTACATATCATAATTAATTAATTGCATTATATAACTAGCCCATTCTCCCCTAATCAAATCCATATCATTTGAAGTTTTCTTTCAAGTATGTCAATTCCATCCAATACTATGTCCCTCATAAAACCTAAAACAAAATAACCACATTCAAGACTTCCCTCTTAGTGAGGACAAGGACGATCTGACGTTTTCGTTTTACAGTATCGTCTCTTTCTAATCCCTTATTCGGTTATAAGCTTCCAATCCGTTAGAGCCTTAACAAGTTTGCAAAATTCAAAATAATTAAGATGCATATAATTAAGATTAAATCAAAAATTAATATATGAAAATTGACTTACATATTCATTATATTAGTAAAAATTGTCTCATTTCTTGTGTCGAAGAGGATCAAAATAAAGGACTAGGTCTTTCCATGGGTCAATGACTCCCAAGACCCAATGTCGCCCTCTGTTATATGGCACAAAAGAAAGTCGTCCTTTTGGTGCGTCATGCAAAAAGGTGACAAGAGTATTGGCTCACTCTCTCAAGCCAGCATCTGGAGTATCTACTCTAACCGGTGAGATCAAGGTTGGAGGCATAAACACAAATTTCTCAGCTCACCCATTAATCCTATATAGTTTCTCCAAATATCTGCATAAGCATATCAAAACCGTCGTGTAACCCTAGGTTTGCACAATGGTTTTAGGTGGTTTCGGCTAAAAACTGTCATATAATCTAAATACACTTTTTTGAGCTCCTCCTTTTTTCTTTTTCTTTTTTTTTTTCTATCATCCCAAGACCTAATGCCCCGTGTGTTATTTAAACAGTGACCCGGCCATAGTATTGATCCCTGTTCAATATTAATGTTCAATATAGATCAAGCAACATAATAAAATAAATCTAATATATCTTGAATTAAAATAAAATAGTAATAATGTACAAATGGCAAAATGTTTAAGTTTCACTCTTTTTTTTTTCTTTACTTCCTCAACATGTGTCCATTCAATATCGGGTCAAAGCAAGTGATAAATATCATCATCGAAATTATCAATGTTCTCAACTGGTGGCAATCCCTTTGTGAATGATGGAATGTTAGAGCAATTTTCCTCATTTTCTTGACCATTACAAATCATTTTTTACTTTATCGGCACAACTAAGGACAACTCTAAATTGTTGGGATCCGTTGTATAAAATACTTGGATTGCTTGTGATGCCATAATGAACGGATCATTTTTGTATCCCAATTGTCTAAAATTCACCATTGTTATGTCATCACTGTCAATTCTAACATAATTATTGTCAGCCAATTTGCACTAAAGAGTGCTACTTACAATCCACAATAATCAAGTTCCCAAATGTCTTCAATGAAACCGAAATAGTATAGTACACCCGTCATACAAGGACATCTCGACATCATTTATCATTGCATCAAATAACTTCGAATGATGCATAAAGTGTTCTTCCAAATCATTAACCATATCAAACAAATTATCTTCTACATCTTCCTCAACAATATGTTCTTTTCCTTTGTTCTTTGATGTTGGATTCAAACAAATTTCATCGTGTAAATACTATATATGGTATAAACAAATAATCTCACGGGCAATCAAATATCTTCTAACTTCATCAACTGAATGAGAACTATGATTTCCATAATCCACACAAAGACATCAAATCTTATCATTTTTCATGTGCGTTTTAGAAAATGATAAAGATTCTTCAATACCATCTTGATATTTTCTAGTTAATCTATTAGCCCACATCCATTTTCGATCCATTTGCAAGAACCCGGCCTAAATCCAAATTAAAGATTATACAATTCATTCAATAATCAAGTTTTTACAATTAAAATAATGCATATTAAGTTTTGGACATAATTTAACAAATCATACTTTCAAAAAAAAAAAAAGAAAAAGAAAGAAAAAGAAAATGAGAATTTAAAGTTTTAGATATCCAAAACATCTAAAATGAATTAATTAATACAAATTAAATAACTCAAAAGAGTAAGTAATAAGCACTACGTACAAATAATGACTATAAAAGAGTGTTGGTTTGGTGGACGTTGGTAACGATGTTGAACGGCAACGGAGGATCTGGTTTCGCAGGTATCTATAATATTTTTCGCGGCTACGGAACTGTTCCGTAAGATAAAATGAGGGTTGGTAAGGATTGTAAAAACTGAGAGATTACACTACGGTTTACCTAAAACTGTAATGTAATCTTGGACATTACACGATGGTTTTCCTAAACTGTAGTGTAATCTTGGATTTACATGACAGTTTTCTAAAACTTGCGTGTAATTAGGTTTTCGATGACGGTTTTTCTAAAACTGTCGTGTATTCTCCGTCATCTAATCCAATATTTATAGTAGTGTATATCAAGCGCGTAGAGCTTGTTTTAGCCCATATAATGCCTTTTTGAGTTTATAAACCTTATTTTCACTTCCAAGCTTCACATAACCAGGAGGTTGATGAATAAATACCTGTTCCTATAGATTACCATGTAAGAATGCCGATTTTACATCCAATTGGAAGATAGGCCATGAATGTTGAGCTACCAATGCAATCACCAGTCTGATCGTATCATGTCTTGTAACAGGAGCAAAGACTTCTCTATAATCCACTCCAAACTCTTGCTTATAGCCTTTAGCTACTAAGCGTGCCTTGTACACCCACTTGACACCAATTGTCTTGTGCCCTCTTGGAAGATCAGTCAACTCTCAAGTGTTGTTCCATTCAATGGCTACAATTTCTTCGTCCATTACCATTCACCATTCGGATTCTTTGATAGCTTCTTGAAAAACTGTAGGATCATGATCCGAAAATAGAGCAAAATATGTTAGTGGGTCCTCAAATTGGTCAATTACAGTTAACTCATAATCAGTCATCCATGCAGGCCTTCTTCTAAAACATTGGGGTCGTTCTTCATTTGCTATTGCTATTGGCGAGCTTAGAACATCTGCTGGACCATTTGGTGGAATTTGTTGATCATTTTCCCTTGGCTGCTGCCACTCCTCTTCATTGACTCCATCAAAGTTGACCGGTATTTGATGTTCAATAACATTGTTGTTCCATGGCCAGAACCTCTCTTCATCAAAAAAAGATATCACGGCTGATAACAATTTTCTTAGTGATGGAACTGTAAAGATTATAATCTTTTGATTGATCACTAACACCAAGAGAATGCATTTTTCTCCCTTGTTATCTAGCTTTGTCCTCTTTTGGTCTGGAATATAGGCATTGGCAATACACCCAAAAATTCTGAAATGATCTACCACCGGCCTCCGTCCGCTCCATGCTTCCTCTAGTGTCATATTTTGAACAATGAGTGTGGGGCTTCTGTTCAAAATATGAACACTCCAATTAACTGCTTTGGGCCAGAAAGTTTTTGGAATGTCACTCCTTGTCAAAAGGCTTCGTACCAGATTCAAAATGATGCGATTTTTCAGCCCACAGACTCTATTTTGTTAAGGTGTATAAGCTGTCATAAGTTGCCTATTGATTCCATGAGTCTCACAAAATTTGCGAATTCAAGTGAGTTGTATTCTCAACCATGACCAGTGCGAAGAACTTTAATTGGGCGGCTACCAACTTCTTTCTCAACAAGCACTTTATAATTTTTAAATATAGTAAAAGCTTCAGATTTTTCCTGCAAAAAATACACCCATGTCTTTCGACTAACATCATCAATGAAGGTGATTAAATATCTTTTACGTCCATTAGAAGATGGATTTATTGGCCCGCAAAGATCATAATGAACTAGCTCTAATGCCTTTTTTGCTCTCCATGACATTCTTTGTGGAAATTGATTACGGTCTTGTTTGCTAACAACTCATTCTTCACAAAGTTCAGATGGAGCTATAATTTGAGGAAGACGAATAACCATATTTTTCTGTTGTAGAGTCTTCAATCCACTAAAGTTGAGGTGGCCACAGCGAAAATGCCATAGCCCATTCTTCAAATTTGCTGAGAAGCATGAATGAATGATGTTGTGGAGATAAAGCAGAAACATTCGATTCGCCGTCATGTTAACTTGAGCAGTTAAGCCCAACTTTGCATCTTGAATTCGACATACTACACCTTTGATAGAAACCTCGTATCCCTTTTCTTGTAGCTGACCCATACTAAGTAGATTTGTCTCTTTTCTTGTAGCTGACCATACTAAGTAGATTTGTCTTTAAGTTAGGAACGAAGAGCACATTAGAGATTGTTTGAGTAGAATCCCCTTTGGTTTGGATTGTCACCCTTCCTTTTCCCATAACTGAGACTTTAGAATTGTCACCAAACTTCACATTATCGTGAAAGGACTCATCCAAACAAGACAATACAAACTTGTCTCCACACATATGATTGTTGCATCCTGTGTCTAAGTACCACAAATTCTTGTTGGTTTCCTCCTATGCATGACAAACCATTAACAAGGATACTTCTTCTTCTTTCTCTACAAGATTAGACATCTCTCCATGTTGTCTATTCAGATTAGTTCAGCATTCATACGTGAAGTGGCCGAACCTATGACACCTGCAGCACTCCACATTGGTCTTGTCTGCTGACCTCGGTCTATATGTAGTCGAGTGGTGGCCTCCTCGTCCTCTTCCTCTTCCTTGAAATTGATTGGCTTGGTGCTGGTGCTGGTATTGGTGTTGGTGTTGTTTTTGGTTTCCACGATCATTGTTTCCTTTGCCTCTGTCTCATCCTCTATCTCCTCTCGGTGTGGATTGATTTTCTGTTAAGGCCTTCAATGCTTGCTCCCTTTTCTCCTGCTGGTTAATTTTTGCTCATGAACTAGCAAGGAACTTTGCAATTCATCAATTGAAAGTTCCTCAATGTTATTGGCTTATTTGATAGAACATCCAACAAAGTTGAATTTTGGTGTCATGGACCGAAGAATCTTCTCGACTATGGTGACGCCCTCCATCTTATCATTGTGGATCCGCATCTTATTGATGATTGCCATCGTCCGTGAAAAGTAATCTGTGATCGATTCTCCTGATTTCATCCGTAGAGTTTCGAACTCCGAAAGAAGTGCTTGAAGCTATTGCCTCTTTGCCCTTGCAGAACCTTGGTACTTCTTCTTCATGGAATCCCAAATGTGCTTGGACATGTCCTTGTATGTTTGTGCTTAGCCCCTGTATGTTTGTGCTCTCTCTTCTGCCCCGTCCACCGTCCATTCTTTTGTCTTCTCCTTCACCTCTCCGAACCAGCCATTCGCCCATTCCGTCGCCCTGCTGCCTCGCTGTCCGGCCGCTCGCCATCACCACAATACCCGCCAGTCCCGTCGAGTCAGTCATTCGCCGTCCACCGCACAAGCCTAGTCCACGCAAGCACCCACTCCTTCACCCAGCCGCTCACCGCCCAGCGCGCCCCATCGCTTCACTGGTTTGCTGACCCAGCTCCCTTTGCCGCCTATTCCTCAGATTGTTTTTCCATAGATCAAAAACTTGTTCGCGATTATTTCGTGTATATAAATTTACGCAAGTGTACGTAATCGCACAAGTAATATAGAAAGTGAGTTGAGTATCGTCTCCACAGGGATTGAGTTACTAAAGTGAATTTGCAAAAGAAATAAAGCACAAATAAATTTGAATTTGGGAATTGAAATAAGAAAAACGCTGTAACTAATAAAACAAAATGGGTATAATGAAAATGCACTAAAATAGACAAAAAGAACAATATCCAATCAAGAGTTTGTAAATCAAGAATGAGAATTAAACTAGGATTGCCAATTTCCCCTCTATTGCAAGTCTAACCCGAATGCTGTAGGAAATGCTGCAGCAAAAACCGTCCTGTTAACTGAAATTCAATTTTTCCATAAAATTCTTCCCTTAGAATACGAATTCATGCACCAATTTCAATGGGTTATACAAGGCAAATAATATATTCCTATACCATTCACAAATCAATATAAACTTTAAAAAGCATATTGAACTTGCATCATCCAAGTTATATCCAGCTCCAATTTACCTTTCCAGAATTAAGTAAAGCCTAGTTTCCTATAAATTGATGGCCAATCAACAATAGAAATTAAACATTCCAAACACTCGGATGAACAGGAAGAAAATTGCTCAACATTTCAACAAAACATTCAAATCATCCTCCCAATTTCGGGTCCATCAACAATCCTAGCTAAAGAAATTTAGCTCATGTTCAAGATTATAAAAACAAAATTAAGAACATCATTCATTGTTTACAGAGAATGAAAATCAGAAAATAAATCAAGGACAGAGTACGAAGAGGAAAAACTCCAAATGGCCAGAGATGGTCCTTCTCGTCCTTTCTTCTTCTCCTCTTTAGATCACTCTCCAAAATAGGCGTGAAGAATGGAAGCAAATCTGCTGCTCAACTCTGTCTCTCACTCTTGCCCGAAAATGGTGTATTTTCTCTCTGCCTCTATTCTCTATTTTTCTCTCTCTTCCCAATTGCGGCTGCCTTTTTCTTTTTCCCAAAAAAAATGCATTAACCCCTTAGGGCAACAATCCTCTCGCTTACGTGACCCTCTGCTGAGGTAGAAAAACATGGTCCCCACAAGTATGAGCTGTAGTTTCCTTTTTGCTTCTTTTTCTCTTTTTTTAGAAAAGTGCCAGCTGGACAAAGCAGCTGCAAGAAATGCTGCAGCATTTTTGGCCAGTTTCTTCCACTTTTTAATTCTGTATTTCATTCAAAAATTGAAGCACAAATTAGCCCTCATTTGACCAGAATTTGCTTCACAATTACCAAATATCAACCAAACACTAAACCCAAGATAAAAAGTTCACACAAACATAAAACATAGGAAAATATATTAAAAATAACACAAATACTCTCTAAACCAATTGCATCCAAGTCTAAAAGTGCCTAAGATAACTCTAATTTCTAGAGTTATCACACCCCCAAACTTAGAACATTGCTCGCCCTCGAGTAATGACTCAAGCAAAAGACAATAAACACAAACATTTAGAAAAGACAATAACAAAAAGAAGCGATGACAGCAGGAGATTTCCATCTATTAGTCATAACGGTCAAGAAGATATGCTATTTTCTCAGAGTTTTTATTCATCAAATTAAACCACTTGCCTATGCTCAACACCAACTTTCTTTAAGTGTTATGTCAACCTATCTTATCACTTGGTCTGAATGTTATCCCTTGGTGTGTGTGTGCACATCCTTTGTACTTCCTTCCCAATGACCTACTTCAAACTAGACCGCATTTACCGAGCCTCCATAAGTTGACTTGTTGATTCCCTCTCCACTAATGTAAGAATACCTAGCATTAAGGATCAATAGGACTTAAATGGCTTGCAATGTCAGGCTGAGGTTAGGGTAGGATAAAGAATTTAATCTTTAGGCTCAATCACCAAAACGCACAGCTAGTTCTAAGAATCAAAATGGTCCTCCTCATCCTTTAGGACTCTTGAAACTGAATACCTTCTTTGATCCACACTTCATACAACACTTTATTCTTTTTCTTTTTTTTTTTTTTTTTTTTTTATGTCACTGTTACCTTTTTACGCGAATGCCAACATTGGTGATGAAGACACCCGGTTACTCAGTAACGTCACATTTCAGAATTGCTAACGCGCACTCATATTCTAAATTGCTGTTTGACGCAAAAGTACACATGGGGCTCATGTTACTCCTGGTTACTAGGCAACTCAGAATAGTGGAGTGCTTTTCTATTCTTCCTTTCTCTTTTTTTTTTTTTTTTCTTTTTTTTTTTTAGAACAAAAGATGCATGCTAAATCATAAATCAACAACAGTATAGCGTTTAGGTGTAGTTCAAAGTGTCAAAGAAATAGGTCTTAAGGCTCAAAGTAGGTGACTAAGGATGCATATAATCATTGGTGGCTAGAAAAAGACTCCAAACTGATCAAACAATGCCTAAATCATCTCCGTTATGCTAAGTTTCCAACGATTTCGCCTCGAGGGTTTCTCTAAATCAATTCTAGAAACCTCAGTTCTCACAGCAGTCTAGCTATCACTAAGCTTCTTAGAAAGTTATACTAAGATGTTGTGCTCAATGAAACAAGGGAAATTATATCCAAAATCAGCTCAACTAGTTTTCCTAACACCTAAATAAGCCAGAGGCATTGCACAAAACAAGATGGTCAGATTTTTTTTTTTTTTTTTGATTTTTTTGATTTTTTTGATTTTTTTTTTTCATCATTGAAAATCATCTTCTAACAACCGACTAAAAGACAGAATCTCCAAGGCATCACAAACACAAAACAAATAACAAACACTAAAAGGCCTAAAACAAATACTAAAAACACACCAAACAAACAAACGACAGAAAACATATCTCGGATTTAGCATACTAAACAAACCAGCACAACAACAAAAAGAAAAAGAACACAAAACAAACAAGAACAAAAGAAAAACTAGCAGGTAAACACATGGAATTTCAGTTCCATGCACCCCCAAACTTAAAAGCAAACAGTGTCCGCACTGTTTCGAAAATATAAAAAGAAAAACAAACACCAACACTAATCAGATATGTAAAAATGAAAGAAAACAATAGAAAAAGAAAATAAAAAGAAAAATAAATCCTCAGCCAAAGAAACTCCCCTGAAACGATGGAAGCTACTGACAATCTCCCTCAATGCTTCCACTTCCAATTAGCTGCGCTTCGAAGAATTGACCTCTTTCCATCTGCCGGAGCCATGGACTTCTTTCCTTTGTCGAGGACTGTGGTAGGAGCAGTCGTGGATACGTCGTGGGCTTTGGCCTTTGAACGCTTGGATGCTACAGCTTCAGGAGTAACGTCCCTTTCAGTCTCAGAATCCTCAGTCGAAGAGTCACACAAGTGCTGCGGGAATTTCGGAAAGGACTGAAATCGGCTAGAATTGGCTCGATAATGCTTCTGAAGAGCCAAGTCCTTGTCACGCTCATACTTCCAAAAATCCCGCATCAGCTGCAATGATTCATATTGCATGGCCTCCATCTGACTAATGCGCT
Organism: Ficus hispida; assembly: GCA_025413025.1. Classification (NCBI taxonomy): domain Eukaryota; kingdom Viridiplantae; phylum Streptophyta; class Magnoliopsida; order Rosales; family Moraceae; genus Ficus; species Ficus hispida. The sequence continues at coordinate 17,210,558 of CM046365.1, forward strand.
GCTCTAAGCGGAGAAAGCTTGAACCTGTATCAAAAGAAGTGCGGTTAGAATGCTCCGGGGAACAAGCTTCAGGGACCGGGGTTGGGTTTTCGCCTTCTGCTACTGCGGGCTTATCGTGCAACAAGCGGGTTATGACTGTCATGGTAATAGGCCTAGATTCTTTAATCCTTTCCTCCTCACTAGAAACCACTACACCTTGTGATAAGCACAAACTAGTGATAAGAGAAGGAAACCATAAGCCTCCACTTTGCCGGCTGGCGCAAATACCAATTTGCTCCCTAATGACTTCACCCACATTAATTTTTCTTCCCACAACAATAGCATAAAGCAGAATGACCCTATCCTTATTAACTGTATGGTCATGGGTTGAGGGCATGAGTCTAGATTTTAGAAAATGGTTCCAAATCAAAGGCCCTGGCTTAAGATTACACCTAGATAAAGATCTAGACCCACGGTTTGTTTTGATCCATTCAATCCCAGGCACACAGATTTCCTTGACAATTTCACCTAATTGGTTCTCACTCACACGCTTAGAAAATGCAAGGTACTCATCCTTTACATCACCCAACCCATAAACATTATTAATTGCTGCCTCACTAATATCCACTCTTTGACCTCTCACAAACACCGAATCAGAATTTCCACCATCAAAGTTAGCATAAAACTCCTTAACAAGTGGGACGATGGAAACCGAGGGTTGCTGGCAAAAACCTTTCCAATTGTTCTTGAAGATCACTGAGTAAATATACTCAGGATACCCCAAGGTGTCACTTGCCATAAAAACGAACCCTCTCTCGGGCCACAAAGTTCTCTCGGCAAAAGAAGTAGTAAATCTCTCCTGGGCAAGCGAAGACTCAAACTTAAGAACTTCCGAATTCTCTTCCTCTCTCACAACAGCCTTTCCTTTATTTTTCATTGCCCGTTTCTTGATTGGCATTTTTTTTTAATATAAATTAACTACAAATCAGAGGGAAAAATAAAATAATAAAAACAAATAAAATAAAATCAAGAAAACTCACGCCCCTTTGGAATCTGATGATTTGCAGTGAATTTGATGCCCCAAATCTTCACCCACAATGCTTGCACAATCTGTAACAACACCTCCCCCAAACTTGCTTTGTGATCCAAAATCAGAATACCCAAATTTTTGAGTCTTCTTGCGCAAAATCTATGGAGCAATCTTCGGTGGACTGGCCTTGCACAGTGGACGGCTAATGGCTGACTTGGTGGGGCTGGCGGGTAAAGTGGCTGGTTCAGCGGGACGGACGGGCTTGGCGGACTGACTCGGCGGGACGAAGGGGAAGGTGGTGCCGGCGAGCGGCAGGCTTGGCGGGACTGACGGACTGAACGGGGAGAAAGGGCGAAGGATGCTGTTTGTTTCGGAGAAGTGAAGGAGAAGAACGGCTGCAGAAATTTTGGGCAGGGCTCGCGGCTTGGTGAACGGCGCAGAAGAGGAAGCAACACATATAAGGGCTTCTGTAGGGCTATACAATAATATATGTATATATATATATATGTATGATCACTATTATTATTATTACTATTATAGATATATATATATATATATAGATGTACATAAATGTGTATATAGATATATATATATATATATATTTTTTTTTCTTTTTCTTTTTCGTTTCGTTTCACACTTTTTTTTTTTTTTTTTTTTGAAATGCTGCAGCATTCCTAAAATGCTACAGCATTTTAGGACAGATTGCTCCCCCGATTTTTCCAGAAATGCTGCAGCATTCCTAAAATGCTACAGCATTTTAGGACAGATTGCTCCCCCGATTTTTCCAGAAATACTGCAGCATTCTTAAAATGCTACAGCATTTTAAGACAGATTGCTCTGGAAGGCTGAGTCCTAGGCCGATTTCTGCATAGCAAAATATCTTCACATCAGTTCAAATTTCTTAACAACTACTGAATCAATATCTAAACAAATTAAAATAAACCAAAATAACAAAATAAGCAAATAAATTTGGGTTGCCTCCCAAGAGCGCTTGTTTTTAAGTCATCAGCCTGACTACTTCCCTTGTTCAAGCTTCCTTGAGAGTGATGGAGGTCTTAGAACGATCCACAGGACCTCCCCAATAATGCTTGACTCTCTGCCCATTCACTAAAAACTTCCTTCCAGACCTGTCATCTTGCAATTCCACTGCTCCATGAGGAAATACAGTAGCAATTGTGAACGGACCTGACCAACGAGACTTTAACTTTCCTGGGAAGAGTTTCAATCTTGAATTGAACAAAAGAACTTGCTGCCCCGGTTCGAAAGTTCTGCTCATGATTCTCCTGTCATGCCACCGTTTGACCTTCTCCTTATAGAGCTTGGCATTCTCATATGCTTGCAGCCGAAACTCATCTAACTCATTGAGCTGCATCAATCTCTTTTCTCCAGCTGCATTCATGTCCATATTCAGCTGTTGTAGCGCCCAATAAGCCTTGTGCTCCATCTCCAAAGGTAAATGACATGCTTTCCCAAACACCAATTGGTAAGGAGACATTCCAATTGGAGTTTTGAAGGCAGTCCTATAAGCCCAGAGTGCATCATCCAACCTTTTGGACCAGTCCTTTCTAGTAGGGCTTACAGTTTTCTCCAAGATGGACTTGATTTGCTTGTTAGATGCCTCGGCTTGCCCATTAGTCTGTGGGTGGTAACTTGTAGCAACTCTATGGCGGACGTTGTACTTTGCCAGCAATGCCTCAAAGTACTTGCTGCAAAAATGTGTCCCTTCGTCGCTGATTACTGCCCTTGGGGTGCCAAATCTTGTGAAAATTTGCTTCTTCATGAACTGCATCACCACCTTCGAGTCATTTGTGGGAAGGGCAGCGGCCTCTACCCACTTTGAGACGTAATCCACCGCCACCAATATGTAAAGATTGCCAAAAGATGGAACAAAGGGACCCATGAAGTCAATCCCCCACACATCAAACAACTCCACCTCGATGATGTTGGTTAGAGGCATTTCATGTCTTCTTGAGATACTACCAACTCTTTGACACCTATCACACCTTGATACAAAGTCACGAGCATCCCGAAACAAGCTTGGCCAATAAAAGCCTGATTGTAAAACTTTTGCTGCAGTCCTATCACCTTGAAAATGCCCTCCATAGGGTGAATTGTGACATTGATGCAGCACTTCTTCTAATTCTTCCTCAGGAATACACCGCCTTAGGATTTGATCTGCACATTTCCTGAACAAGTATGGCTCATCCCAATAGTAAAACTTGACCTCATGCAGGAATTTCTTTCGTTGATGAGCATTCAAATCAGGAGGCATCAATCCACTAACTAGGTAGTTCACCAAATCCGCATACCATGGCACCAAAGCTGAGAATCGATTAACAACAAGGAGCTGTTCATCGGGGAAGACCTCCTTAATAGCTTCTAAATCTGTGCCTTTCTCAGCTTTCTCCAACCGAGATAAATGGTCAGCCACTTGATTCTCCGTGCCCTTCCTATCTTTGATCTCCAGATCAAACTCTTGAAGCAAAAGCACCCATCTAATTAACCTAGGCTTAGCATCCTTCTTCTCCACCAAGTATTTTATAACCGAATGGTCCGTAAAAACCATGACCCTTGCTCCTATCAGATAAGCTCGAAATTTGTCAAACGCAAAGACAACAGCCAACAACTCCTTCTCTGTTACTATGTAGTTCAATTGAGCTCCTGAAAGAGTCTTGCTAGCATAGTAAATGGGATGAAATACCTTGTCCTTGCGCTGCCCCAAAACAGCCCCTACAGCCCAATCGCTTGCATCACACATAACTTCAAACGGTAATGACCAATCCGGTGCTACAATGATTGGCTCTGAGATGAGCTTCCGCTTTAACTCAGAAAAGGCTGTCAAACATGCTTCGTCAAAGATGAATTGGCTGTCTTTCTCCAATAGGCTGCAAAGAGGCTTAGAAATCTTGGAGAAATCTCTAATAAATCTTCTGTAAAACCCTGCATGTCCAAGAAAACTCCGAATCCCTTTCACATTTGATGGTGGTGGCAGCTTCTCAATTATGGCAATATTGGCTTTATCAACTTCAAGGCCATTCTTTGAAACTCGGTGTCCTAACACTATGCCTTCTTTGACCATAAAATGGCATTTCTCCCAATTTAGGACTAGATTGGTCTCTTCACATCGCTTCAACACCCTTGCCAAGTTGGTGAGACAATCTTCAAAGTTTTCTCCAAAAACAGAAAAATCGTCCATGAACACCTCCACATATTGCTCTACCATATCAGTGAAAATCGCCATCATGCATCGCTGAAAAGTAGCAGGAGCATTGCAAAGACCGAATGACATCCTTCTAAAAGCAAATGTACCGAATGGGCAAGTGAATGTAGTTTTGTGCTGATCCTCCGGGGCTATGGCAATCTGATTATAACCTGAATATCCATCCAAGAAGCAATAGAATTCCTTCCCTGCCAATCTATCTAGCATCTGATCAATGAATGGGAGCGGGAAGTGATCCTTCCGTGTGGCTTTGTTAAGCTTCCTGTAATCCATGCAAATCCGCCAACCTGTTACTGTTCTTGTAGGAATCAATTCGTTATTTTCGTTCTCCACAACAGTAATTCCCCCTTTCTTCGGAACACACTGAACTGGACTTACCCAAGAACTATCAGAAATTGGATATATGATCCCAGCATCCAACCACTTAATTATCTCCTTCTTGACAACCTCTTTCATGATTGGATTCATTCTTCTCTGACCCTCAATGGAACCTTGCTTATCATCCTCCAAGAGAATCTTGTGCATACAAAATGAGGGACTTATACCCTTTATATCTGCTATTGTCCACCCGATGGCGCCTTGGAATTCTCTCAAAATGTCAAGCAACCTCTCCTCCTGATCTGCTGTCAACTCAGCCGAAATGATCACCGGAAGAGTTGAAGATTCTCCCAAATATGCATATCTCAGGTGAGGTGGTAAAGGCTTCAATTCTAGGACTGGTGGCTCTTCTCTTGATGACTTGGGTGGTTGGTGTTCACGGTTCGACAAATCCAGCGACTCAAACTTCCTTTGAGGTCTAGGCATAATGGTATTGGCGTCTAACCAAGCTAGCTGCTCAACAACTTCCTTTTCAACTTCAACTGATTCTAAGGACAAGGGATGTTGCATCAACTCCCAATGGTCGCTATTTTCAAACTCTTCAGCCACTAAGGAATCAATGACAGATATTGTAGAGCACTCCTCCATCTCATTGGGAAACTTCATTGCCTTGAACACATTAAAAGTCACCTGCTCGTCTTGCACCCTCATAGTTAACTCGCCTTTTTGCACATCAATCAAGGTGCGGCCTGTAGCAAGAAATGGCCTTCCCAAGATGATTGGCACTTCTCGATCTGCCCCATAATCAAGGATGATGAAATCAACCGGAAAAATAAATTTATCGACCTTTACAAGAACATCCTCAATCTTTCCTTCAGGTAGCGCAATAGATCTATCCGCAAGCTGCAAGGATACTGTAGTGGGCCGAGCTTCTCCTATTCCCAACTTCTTGAAGATGGACATCGGCATCAAGTTAATACTTGCTCCCAAATCGCACAAAGCTTTACCAAAGTAGTGGGTTCCAATTGAACATGGGATTGTGAAGCTCCCCGGATCCTTCAACTTAGGAGGTAGTTTGTTCTGCAAAATGGCACTGCATTCTTCCGTCAAGGCCACAGTCTCAAATTCTCCAAGTCGACGCTTCTTAGTGACCAAGTCTTTCATGAATTTGGCATAATGAGGCATTTGCTCCAAGGCTTCAACAAGAGGTATGTTGATGTGCAGCTGCTTCAAAACATCCAGAAATTTACGAAATTGCCCATCCTTTTGCTGCTTTTGAAATCGCTGAGGAAATGGTGGAGGAGGCCTGATTTCACTGCTTTCTGCTGCTCCAGAATGCTGCGTAAATGCTGTAGCATTTTCTGCAGCAGAGTCTGATGGCTGATTTTTCACCAGAATTTCTTCTTGTTGATGCTGCTCATCTTGTTCTTGGATTGAAGTGGGCTCTTCCCGTATAGCTTTTGGCTTTTCCTTTCGCTCAATCTCCCTTCCATTCCTTAACAAGATTGCCTTGCAATGTTCTTTTCCTTCTCTCCTTGGATCTTCTGTATTACTTGGAAGAGAGCCTTGCGGCCTAACATTTAAGGCGTTAGCAATCTGCCCAATTTGATTCTCCAAACTCCTCAATGTTGCATCATGACTCTGAACTCTAGCGTCATTCTTTGCTATATACTCCTTGATCAAATTCTCCAAAGAGCCAGATGAGTCCATAGCTTGAGTTCTTGGTTGCTGAGATGGAAATCCCGGAGGGTGAGAAGGTCGATGATAAGCATTTGCTCCACTAGAACCGGCCCCTTGATTGCTCCATGAAAAGTTTGGGTGTTGTCTCAACCCTTGATTGTAAGGCGCTGCATAATGATTGTTCCTGTTCAAAATACCCACATAACAAGCAGATGCTGGATTAGAAGGGCAGTCATCATACAAATGTCCCTCTCCACAATAAACACAAGTGACGCCAACCGATTGCACCGAATTAACCCCAGCCGACATGTTCATAGTCTTGATCATATTCGTCAAACTCGACACTTGAGCAGAGAGTGCTGTAATAGCATCCACTTCATGAATTCCTACAGCCTTTCGAGCATTAAGTCTCTCGGTTGGCCACTGATAATTATTGGTGGCCATCCTCTCCAAAATCTCATAAGCTTCATTGTATGATTTGGCCAAAAGAGCACCATTGGCAGCTGCATCAACGATTGTACGTGTTTGCCCATTGAGCCCATTGTAGAAAGTTTCCATCTGAATCCAATGAGGAATCCCATGATGAGGGCATTTTCGTAACAATTCCTTGAATCTCTCCCACGCTTCATACAAAGATTCTCCCTCCGATTGTTGAAATGCAGTGATGTCGTTTCTGAGCTTCGCATTCTTGGTTGGAGGAAAGTACTTCATGAGGAACTTTTCTGCCAAAACATGCCATGTTGCTATTGAATCCGGTGGCAGCGAATTAAGCCAGGCTCGAGCTCTATCCCTCAAGGAGTAAGGAAACAACTTCAGCCTCAACGCTTCTTCGGACACCCCTGGTAGCTTGAAAGAATCACTCACTTCCATGAATAACCGTAGATGCAAATGGGGATCCTCAGTTGCCATTCCACTGAATTGGCCCACAGTCTGCAACATTTGGAACATGACTGGCTTAAGCTCAAACTGTGGCGCCTGTATTTCTGGCCTAACAATGCCCGGATTGAGCCCATGTAGAATAGGTACAGCATAGTCTCGAATAGCCCTGTCTCTGTCATCCATCAAAACTGGCTGAGGCCCAAGATTGTTGACATTCACTTGCTGCCCATCATTAGCCATATTGACATCAACTCTTTCTACTATTTCTCCGACACCCACTCGACCTTGTTGCTCCCTTCTCCTTGCTAGAAATGTTCTTTCAATTTCTGGGTCCAAGGGCAGCAACTCTTGATTTCGCTGGTTATTCATGCAGAAAACAAGCTCCTGAAAATACAAAAAAAACTCACCCAATAAGAAAATGCAGAAACAAGAACTAAAACTAAATAACTTTTACAAATACTTTTAATGACTTCAATCCCCGGCAACGGCGCCAAAAACTTGTTCGCGATTATTTCGTGTATATAAATTTACGCAAGTGTACGTAATCGCACAAGTAATATAGAAAGTGAGTTGAGTATCGTCTCCACAGGGATTGAATTACTAAAGTGAATTTGCAAAAGAAATAAAGCACAAATAAATTTGAATTTGGGAATTGAAATAAGAAAAACGCTGTAACTAATAAAACAAAATGGGTATAATGAAAATGCACTAAAATAGACAAAAAGAACAATATCCAATCAAGAGTTTGTAAATCAAGAATGAGAATTAAACTAGGATTGCCAATTTCCCCTCTATTGCAAGTCTAACCCGAATGCTGTAGGAAATGCTGTAGCAAAAACCGTCCTGTTAACTGAAATTCAATTTTTCCACAAAATTCTTCCGAATTAATTATGACTAACAATTCTTTAAACCTTTTTCAACATATTCCTATGTGAATCTAGTTCTTAGAATACGAATTCATGCACCAATTTCAATGGGTTATACAAGGCAAATAATATATTCCTATACCATTCACAAATCAATATAAACTTTAAAAAGCATATTGAACTTGCATCATCCAAGTTATATCCAGCTCCAATTAACCTTTCCAGAATTAAGTAAAGCCTAGTTTCCTATAAATTGATGGTCAATCAACAATAGAAATTAAACATTCCAAACACTCGGATGAACAGGAAGAAATTTGCTCAACATTTCAACAAAACATTCAAATCATCCTCCCAATTTCGGGTCCATCAACAATCCTAGCTAAAGAAATTTAGCTCATGTTCAAGATTATAAAAACAAAATTAAGAACATCATTCATTGTTTACAGAGAATGAAAATCAGAAAATAAATCAAGGACAGAGTACGAAGAGGAAAAACTCCAAATGGCCAGAGATGGTCCTTCTCGTCCTTTCTTCTTCTCCTCTTTAGATCACTCTCCAAAATAGGCGTGAAGAATGGAAGCAAATCTGCTGCTCAACTCTGTCTCTCACTCTTGCCCGAAAATGGTGTATTTTCTCTCTGCCTCTATTCTCTATTTTTCTCTCTCTTCCCAATTGCGGCTGCCTTTTTCTTTTTCCCAAAAAAAATGCATTAACCCCTTAGGGCAACAATCCTCTAGCTTACGTGACCCTCTGCTGAGGTAGAAAAACATGGTCCCCACAAGTATGAGCTGTAGTTTCCTTTTTGCTTCTTTTTCTCTTTTTTTAGAAAAGTGCCAGCTGGACAAAGCAGCTGCAAGAAATGCTGCAGCATTTTTGGCCAGTTTCTTCCACTTTTTAATTCTGTATTTCATTCAAAAATTGAAGCACAAATTAGCCCTCATTTGACCAGAATTTGCTTCACAATTACCAAATATCAACCAAACACTAAACCCAAGATAAAAAGTTCACACAAACATAAAACATAGGAAAATATACTAAAAATAACACAAATACTCTCTAAACCAATTGCATCCAAGTCTAAAAGTGCCTAAGATAACTCTAATTTCTAGAGTTATCACATAGCATGGTTTCCAAGATTGAGCAATCAATTGCTTGGAAAAAATAATTTTTCGCTTTGAGATCCTTAAAACGTTGTCCTTCTGGTTCTGTTCTCTGTGCATCCGTCACCGTTGTGCCAGCTGCTGATTCTGCTATTCCATCAGAGACAACCTGTCAATATTCTTTAGAACTTAAGAAGTTTGCCATCAGCATACTCCAATAGTAATAGTGACCATCAAAGCGAGGGATAGTTAGCTATACAAAATTTTCAGGGGTCATGTATCTTCACTGACTACTGCTACAAAAAAGAAACCAAGTGAAATAGAAAAAAGCTACATCTACCAACTCTATATCACTCTTTCTTTTTTTTTACTCTTGACCTCACGTGTTTTCACTCTCTCACCAAACCAAACTCCGATATCACTTACAAAAAACTGAGAGCAAAAAACAAAATAAAATAAAAACACAAGGAAGAGAAGTTTTTCTATAGTACTTTTATCCATTAAATAAATAGCCTTTATATAGATAATTACACAACGGAAACAAAAAAAGAAAGCAATACATTTGACCACTAAAACCACTAAACCAACAAAGCAGAAAACATTGGCCACTTTTGTAACAACTTTGCTAAATAGCTGGCTATCACTACTCAATAAAAATAAACCCCACTAAACTAAGAAACAAACAATGTGACCAACGAAAATAGCCTAAAGACTTGGACATAATAACTACTTTATTCAACATAGGTAACACATTTTTGCAACAGCAAGTGGCGTGTAGAAGGAAAAGTTTTTTGCACACTAATTTATGTTGGCGGGATTTATTCTTACATATTCTATTCCGACGAAAATTTTGACTCACATTAATGACAACCATACCGTCTTCAGACATTAGGAAATGAACATCAACCAACGGATTTAATTCCTCCTTTAATTTATCATCAAACTAATTGATTTGATATGTATTATGCATAGGAAATTGTCTGTCTTTCTCACACTTGCAATAAATTATTAAAATTCAATACGATTTTAGCCTCACTTTAGTATATGAACATAAATGACCATGAGTATATAAGAGTATTGATTTCGCATCCTCATGATACTTGAATAATTTATCACAGGGAAAAAGATAAATAGAAAATTGAACCACATAATTATACAAATAGAAAAATATCTAGTTTAGTTTTCTTTTGAGACTATATCTTAAAAAAAAAAAAAAAATTGCCCACCAAGAAGGCTTCAATATTGTTCACCACGAGTGACAGTCCCTTTAAAAACATATAGGAAATCTCCATCTTCCACACCATGCCACCTTAAACTACAATTGTCACGCATGATCCTCTGCTTGTGTATGAACAAATAATCATTCAAGGGCAGAATTTTCTGCTCAAAAGCAATTGCCTCAAATCACTAACGCTGCTCGAATCGCCCGTCTCCATAGGAATTCTCGCGGCATTAAGCAAACTTGAAGAAGTTTGTACCACTAGGCTCAATCTCCTGGCGTGAGGCTCATCTCTAAGGCAATTCGCAGTCTTGGAAAGCACAACAATTTCGGAGGACTCGCACACGCCACACTTGCTCAGGTAGTGATATTCTTCTTCCAATTCTGCTCCGCGAAAGACGAGTGACATTTTCTTGATGGGAGTTCCGTTAGTGAAGTGGATTTTCTCCTTGAGGCTGCCAACGGTTTCGGTTTGATCGACCTCCATGTGATATTGTCTTGCTGAAAACTTCAAAATAATTGGAATTTTGCTCGGGGGTGGGGGTTGCATATATTTGAATGTGAGGTCAATTTTTGTAGATTCAGTGACAATTGGATAATCTTCCATGTCTAGTCCATCTAGTAACTCCCATCCAGATACCGAAAGAGTTTGAGAAGCCATGGGAATTCCCAACTGTTGTTCTGTCTTCCTTTTGATCTCAACAACAGGTTCTTGGGGTCCCACTTCTATGCTAAATTCGTGTTCTAGAACACAAATTATTACCATCATTTGTGTCTCTATTTCTTTTTTTTTTTTTATATATATATAAATAAATTAAATTAAATGTTCTTGGAAGAACACTAGCTCTAATATTGGTGGGTTCCTGGAAAATAAAAAGTTTTTCACTTTCTTAGAATTCGTAACCCCAAAACGCCTTAGACTGGCTTATAAGGCCAAAATCAGAATCATGTAAAATTAATGATCAGAAATGTAATGCCATCTGTATGTTAGTTTCATTCTGAAAGCATTCTTAACATACATAAATCATGCCTCAATTTTCTAATTTATTAGTCTTTTTTTTTTTTGTAAAAAAAAAATCATTGACAGTTCAATTTATATAAAGAAAAAATACACTTGGTATCAGTCAGAAAACTGTTACGCGTGCACACTATTAAGTTTACTGTCCACCAATTATCATTCTCCAACTATATGTTTGATTAAAAAAGAACTGAATTCCTATCCATAATAATACAAAACTACCCGAGTGCAATTGTTCTAGTTTATTACGTTATTTTCATCCCATTTTATTTTATTTTTCCTTTTCTTTCCTTTTTTTTTTTTTTTTTTGGGACGTAGATAATGAATTAAAGTGTGAATAATACATGCAAACGTTATAGTGTTAATAAACAACATCCACTTGTAATCAACTGGGTATTAGCTGTTGCAAAATCTCTGTAATATTGGTTGGTGAGCACTTTTCAACTTTTGTTTTTTCTTTTTCTTTTTTGAGAGGAAGCGCTTTCCACTTTCAGCTACATATAGATTGCTTCCTCCAGTTATAAAATTGGATTTGACATATATTTTAGTGCATGAAATTACTAAAGTCAGAAGATTTTTTTTTTTTTCCTTTAATTTTTAAGATTACATAGCCAAACTCATTCCAGCATTTTTGATATATTTTTAGGACACCAATTAGAAAATCGTGAATTCACCAAAAAAAAAAATAATAATAATAATAATATAGCAACAACAACAACTATGATGATGATAATGATAATTGTAATAATGAAAAAAATTAGAGAGTCGTGTGAGGGTAATGTATACCCAAATATTGATTGAACATGTTTTTATTAATTGAATTTATGACCATTTCTTTCGATTTGCTCCCCCTAACAACCGAGAATATGACTGTCATTTTGCCTCTTTAGAAAAATTAGTTTGAATATAAGAAAACGTAAATATCTACTCTCTAGTATTTTGAAACTACACGAATATAAATACAACATATAAAAATAAATATGTACGACTAATATTGATTAATAGTCTGCTAAATATGTCGTATATATATGTTAATGTATCCATTATTTTGACACGTTTTTCTCATCACTGGGATATAAATAATAATTAATTAATTCTCCGGAGTTCAAGTTTCTTTTGTTTTTACCGACGTGATTTGGAGTTGTTAGCACGTAATTATGACTCTGATCAATGGGACACAGAACGACGTCGCATGTTGTGTCTAAGCTGCAGGCTGCTTGACAATAAACAATAATTCTGCTCATAGTTACAGAGAATGTTTATTACAAGTTGCATTATTAACTATTGTTTTACATACTGATAATTATGTAATTCACTACTACAAAATGCATACTACACGACGGAACTTCTACGACTGTTTTTTAAAAACGATCGTGGAAAGTACGGCAAAAACACGGTGTGGAACATGATTTTCGAAAACTATCGTGGTTGCCAAGAGCTTCCACGACTGTTTTTGAAAACTGTCGTGGAAGCTAGATGATTCCACGACCGTTTCTGAAAAACGGTTGTAGTATGTGGTGCATTTTAATTTTTTTTTTAAGTGTAGCCTGAATCCGCCACTTATAAAAATAAAATTAAAAAAAAAAAAAACCTCATTCCCTTCACATTTTCACGCCCGCGCCTCTTTCACTCTCGCCTCTCCAGACTCTCCTTCGAAGCCCATTTCCTCCGCCGTGATCCCTCCTTCCATTTTCTCTCCTACTTCGCCTCCATTCTCTCTCGGGCCTCTCCCTTTCTCTATCACCTCTCATCTCCGCCGGCTGTGACTCTATCACTAATTCTCTCTTGCGCCTCTCCCTCTCTCTCTCGTCTCTCTACTCGCCATCGTAACTCCTCCCTCCAATCTCTTCCTCGAAACCCATCCTTTGCCGACTACCCCGCTATAAAGCCGATCACACCCACGGCCACGTACTTAGTAAATCTCTCTCTCTCTTGCTCTCTCTTGCACCACACATGTTATGAAAGTTCATTTAGTTGATTGTAAACATGATTTTAGGTTATTGTTAACTGTGTTTATGATTTTAGGTGATTGTTTTCTTGAAAAAAGTTTTGAATATGTTTATGATATTTTTGCATATTACGTGTTCGACAAAATGTCCGTTTGATTAGATTGTGTGATTTTTTATGTGTTTGGGTTCGCTTTGAGTTTTATATTGATTTAAATTTGTTTGGGTAAGGATTAGGTTTTGTAATATAGTGTATGTTTTTGTAATAATTGTTGTACATTGTGACACAAAATCAATTGAAGATTAGTTATTATTTTAATCTTAACTGTGCAATGGATAACACACGGTATTTGCCATCTGTGGGAAATCGCATGAATTGGGAAAAAAAATTCATGGAATGACCTACCACGACGGTTTTTTGAAAAAAATAGTGTGATAAGTCACCTACCACGACAGTATTTTACCGCGATGGTTTTTTTAGAAAACAACTGTGGTAGGATAACTTTCTACGACTGTTTTTTTTTTTGAAAAAACCATCGTGGAAAGTTACTATCATCTACCCATCATTTGGCATCATTTTTGTCTATTTCGCGGCGGTTAAAAAACCGTCGTGAAATCCAAATAGATTCAACGACCCTACCACGATGGTTTTTAACTGTTATAGAAAAGATACCACGACAATTAAAAACGGTCGTATCTCCTCTTTTTGTACTAGTGATTGCCTGATCTGCATAGAGTCTCTCATAAAGGGGGAAAAAAGTCAAAGATACGGCTCTAGATATCTGATTATGTTAAAGTGTGAGCAACGCTTGGCTTTGCAAAATGAAAAACTAGTTTTAGCCCCTGTTTGGTACTCCGGTTTGGTTCACAAATTATAATTGAATTTTTGTTTTTTATTTTTTTTCCCTAAAAAATCAACATCAATTTTATTATTCACAGTTACTATTATAGTTCTGTAACTCAAATTTAAAAGTCTATAACTTTACATATACAAGTCCAATGAGATGAATTTATTTTAATTACATAGAATTTCGAGACGGATGAAACAAGCTCCATATTATTGTTTTTTTTTTTCCGAAATACATTTCAAGTTTTTTTTTTCACTTTTTAACTCTAATAATTCAAACGCCTCACCAAACGCTTAACTCAATTCAAACCAAATTCTATAATCTAAACCCATATACCAACCAAACATGGGCTTAGTATATAAGAATTCTACATACCCAAATAGGGCTTTGTTTTGAATTATTAAATTTACATAAGGTGCTGTCCGTTCATTTAACATGGCAGCAAATAATACTACATGACAGAAAACTAATTCCTGTTTTTCTCTTTTTAAAATTGATATTCCAATGGAAGTCAACGGTTCCTTTGCTAAGACCAAAGGATGCCAACTTGTTAGGTGTGATGCCCTCGAAATTTATAAACTCGATTTATGAATTATTATTATGGATTCCTTATCAATACATTCTAATCAATTATTTTGATGAATACCAAATTTTAAATCATGAATTATATGTATCATCAATATGATAATATCGATGATTTAACAACGTAGAGTTTCTCTATTTAAAGAAAACTATTTATATAATATTACTCCTTTTTTCTTTTGAGATTTTGTAAAAATATTATGTGTAAATTCATTATATATAATGAATAAATAATTATAATTTTATAAATTAAAAAGTGAATTTTTGTCATGATGTATCTATTAAACTAAATTAATAATTTTACTATCATCTCAATCAAGAAAGAAAGTTAAAAATAAAAATTAAAAAAAAAAAAAAGGGCATAGGGGGAGTGCTCGTGCACCCCCCACCTAGTGGGTAATTACCCACTGGGCAAGCCCACTGCAAGGGAAAAAAAAAAAAAAAAAAAAAAAAAAAAAAAAAGGGGGTTAAGGGAAGGGGTGCCGGCACCCCTCCCCTTGTCAGTGGGCTCAGTGGCCGCCAGCGGAAGGCAGTTTCCTGCTGCAAGTAATCATGTATAGAAAAAAAAAAATTATATATATTTTTCTCTTTTTTTCAGAAAATAGGTTGAACAACAGGGGTTTTGAGAATCCAAAATCTAACCCCTAAACAAGCAAAACAAATATGACAAGAAATAAAGAAAATTGATTACAATGTAAGCTGATGGACTACTTAAATGACTACTCACTAAAACCACTTAGAAATGCATGAAAAACTATCAAAAAACCTCCCAACTTGTCTTCTTCAGCTGAGCATGTTTTTGGAGAGTTTCAAATTCAAAATTTCAATTTTATTAACCCACAATAAGGCTTGGTTATAAAATGGTTTTAGGTAAACAAAAATCACTTTTTTCTCTTTCATAAAAACCATACAAGCAAAGAAAAGTTTCTCTCTTCCTTTCTTCATTGTGGACGAAATTTGTAGCTAAGGGAAGTCAAAAATATACTTCATCTCCTTCACCCACTCCCAAGATAATTTTTTTACAAGGAGGAGAGCAATTCTAAGTGTTTTCCAAGGTAAAACTTATACATTTTCTACTTGTTTTCTAGAAAGGAAAATGATGTTTAAAAATGTTTTTATAGTGATGTTTTATCTCTATTCTAGCTCCCTACCTCAAGGATCTAAGAGTGGCTCAAAGTCTTTAAGAAGAGCTAAGAACCCACTTCTTTTCTAAGAGGTAAATGATTTATAAACTAGTAGTTTACCAAGTTCTTAATAACTTTCCTTTCAAAATGTGTTCTTACAAATAGGAAAATCTTGACATGGTAAATAGTTAAAATGTGGTTTTGCTACCTAGTGAGATGATATATGTGATGGCCATGATTTAAGGTGGCTAGAAAACATGATTTGTATATGGAATATGATGAAAAGTGTGTTTATGTGATTTTATGGTATATGATATGAATGAGTATTGATGTATGAGAATAAGAGATTATGACATGTTGATATGTTATGCCTCTGTTTAATGGAAGCATGAATGATATGAGAAAATATTTTGATATCACAAATAAGCTAAAATAAGAATTAATGACCATAAAGTACCAAAAATAACATTTTTAGCATAAATGTTAAAAATTAGAAAATAGTATTTTGAGTGGATTTTCATAATCTTATAGAAGGACAGAATATTACTCTTGACATAAGCCATAAAAGAGCTCAATTTGATAAAAAATAATGCATGTCAAAAATGACGATTTTGCCCTCAAGGGATAAAATCATAATTTCACCAGCCTAAATACTTTATTTGAATCTAAACTTTGCAGTCTTGACTATAGACTTAAAATAGACCTTGTGTCAAATTTTAGCGATACATGGATAAGAAATAACAAAACACATTTTGGTGTCAAAACGTAAATATAGAAAAGTTTATGGTCAAAAACGTAAATAATAAAAAACATATTAAAAATGAATCCTTATCCTATGAGAGCACTTTATAAGGACATTAAGTATAGAAAACGTGAACCAAATGGTATTGGAAACTAATTGGGGCTGAATAAGGACTAAAATGCAAAAATAATTAAATAACGGGTCAAATTATAAAATCTGCTTAGACTATAATTACACAGCATATTTGTCACCTTAAAGCATTATATTAAGCTAAATAAATACAGGAAATAATATGGTTTATTTATAGTAAATGTACGACCTTAAATGACATATATGGGCTTAAATGTTATACTTTTAGTTAATTGTGTTTAGAAATTAATAAGTTACAAAAGTCATTTTAAGAGTTTAAGAGCACTGTAAATGTTATTCTATGGCCGGACAAACTTTTAAAAACCATTCAATAAGTCTAGATTGAAAAGATATGTCTAATGGCAAAATTGTAATTTTATCAAACTAAGGGGTAAAATGATAATTTGATGGGGAGAATATTTTGACCATAGGTAGAGGTTTTTGGACCTATAAAACTGCAAGAAAGATTATTAAAGCTAAGGTCTAAAGATTTAACAAGTTTAAGTTTAAAAGTGCTTGAATAACCAAAATAGGAGCAAATTGATAAATTAGTACCCGATGGCTGGGGACGAGAAATGAACTTGCCACTAGACTTGTTGAGATGCTATATAATTGTTGACTAAAACTTGATAAAGACAAGTGTAATGGGCCTTAACAGGTTTAAAACAATAATAAAACCAATTACAAGTAAATGGTTATGATAGACCTAATAACCCACAACCCACAAAGATGACCCAATATGATATTGAAAGACCATGATTATCCATGATCACCTAATGGACCCAAATATGAATAAAGGGGAATTAAGTAAAATTTTGGATAATAAACTAAGTATTAAATAATTAACTCACCAATGGGTTAATAATAATTAATTTAATATTTAAAATTAAATAATCATTAATTAAGAAATTAATTTATGATAATTATGAAATTAATAATTAAGGATGTTATAAAAAAACTTAGAAATATTAATAATTAAATTGAAACTAATTTTTAATAATTAAATTAAAATTAATTATTAAGTAAGAAAACATATGTCCATAATCGAAATTATTCAAAAAAAAAAAAAACCTTACTCTAACTGTCGGATATCAAATTAAAATTAGGACACCGCATCGACTTGAGGGTAGAGCCGGAAACAGTCAACGCGGATACACTGTTATACGATTTTCTGTAAGTACAAACTTCACCTACAATATGAACAAAATGTTTATCGTTGTCGATGCTTATATTTTCTATGATTTGCCTTGATGAAGTGATGAGCCTATGAGCCATATGTACTATGTTAATTAAGCATTTAACGTGCATAATTTCTCTTGCACTGATATAATTGACATGCCTCACAGATATGTATGCAGTAATGATAGATGCATAGTGACATGTAAATCTACACATTATCACAAATAATAAGAATGATGCTAATGAAAGATAGGATTAAGTGTCGTACCAACCTCTAATTAGTGAGAGGATATGATAAGAACGAAAGTTATAAGATATGACCTGAAGGTTATTGGAGGGTCGCTCCTCTAACTCCCCATTGATTGCGCGTATATGAGTACGACATAGGGGCCCTTAGGTAAACAAGAGTAGATAAGATATGTAAATAATAAAACATAATTGAACACACATAGCTCGCATGTATTTTTGAACATTTATGATGTTACATGTGATAATATGATTTTATGAAAATGATTTGTGAGATATTGTTTGTACTTGCTGAGCGAAAGCTCATCATTATGTGTTCGTGCTGTAAGTAACACGGGTAAGCAACTTGCTACTTAATGTTTTATGAACTGACGAAGATGTGCGGAGGCGATGAAGGACGAGAGTGTAATACCACCACGAATTGAATTTCCGCATTTAGATTTCTTAAATTATTTTGTATCGACTATATTTAAAACTATATTTCAATGTTTTAGTACTACTAAACTAGTATGAGTATTTTACGATAAAAAGACTTTAGACTCTTTTTTTTTAATTTACATGAAGTTATAGCTTTTTAAAATATTATCTAATACGAATTGAATAGGATAATTATTAGCCAAAGGTTTTCAATTTTTTCAATTAAAATTTTAGTAATTCTAACTTTTGTAATACGAATATGATTTTTTAAAAAATTGTATTTTTTAACCAATATAAATAAGTATTAAGATTAAATTAAATAAGAATAAGTAAGTTAGTTAACGGTTGAAAAGTCGGGTCTTACATTAGGTAACAAAGAATTATTAACTTAAACCGTACAAGTTATCAAAAAAAAAAAAAAAAAAAAAGAGTCACAGATTCTTTTGATGAAAAATTCAAAGGCTCAAGGTTAGCTATAGAAACTAGGCACATAGTCCCTTATGATCATCTCACCGCTTTAGAGACATTAACAATGGCTAGTCACAATAAGCTTGTGCCTCTTGTGCTTCTTCAGCTCCTGATTGCTCTTTCTGTCGTTCAGAGCTACAACGGACAGGGCTTGAAAGTGGGGTTTAACAAGTACACTTGTCCGGCTGCGGAGACTATAATTGCAGACACGACTCGTCCATTCGTTTCTCATCTCCAACTCTTGCTGCTCCTCTCTTAAGGATGCATTTTCATGATTGTTTTTTCCGGGTACGTCCTTCAAAACACAGAAATGACATTGTTTTTCTTTGCCTAGTATATATTTTGAATGAAAAGAAAGGAATTATAGAAGAAGTGCTAGAAACTCGATCTACCTTTCGCTGTTGGTGATGCGATCTTAACCCCGGTACTATACTTTTTAGTCATGTAACAATTATGTTCATATTTGTTACACTTCGTGATAGTAATAAATGATAATATGTGTTTAGTCATAAGGTTTTTTTTTTTTTTAAGCCTTTGACTTTGAGTTAGATGTACATCTTTAATCACATGCCTACAATAACTGATATGTAAAATTTCGATCATGTGTCAATATTTAAGTGCAGGAAAATCAATTTGGACTCGTAGGCATTGATGTATATGCAAAAATATTTGTGCTATAATTATCCAATAGTTATTAACCAACTCATCGACAGGCGATTTAGCTTACTTGTGTCACAAGACAATGAAAGAACTTGAGGAATGATCTATGAAATCAGAAGCTCAGGCCCTAATAATAAGTTATATTCGTGCAGGGATGTGATGGTTCTGTACTATTGGATTCCACAAAGACGAACCAAGCGGAGAAAGCGGCGTTTCCCAACCTGAGGCTAAGAGGATACCAAGTCATCGATGCTGCAAAATCTGCATTAGAAAAGACATGCCCTGGCGTTGTTTCTTGTGCTGATATCCTGGCATTGGTAGCCAGAGATGCCGTGGCAACGGTAGCATGTTATAAACTATTCTCCATAATTTGATGAAAATTCGTGTGACGGTTTGCCAAGTTCATGAACCTATATATATATATATATATATATATATATATTTTATGTTGAATTTCAGATAAATGGACCGTACTGGGACGTTCCCACGGGACGAAGAGACGGAAGAGTGTCCTTAGCCTCTGAGGGATAAACAAACTTGCCTTCTCCTTTTGCTTAGATAACACAACTTCGGCAGGGGTTTGCCTCAAGGGGTTTAAATAGTAAAGACCTAGCCGTTCTATCACGTAAAAACTTGAAAATATTTTCTTAACAAATTTACTACTCTCCTTTTACCCTTCTTTTAGTACTATGTTCCAATTTGTGATTATAGGACACACCATTGGGACAGCTCTCTGTGTTACCTTCGCAAGCCGCTTGTACAACTTCACCGGCAAAGGCAACACAGACCCAACTTTGGACCTGCGCTATGCTGCCAACTTGAGGAAGAGATGCAAGCCTGATGACAAGACTTCATTCGTCGAGATGGACCCCGGGAGCTTCAAAACCTTCGACGAAGATTACTACAATCTTGTGGCCAGAAAAAGAGCCTATTAGCGTCTGATGCAGCTTCTCCTTAACGACCCCGAGACAAGCGCCTATGTGATACTCCAGGCAACCACACATGGATCCACCTTTGCACAGGACTTTGCTGAATCAATGGTGAAGATGAGTCAGATCGGAGTCTTACAGGTACGACGGCTGGTGAAATAAGGAAGACTTGTGCCCTTGTCAACAACTGATTCTTTACAAAGTGCTTTTCACTTTATTTACTTTCGGCTTTTTGTTCCCAAATGGTGGCTGATTATTATTATTACTATTACTATTAATTTTTGCAAGTGTACATGTTTGAATGAAATTATTGTATGATTTGTATTGCAAAAGTTGAAGCTACAGTGGGAGCTTTTCAAGGCGCCCTTTCGTGGTGATAAGTCTATAGTGTTTCCAACAAATTCAATCAAATTTTTTGTGTCCATGTTTTTTTTTCTTTTTTTGGTGTAATAAACAATTTGGCACAAATTTTTATCAATAATTATTATCTATAGATTTCTTCCTTATCAAGGAGTAGTGCTACTCCTTGTAAATAATCGCAAAATATTTAGGTGGATTTATCAACACATCATCGCAAGAGATAAAATTGGATCCCCTATAATGTTAAAGTCACAATCAATAATAGATCTGCATTAGTAGCAATTATAAAATTGTCCTATTTTTATATGACTGGTGAATTACAAATATATGTGTGTGTGTTTATTAATGATCAGTTCAAAAATGTTGGACAAGGAGCTTTTAACTAAGGTTACCTTTTAAGGAGAAACATGGCTTTCACTGCACATATTGACAATAAATAGTTAACTTTGACTTGGGTCTCTCACCCTTTGGCGATTCCCATGCACGCCAAATCTCTTGGGCCTTGAGATTCCAATTACAATGTTAATTTCAGTGATTACAAACCAGTACTTAACTATCTTTGTCTTCAGAAGGACAACTAAGGATAAATAAAAGCAAACATATGATCTATTTTCCAACGTAGGCTTAGTTTCAGGACCTCCCTAATTATTAAACTTTTATAATTAAAGAGAATGAGGAAACTTCCCTTCTTTTTTTTTTATTTTTTGTTTTAATTTACTTTATTTTACAATAGATGCCATTAGAAGGACATCTCTTTTTTTCTTATTAGCATAAACCCAAAAGAATATCTTTTTTTTTCTCCCTTTAATTAAGAAAAATAAAAGGAACAATTTTTTCAGTGAATAGGATTAACAGAGTGCCACAAGCACAACATTCAATGTACAGCACTTATGTTTGCAAAACTTTTTATGTTGTTCCAATGACTTTGTTTTAGGGTCTTTAAAAAAAAAAAAAAAAACGAATTGGTAATTCTTTTGGTTTACGGAAATTAAGTTACCATCTTTTTTTTTTGATACACGCGAGTTATAAAAGTAGCTTTCATTTGCGGCCAATCTTCATCTTGGAACAACTATGCTAACATGGCGTGCGTGCTGGGACAAGCAATGCATAGGAGACGCTAATCTAATCTAATCAAGTCTTTGACATTAACAAAAATATTATTACTCTTTGTTAATTAAACAGAAAGATAATATAGAAAGCGAGAAACAAAAATTGCACCGAATGTAGAATTATCGAAATATTTATATATATATATATATATATATCTATATATGTGCAAATTGGGAAATCTTTTGACTGATTAGGGATAAATTATATATATGCTCAAAGAATGTCACCAAGTTTGAGTGTCTAGAGAGCATTTCAAATCATATTTCATCTAAATAATAATAATTGGTTCCATGGTTAATATAAAAGAGAAACTTGTTTTTATTTTTGTTTTCCACTCGAAACAAAAAGGAAAAAAAGAATGCAAGAAATACAATTAAAGAGCAACTAAAAGATAAAAGCATTTCATACATTTAATTATAATGTGATTTTGGGATCTCGCGATCTTCAATACGTTTTAGAGAAGTATTAAATAACTTATTCCAGCGTACCATATAGTAAAATCACTACATCGACACATTAATTATACATAGAACCAAATAAATATAATGAAATAACTTCAGCTTAATCAAATTTTAGAAATCACTCACTTGCACCTCTCCATTATTATAGCATCACACACACACACAAATATACATTTATATGTCGTGAGAAATTTCTTTACTTCAATTCTTGTGTAATGAAAAACTGAAATGGGGTACTGAATAAAAATAGTAATAATAAATGGGCAATTCCTTAATTAACTCAACTTAATTGTCATCAAATTGTTGATTATACCCCTGGATATTCCTTAGGTGGCCTTAAATATTAATATATAATTAACAGAGATTATGTAACGTAATTTCCAATATCTTTGTCTCTCAAGCATTACATTCTTGTCATTTTTCCTCTTATACATTTTTTTTTACATATGTATATATATATATGTTTGTCATTTCCAATATAGATATAGTTTGCACGTGTGTAGTGTTTTATTTACACATATTGTATTATTTTTACTGACTTTATTCTTCATGTAGCACACGCTTATCTTTATAATTAGTTGATAGTCGGCTATATATGACACACACACACACACACACACACACATAAATCGAATCGTTGCATGTGGCAGCAGGTAAGACCCAGCTTTTATATATAATAATTGTTAATTGAAATTTGATATTGATATGGCATGAAAAGAAACACAAACAGTTCATCAGAATGGCAATAATATATCTATCCGTTCTAGGAGCAGGTGAGTAGTAGTGTACAATATTATATTATTAATTTTATCCTTAATCCCATCAGCTATTCCTTGCAAAATCAATTTCCAAACGTTTAATATCCATAAGTTGATGTCATCTTGTTGACGTAAAAAAATGTGATTAGAATTACACATATATACATACTTATATATTAGTTTACTAAATTAAGCGCTACATATAATTGCTACTTCTTTTGACATTAAAATGGTGTTTTTCTTTTGGTTAAGCTACACGACTTTATTGAATTTTTGGGAACAATAAAGAAAATTTGATCAAAATGATCTTCAAGTAAAAAATTATTTTCATTATTGACAGAAATAGACTTAAAAAATAAGTAGTGATCAATCCTGTTTTGGAATATCACTGCCAGTTTTTCTAACATATATAATTGTCTAACATCAATTTTGCCCCCATTTAAAATATGCATTCATGACAAATAATATTATGACAAATCAGTTTAAAATATATTTTTTAATTATAATTTGATATCATATCATTAAAAAATTATATTAGATACATATGTTATAATATTATTGGTTGGACAAAAATATGAATAAAACTAAGAGGATATATAAACTAATCCTAAGCTAAGCCGCCACATATGCCAAGAAAACGGTAAATCTAGTCTAACACACATCCCATATCTAGCTATATATCCAAGATCAACATAAGATATTCATACGATCACCAGTCTGGCCCACATATTAATCCTAATTAAAGAAATATTGAGCATTTAGGAAAATACACATGTACAATTTCTCTAAAATAAACCCATAAAATTTCTTTTTGTTAGAAATATACACATAAATCAAACTATAGTCAAACTTACGCAATTCCTTTTTTCTTTTTTGCCATAAAGGTTCACATAAGATTCCCATATAAACTGTGACTCAGATTTAGGCCGACACAATCCTCTTTTACTTACCACAAATCCATCAAAAGAATAATATACATACATATATATATATATATATATATATATATGTGTGTGTGTGTGTGTAAAAGAAGTAATCCATAGGAGGAGGCAATAAAAAGGTAGCCAAGCTAGTATTGGAACCAACCAACTTCCTTTGTCCTTTGAGAGACGAGCCTATCTACTCATTTTTATAATCTTCTCCTTACCAATAAAATATTACAAACCAACGTTTCCTTCTTTTGGCTTCTTAGAAGCATGTTTAAGTACTATACATGATCTTGATTGTTGTCAATTATTACTTTGTTGTTAATAAAAAAAATTATTATATGTGGTTAGCTAGCTGTATTATTTTCCTCCATATCCTTTTCTTCCTTTTTTCTTTTAAGTTAATCTTGCAGCTTAAGTACTTGATAGAGCTCTCTCTCTCTCTATAAATCACTCCCGGTTTTAGAAACCACAAGTGCATTCAAGTTAGTACTTCTCCCAAAGAAAGTAGTAGTATCATTGTCTAATATATAAATCTAAGATACATATATTATATCAAGAGTGATAGAAAATCGAAAATGAGAGGAAAATACTTGACTGGAATCATAATTCTCGGCCTTTCAATCTTTCTACATTCGACCGAAGCTCAACTGCAGCTGGGATTCTACTCCAAGAGCTGCCCAAAAGCTGAGAAAATCGTGAATGACTACGTCAAAGAGCACATCCCCAATGCTCCTTCACTTGCTGCAGCACTCATTCGAATGCACTTCCATGACTGCTTTGTCAGGGTCTGTCTTTTTTATTCTCGTTCTGTTTTTATTTTCAAACTACTTAATTATTCCGATCTCCGCAAAGTCTGATCAGAATCGTCTGGTTTGTCAATTGTCAGGGTTGTGATGCTTCTGTGCTTCTGAACTCAACCTCCAACAGTACAGCGGAAAAAGAGGCTCCTCCGAATCAGACTATCCGAGGCTTCAACTTCATCGACAGAATAAAGAGCCTGTTAGAAGCTGAATGCCCTGGAATTGTTTCTTGTGCTGATATAATTACTTTGGCATCCAGAGATGCCATTGTCACAACAGTAAGAGCAGCTCAAGATTAACAGAAAATTGCCCACTTTACGTTTCTCTTTCAAAATTACCCCCACCTGTTTGTTTACTTACTCATGGTTTGTTTTTTTATTATTATTTTTTATTTTTATTTTTTTTTTTTTGGGCATGGGCAGGGAGGTCCATTCTGGAAAGTTCCAACAGGTAGAAGAGACGGGACAGTGTCGATTCGACAAGAAGCCGCGAACAACATCCCAGCTCCAACTTCAAATTTCTCTACACTCCAAACACTTTTTGCTAATCAGGGCCTTGATCTGAAGGAATTGGTTTTGCTTTCGGGTAAAGCAAAATATTGCTGTCACTCACTATATACCTAGCTTTTACCTCATAAACTATTATACCTGTCCCTGCTGACACAGTAGTTACTCCTAATTGCCTTTCTAATCATGTTGCTTGTCGCTCGTGTATTACTCGATTTTTACATTAATTTATGAGGCGATCTGACGTTTAACAAAAAAAATAAAATGATGATCAAGTTCACACTAATCATGTCGTTTCTCGGATTTTTTTTTTTTTTTTCCAGGTGCGCATACAATTGGTATATCTCACTGCAGCTCATTCTCAAACCGGCTCTACAATTTCACCGGTGTGGGTGACCAGGACCCTGCTTTGGACAGACAATATGCTGCAAATCTCAAGGCGAACAAGTGCAAAACTCCGACCGATAACACATCGAAAGTAGAGATGGACCCCGGTAGCCGAAAGACCTTTGACCTCAGCTACTACACCCTCTTGCCCAAGAGAAGGGGACTTTTCCAATCGGACGCCGCTTTGACCACAAACTCCATCACAAAATCCTACGTTCAGCAACTGCTCCAAGGGCCGGTTAGCAACTTCTTTGCTGAGTTTGCCACGGCCATGGAGAAAATGGGACGGATTAACGTCAAGACGGGCTCGGATGGTGAGATTAGGAAGCAATGCGCAGTTGTGAATAGTTAAATCTTCAAGTCTAAGTTACGCATCGTTTTCATGTGTTAAATTATTCATTGTGGTCACATTTTTTTTTTTTTTTTGGTTACTTCTAATTGTTTGGAGGAGATCGTGAATCATTGTGTATCGATCATCAGGCTTGTTAATTTGGCCATGTTTTGTGATCTTTTTTTTGTATCTGCTGTTTGAATAAATTATGATTTCTGTGAATGTATTGCAATTCCTATTTGTAGTAGTCATGAGTATGATCTCCATCTTCCTCGTAATGATTACAAAAATGGTGGAAACTTCTTGCCGAAATATGCAATAAAATAAGTTGAGACACGTCTCTGCCTTATATATATATATATATATATATTTGTATATAAATATGATATATAGAGTTTGGTGAATTAGTTGAGTTTGAGTTGAGTTGAAATTTTTAAGTTTGAATAGTAATTTTTGTTGATTTTTTTAGGAAAAAAAAATTTTTCAGAAAAAGACAAAAAAAATTACAGTTTAAATTGACTTAAACTGATCCCACAAACTCCCCTAAATATCATAAAATTATATATAGGAAAGTACTAATGCATGGACCTAAAGGCAAAATTGCATATGCAAATAGTCTAAATTGACAGTTGTTCCTGGGCTAACTTTTCTACAAAAGTCAATCTCATGCAGCCGAATAATAAAGATTAAAGAGGCAAAGGCAACTAAAAGGAGGACTGGTGAATAGTGATAGAACAACTAGAGAGGGGGACTGACAAACTTCTGGTTGAAAATAAGTTGTTCATATTGCCCTTTAGCTTCTGCTGCTTTTGTTATGGGGTATGGTTCAAGATAATCTGTGAAATGAGTTTTTTTTTTGGCTTGATTATGATTTGGCTAAAAAGAGATTTTGTTTTGTTTTGTTTTATGATGTTTCATCTTGAAGACTATAATATTATTGCCGTGATTGTTGCATAGTTTTGCTGGTGTGGTTCGGTTCATGTTGCACTTTCAAGTGGGTAAAAGAGAGTGAAAAAGGAATAGGGGCAAAAAAGACACTTATAGCAACATGCAAAAGGCTCTATCGAAAGAAAGAAGAAAGAGAGAGAGAGAGAGAGAGAGAGAATGCTCACTAGTTATTTAGAGCACAAAGAAAGATACGTATTACTTAACACAGACAATATGCAAATCAACTTTAAATTTGTTAAAACGGTGTTTTATTAAGTTTAGTTTTAAAATTTCACACTTATAATTTTGATTATCCTAGTTTTCTTCATAAATAAGTAATGGTAGAGTCATAATTTTTTTAATTTGTAATCTAATTTAACTTACTTAAAGTCCATAAATCACTACAAGAATTTTCACTTTCGGAGACCAAAAAATTGGTCCCAGAAGATCTATTTTTTGGTCGCCGTTGCCTTCCGTGACCAAAATTTTTTGGTCGTCATTTGGTCCCCGAAAGTTGGTCGCACTAGGTATCGGCGACCAAAAAAATTTGGTCTCTATAGGTTAAGGCACCTACAGAGACCAAAAAAATTTGGTCCCCGTAAGTATCGGATCTACGGAGACCAAAAAAATTTTGGTCATCGTAGGTATCGGGACCAACGGAGACCAAAAAAATTTGGTCCCAAAATGTATCAGAACCTACGGAGACCAAAAAAATTTGGTCTCCGAAGGTATCAGTGACCAAAAAAATTTTGGTCTCCGTAGGTATCGACACCTACGGAGACCAAAAAAATTTGGTCTCTGAAGGTATCCGCAACCAAAAAAATTTGGTCTCCGTAGGTATCTTCGAATTTTGCAAATTTCAAAATTGGCGAATTTTTCAAAATTTTTCGAAGACCAAAAAACGTATTTTTGCAAAGCTTTTTAGCTAGTAAATGTTTTGTTTACAGAAATTTTGAGCGACCAAAATTTTTTGATAACAGTAATATTCATGGCCTGTTGAGAATAGTTACATATTTTTCAATCTATAAATATACAATTATAAAAAATGATAATACAAGAAAAATATGTTATATTAGCTAAAGAGACTCCAAATCTCTAAACACATTAAACAATTCATAGTAAATGTTTAATTATAATAGGTATCAAACGAAGGTAAACTATAATTAAAACAAAAGGTAGCTTAGGATATAGTGGCTGATGGTGGCGGTGGCGGTGGCGGTGGCGGCGTCATCGGCGGCGGCGGCGGCTGTCCATTTTGCCTCTGGGAGAAAAATCCCGGATAATCTAAAGGCAGATTAAGATGTTGAAGAAGTTGTTGAATTAGCTCATCTTGTTTTTGTAACCTCTCATCCTGCATTTTCATCCTGCCCTCCATATCTATCACACACTGTTTATGTTCCGCAACTTCGGTTCTAAGGTTCTCGACCAACAATCATTGTGTAGGTCCTCCAGAGATGCTCAATTGTCTCTTTTTAATCACAGGACCTGTTCCACACTTAAACCCATATTTTTCATACTTTCATTAATCAACACTTGAGAGTAGATATCTTCTTCATCATCAAAATCGAGTTACGAACCCTCTGGTAGTTGGCGTAATCTTTCATTACATACTTCTATCATACGTCGCTGCAAGATTCAAAGTATTATGAATATATATAATAAAAATAATATAGTTGATGAAGTCTAACAATTAAAATTGATCTTACATAATCCGCCTCAGCTCGGTTAGTTTGCCAACCATGCTTTTCACTCCAATGAGTTAATTTAAAGACATCTAAATACTTTCCCGAGCTTGTCGAATCTGAACTTGATTGGGTGTTCTATATTGAAATCATTAATCAATAACAACATCATTTATTATCTCTTATTTTAGGAAAATATATGATTCAAATCGTAACAGTATTTAAAGTAAAGTCACCTACCGGATGTTCGTTCAAATGTTGAATTAGAGATTTCGAGCCACCCATATAAGCACCTGACTTTTCACGATTAGATGTACCAGCAACTGACATTTTCTAAAAATAAGAATGAAAAAACAATTAATTCACTTACATATGTCAACTTAATATTCTACAAAAATTTTGACAGCACCTCCCTTATAATTGGGCCCATCCTAAAATTTAATAACCTGTAAACAATAAACACTTTCCAGAAAACACATTTCTCATATTAAACTCATATTAAACTCCATATAAATGTAAAAGTTTACCTTCCATGATTCAGATTCAAAGCATTCTGTGCACATCCACTTCTAATCGTCATCCTTCACATAAGGATACGGATTGTACACCCAGAGTAGAGCTCCTTCTAAGCTTCAGCAAGCAAATCAACAAAATCCAGGGACTCTTCTTCATAAGCATTACCTTCATTTCCATCTCCACCATCGTCGACTGCTTGTGATCTGTTGTGTGGAAGTGCATCATTTAGCGCATTCATCATCTCGTCTTCATCGTCAAAATCATCAGTCTCTTGTTCATCTACACATTCTCCATCCCGTACATTATGACTAGCATTATCATCCCGTGCATTATGACTAGTACTTTCTTGGTCTTCACCATGTTGTGCCCACTTCACGTAACTCGTGCGAAAACCGTAGATATGTAAATGACGCTCTACCAAGTCTATGTGGTGGAAATTAAAATTCATGCATTTCTTACAAGGACATCGACACTTCCCATCCTTATCTAGGTGATTACGTACTAGTTCAGTAAACATTTTCACTCCATCCTTATACTCCTTTAAGAGACGATTCTTAATGTAAATTCAACTCCTGTCCATCTTTACCCCTTATTATGTAAAAAGTTTTTTATAACTTTAAGATCCAATTTAAAGTATAAATTGGATCTAGCAATACAATGGCAAGATCAGAAAAATAAGAGAACAACAAAAACAAAAACACAATTGATCTTTAATGAGAGAATTACCAAGCTGGATATCTGCTTCTCCTCCTATTCCTATGACAATCTCCCAAAGTGATTTCTGGTTCTCCTCCCTACAATATAGATTGCAAAAAAAGACACCAAAAACATTATAACAAAATTAAATTAAAAAAAAAAAAGCATTTCAGTCCAACATCCATGGCCAAAGGCTTCAGAGTCGTTATTGTGCACCCATACAAATTGGACAGCCTTGTGCCTGAACATGTTTTTTAGATTACCAAACACAAACCAAAACCGAAAAAAGCAGAAACCCGAAAACAAGCTTTGATTCTGAAATGGCTTAAACTATTTAGTATCTCATCGAATACTGCTCTCATAGAATACTGCTGATTCTAGTTCGATCATTTCATTTAAAACGTGAAATTTAATCTGAACAATTACGTAATTGATTCTGAAAATAATTACGAAAACAAGCTGAACATATCAAGTCTCATATCCACTCTGACCTCAACTATTGAACACAAAAAGGCTTAAATAATCAACAAATCGGATTCTCTCTCATATCAACCAAAAACCCTGACTAAATCTTCAACAAATATCAGAATTACGTAACAAAACAAAATCTTTTCAAGATATTCAAACGAAATTCAATACAATTTAAAGCAAAAATTACACACCAATAAGATTTAAAAAAAAAACCCCATAAAACAATTCTAGAGAGAACCCTAAAAAAAAAATTCACGAGACTAGAACACAAACATAACAAAAAAAAAAAAAAAAAAGACTAAGGAGGACTCACCAGAGAGTAGAAGAAAAAACCAAGGAGATTTTTTCTCTTAATCCAAACTGATCAGAATACAAAACAAAACAAAACCAACTCTTCGATTTCTCCGTCAGTTACAGTTTTCTTTTTTCGAATCTCTTACAACAAATACCAAAGTTGAGCTCCACGGTTTCTGAGCTGTATTCTCTCTATGAGTACACGGGCTTGTAACCTTGCTGAATCAGAGAGACAAGAGAGTGAAAGAGGAGAAACGTTTTAGAGAGAGGAGAGATAGAGAGAGAGACTGAGAGAGAGACTGAGTGTGGAAACGTTTTAGAGAGAGGAGAGATAGAGAGAGAGAGACTGAGAGAGAAACTAAGTGTGGGTGTCCTTGTGGATGTCAAAATTATATTCAATCTGATTGAATTTGCTTCATCCCTCCTTATTTTTGGAGGGAGACTCCCAAAATAGTTTGGAGGGAATACCAAACACACGGGCGCGCGCGAGTTTTTCTGACCTTCAAAGT
Source organism: Ficus hispida (assembly GCA_025413025.1). Taxonomy (NCBI): domain Eukaryota; kingdom Viridiplantae; phylum Streptophyta; class Magnoliopsida; order Rosales; family Moraceae; genus Ficus; species Ficus hispida. Next base: position 17,241,874 of record CM046365.1, read on the forward strand.
TGGTCCCCAAGCGCGCGGGCGCGCGCCTGGGCCGCGCTGGCGCGCGCATGGCTCGGGCAGGAATGAGGTAGGATGCGCACCAAGTTCGCGCAGGCGCGGGCGCGCTCCTGGTCCCCGCGGACGCACTCCTGGCTCGGGTAGGAATGAGGCAGGGCACGCGCCGAGGTCGCTCGGGTGCGCGCCTGCGCGCTTCTTTGACATCCTTCCACGACGGTCAAAAGACCGTCGTGGTAGGTCCTGCTCGAGGTCCTACCACGACGGTCTCAAAAGACCGTCGTGGTAACTTTTTATACCACGACGGTTTTTAAAAAACCCGTCGTCATATCCGTTCCACGAAATTTTAAAAATAACCGGGGAATGGTGCACGCTTACATGTTGTCCAAATTTTGCGTCCTACATATATAAAATCAAATGAAAGACCTTATTTCATACACTTTCTCTCTTTAATTTTCGGTACATCTCTCCCTTCTCTCCCTCTTTGCTTACCTTGCATCCTTCATTTACAACGGAATTTTCGGCCTCGCATACTCCATTCTCTCTCAAATTTTCGACAACTCCACTTTCTCCCTCTTTGTTTAAGAACCGTCGTGGTAGCACGGCTACCACGACAGTTACAAAACCGTCGTGTAATCTGATATACCACGACGGTTCTAAAACCGTCGTGGAATCCATATATTTACCATGATTGTGGATTCCATGACGGTTTTTAAACCGTCGTGGAAGTGTTACCACGACGGTTTCTAACCGTCGTGGAATCTGGTTTCTGTAGTAGTGTCATCACCAAAAAACTCCTCCACAAAATCACAAATAAGCCTTTAAATAGTAATTCGAATCCTAATCATACTCATATTTAAATTTGAAATAGTAAAAGATAACTCCTAGAATTTGATAATTTTGGGGAAAGTGATAGAGTGAGTGAGAGACTGAGAATGAACATATTATATTTCATTGACCTGCGTTGTTAGAGACCGAGAATTGATCATTTTTTTTTTTGCTACAAAAATTTGACAGCAAATGATCTTATTGAAATATTTATTTATAAAAATCTAAATAATATTTTTTGATTATTAATACGGAGAGTGATATTATAAGTCTGGAATGAGACTTACCGGGACCAAATTTTGTGTCCCCATAAGTTTCCTACCGTGATCAAAAAAAATTTGGTCGCCGTTTGGTTTGTTCATGAAAGATTTTCAGGGACCAAATATTTGGTCCCCGTAAGTCATCTACCGCGACCAAAAAAATTTTGGTCGCCCATAGTTTTGTTCATGATCGATTTTCAGAGATCAAATTTTTGGTCCCCGTAAGTAACCTACCGTGACCAAATACAGTTTGGTCACCGTTTGCTTTGGTCATTAGGGATTTTTAGCGACCAAAATTTTTTGGTCCCCGAAGGAGGCTTTCGGGGACCAAATTTTTGGTCCCTGTAAGACACCTACGGTGACCAAAAAATTTTGGTCACCGTTAGGTTTGTTCATGATCGATTTTCAGAGACCAAATAAATTTGGTCCCTGAAGATAACCTACGGGGACCAAATTTTTGGTCCCCGTAAGTCACCTACCGTGACCAAATACGTTTTGGTCGCCGTTTGGTTTAGTCATTTGGGATTTTCAGCGACCAAAATTTTTTGGTCCCCGAAGGAGACTTTCGGGGACCAAATTTTTGGTCCCCATAAGTCACCTACGGGGACCAAAAAATTTTGATCGCCGTTAGGTTTGTTCATGATCGATTTTTAGAGACCAAATAAATTTGGTCCCTGAAGATAAGCTACGGAGACCAAATTTTTGGTCCCCGTAAGTTATCTACTGCGATCAAAAATATTTTGGTCGCGGTTTGGTTTGTTAATCACGGATGTTTAGGGACCAAATTCATTTGGTCCCAGAAGTTGACTTACCGGGACCAAATTTTTGGTCCCGGTAAATCACCTACGGCGACCAAAAAAATTTTGGTCGCCGTTTGGTTCATTCATAAGGGATTTTCAGGGACCAAAATTTTTTGGTCCCCGAAGGAGACTTACGGGGACCAAAAATTTAGTCTCCGTAAGTCTCCTATGGCGACCAAAAATTTTTGGTCGCCGTTTGGTTTGTTCTTCAGGGACCAAATAAATTTTGTCCCGGAAGATGACCTACGGGGACCAAATTTTTGGTCCCCGTAAGTCACCCACCGCGACCAAATTTATTTTGGTCGCCGTTTGTCTTCGGCGGGAATGAAATTTTATTTTGGCGCTCAACCATTAGCAACCAAAAATAATTTGGTCTCTAAATGTCACCTACGGGGACCAAAATTTGGTCGCTGAAGGCTCTGGCTTTCGGGGACCAAAAATTTGGTCGCGAAAACTACTCTTCAGGGATCAAATTTTTTTTTGTCGCGGAAGGTCTGGTCGCTGAAAGTTCAATTTCTTGTAGTGAATTATGAATATAAAAGTAGTATAGCCCCTTTTCAAAAGAGGGGAAAAAAAAGTAGTATAGTTGAGTTTTGCTTTATTTAGGATTTTAAGTTTCAAGTAACATAAGATTTGAAGTCAAATCTTGAGACATAAATAATGTTTTTAAAAAGTTCTTAAGCAAAATTACAAAATTTTGAGGTGTAAATTAAGAGATATTTGTGTGTGTGTGTGTGTGTGTATCTAATGGAGCACATTGAGTGGGTAACTTCCCCGAGGTCTAACATCATGCAGAGTTTAAGGCGTGTAATTTTTTTTTTTTAAGTTTTTTAAACTGTAGCGAATAAAAATAGATATAATCTCAAATTAAAATAACATTATCTATCTTATGTGTTCATTGTGTAACTTTTTTTCTGTGATTATTGTTGCTTTTGATAATGTAGAATTACAAAATTTAATTTTTAATCAAATGAACCCCATCTAGTCGCTTCCTCTTGACTGAAGACAATCATTATTTGGTCATCATATTTAAGTGAAAAGAATCGAGTTTAGCCAGGCTATATGTATGGGGATGAAGAAATGTGAAAAGAATCGCTTTCTCACCGTCCCACATGTATGACCAAGTGAAATTGCTATTTGTATCCCACACTAAAAAGAAAAGTTGAACTCTACCAGTTTTTTAATTCATGGGACGGCCACACCTAGTAAAGATCACTGACAATAAAATTAAAAATTAATCTTTTCTCTTTTTTAGTTCCTTTTCGTTTCACTTCTAGGCTCTAGCTTTTTTTTTTTCTTTTTTTTTTCTTTTTTTTCTTTTTTCCTATTCTATGTGCTAAAGGTGTTTTAGTTACATTAAAATTCCTATCAATTTCATTTTCTCTCACATTTACGCTTTCCTTCACACCACACTTCATTTGTTTTGTCCAAAGACCAATAAAACAGATTACAAAAACGATACAATATGATTATACATATCCTTTTCTTTTTTGTTTCCCCTTTTATGTAAAATATATATATATATATATATATATATATCACGAATTGAATTTGGGAGTTGAGAAATTGGACTAGTGGTAAGGTGCAAAAAGAATTTTAAAAAACGCAAAAAATTAGTTTCAAGAAATTTTACCCCATGAAGAAGATTAATATCTTGATTGACTGCTTTTTCGGATTGCATAGAAAAGGAAGAAAGGTATGAAATTTTGATTGGACACAAGAAGGGAAAGTGGCTTGAAGACTCTAGATTTTTTAGCTTTCCAACTAAAAAAAAAAAAACAAAAGAGGACTAAGGATTTTGTGTAGAGCAATTTTAACTTTTTGTTTTTTAACTTTTTAATTTTTTACTAAAGGATAAACCCCTGACATGTATGTGGGATCAAGAGAGTCCAAATAGTAATTCCACGACGTGAGATTGTGATGTCCCAAATAGTAATTCTAAATAGTAATTCACCACCCTCAGCTTTAATCTATTTATGGGCCACCTGCTTTCATTGGTCTGGAAAGATGTGCATGGCTGTTTATTAAAATACATTTGAACACATATATTATGTATACATATCCCCGATATTTGTCATGCGGAGAAAACCATCTAATTATTATCTTCCACTTGTCCTCTGTTGAATACAAGGCATACAGGCATATCAACATCCATGTTTTTTAACTTACGGTACGTTTGGAAATACTTTCGTTGTTTATTATATCCTAATATAATATAATGTGTGCTTAAATACTTCATATATTTTATTTTAATACAGATATATTTGAACAGTATTAAACTAACTCATTTTGTTTTTTATTTTTTTATTTTTTTTATATGTTTTTATCAATCATATCACATATATACTCTTTCTTTCTCTCTCATCGATAGACATTAAATAACTATTTAAATATGAACAACCCATGTACACATTATTTTTGAAAACAATATATAAATGGGACATCTAAACACATATTGTATTCCATTTATTCCATTTAAATATAACAGAAAATAAAAATGTCTTTCAAATGAACCATTATTTTCCTTTCCATATACATGATTCTTCTGAGTCATTTGTCATTAATGGCACATGGACCTATTGATAATATTAATTAGAAGGATTGGAGGGAAAAAAAAAGTGATTTTATGGAATGTAAAAACAAGAACACATGTAATAGCTTTAGAATTTTTACCTTCTTCCAAAATAAATCAAAAGTTATTTTAATATGTCTTTTCAAAAATACCCTTAACTAATAAAAAAATTATATTAGAATTCCGCACTTTAATCTATTAGAGTATCAAGACATGTTCTGTTAAAGATATTAAAAAGTTGGATAAAGGTTGCTAGTTAGGATTTGATAGTAATTAAATGATTCTTTTATACCTGATTAAAAAAATTGATCGACATTATAGAAATCAAGATATTGGCGAGGAATGAGGACTTTGAATAACATATAAATATTCATATGTTTTTTTTAGTCAATAATTGATTAAAAATTATAATTTATTAAGGCCCGCTTGGATCCTCATCTTGAAAGTCCTTATATGTGTGCTTGCCTATCTTTATCACCTTATATAATAAAAAAAATCAATCTAACTATCTCACTTTTTATGTAACCTTTAATGACTGACACGTGTCATTCTTTTTAAGGATTTAGTTGACTTTCTAACATATTTAGAATTTTTTTTCCTTTTTATTTTATTTTCAAAACAACTTTACTTACTGCTTGATGATGTGACACCTAAGCTTTTTTATTTTTCTTTTATTAAGTTTTTATCCTCCAGTTGCCATTGGCACTTTTTTTTTTTTTTTTGGTTCTAATATTCATTGTCTGTTGGATTAATGTCTTCTTTCTATTTGAATGGAAGAGAAATAAAAAATTATTCATTCTTCAATAGTGGCTTGTTGCACTTTTGGAGGAAATTATGAGTGGCGGTACAAGAGTGCTGTATGAGCTTCTGCTTGATCTCCTGGTAAGGATCTTGGTGGAGTTGGAAGTAATTCGGAATTGTCTTCCATGCAGTAAAATACTGCTTAAACGTCAGTCCGTAAGGAAGGATTTTTAATCTTAGCTTCTTCATATACAGATCAAAACCAATAATTAAATCTTTACCATGTAGTTTAGATCTAATAATCATATAGATTAAGGAGTATCCCGGGAAAAATTCTAATTTAATAGGCTTACTGATTAAATCTGTACAGAAGACTTCTCCGTTTGCAGCATGAAAGAATTGTTTCTTCTTTTTCTAATGTATTGGAGGAAGAATGTCTGAGTTCATGCTAGAGTATGAGGCACCTGTATCAAAGAAAGCAGTAACCCAAATAGCGTTAGCGTACTTGGACGGGATGACCTTCATTTTAATCATCGAGACCTTCTGTGCCATGTTGACAGCATTCATCTGGAAGGCTTGTCCTTGCTCTTGTTCTGAATCTGAATCTGATTCTGATTGGTTGGGCTTAGTGTCAGAATCTGAGATCTGGAGTACACAGAGAATTTGCTCGTTGATTTCTTCATCAGCAAAGAAAACAAATTCCACTTCATTGTCTGAGAGTGAAAATCAAAGGTTGGTAATCAGAACAGATACGGGGTAAGCAAAGGTTGGGAATCAATTATCAACCTTTTAACCATTTTCTTGCCGATGACAAATTCCCTTTAGCCAACAGACACACTCTGTTCTCAAGTCTTTCAAATGCAAAAGTCTTTTCAAAGTTTGACTTGAAAGCAGAATTTTGGTAATTGGGAATAAAACCTGAAGATCGGCCCAAAACAGCTTTCTCTATACCTAATCACCACTTCCAATGGACTATTATGCCATTCGGCCTTAACACAGCTTCATCTCTTTTTCAGAAAGCTATGACCCGTATATACAGCCCAATCCTAAATCAGGCCCTTATCTACATAGATGATATCCTCTTGTTCTCACCCACACAAGAAGCCCATTTAATTCTTTTGGCTTAGCTCAAAGCCATTACCCAACAACATGGTGTGATGTTATCTGGAAAAAAAAATATATGATACTTGGACACCCCTCAATTGAAATTTTGGGAATGAAGTTAAGTAATTGACAATATGAGACCCAGCCCATATAGCCCATGAATTAATTAAATTCTCAGATCAACTCATAAAGGTCCAGGTCCAATAATTTCTTGAGATAGTAAATTATCTCAGAGACTTTGTTCTACAGCTATCTCAACATACAGCCCCCTTTGAACAGATGCTCACAAAGGACCCTCCAGCCTGGTCCTCAATCCATACTGAAGCAGTAAAACAGTTGAAAAGAAAGATACAGACTTTGCCACTATTGAAAATCCTTCAACAGGAAAAAGAGTTATCTAGACAGATACAAACCACAAGCATTGGGGAACAGTTCTCTATGAACAGGATGAAAAGGGAAAAAGATAAATATGCAGATATACAGCTTCATCACCATTCCACCTTCAAAGAACTCCTAGCTATCAAGCAAGGAATTCTGAAATTCGAGTTCCACCTGATTGGACATCATTTTCTAGTCGAAACAGATTTTACCGCCTCAAAAAGTATGCTCAGATTTAAACCTAATAAAGCGGTAAATGCTCAGATACTCAGACTAGCCGCATAGTTTTCATAGTATTCTTTTGATATTTCCCATATTAATGGAAAAGATAATATTATCTCTGATTTCCTGTCAAGACCATCTATAAATATCATCACCACCAAAGACAAGACCATCCTACTAATCTTCATCATCACAAGACACTCAGAATCCATGTCTTCAAATTCTTCTTCAAACTTTGTAGCCATGTTCCCTCCAACTTTCCCAAAAGATGCTATGAAAATCATCCTTTCAGATGACCCAAAGAAAAAAGCCATTAGCTGTACCTTAAAAATCCAAAATACACTCATACGAACCTATGGTGTATCCATGGTCCAAGACATCACCTTCCATCCAAAATACCCCTTCGCCAGAATCTTTCCAATCCGAGAAAACTAGTACATGCCAAAACCATTAGTTCTTTTCTTTTGGTACCTGGCAAGCTTCTACACCATAGCTATAGAAGTTTATACACTTCCCCTCCGAACTTCCATCAGAAATTTTAGAGACAAACCATATCTCAGAGAACCCTACAAGGCCCAGATGGATCTCCTCTCATGGTTCGCCCCCCTCAATATTTAGGATCAGTATCTAACTTTTGAATGGGACAAGTTCAAACAAAGATACTAAGAAGCACAGCAAATCCCAATTGAGGCCCTTACAAAATACTACACCATCTTCCTTATCAGTCTAAACTGTAGACCCATAGAAAATGGTGAAGTAGCTTTTGCTCCCAAAACCGAAGTTCGGTGATCACAAGAATGGACACTCTCCCCCATAGGAAATCCTCACATTAGACAAATAGAGAAAACAGATTCCACTTCATTATCTGAGAGTGAAAATCATGTTTCTTTTATGATATAAGCAATCATTTTCTATGATTTGACTTTATGACAGTTCTTCATGAAATATTTCTTGCTGCCATAGATGAAGCATCTCATTGGCCTTTTTTTTTCCAAAGTTTTTTCTTTTCCTAAATAACTTCCATGAACCTTTCTTCTTAGAGAGGAACTTGTTTCTTTTGAAACATTTTTCCTTCTGAATTTCCTGGTTCTGGATGGTAGTTTGGAAGAGCAATAAGTACACGTACATCCTAGAGTAGGATTACTGGGACACTTGGTGTAGAGCTCTTTGTTGGTACAGACTTCATCAAGATTCTTAGTCTGTTTTATGTGTTCTTGGAGAAACTTATTCTGTGAGCACATCTTATCAATGGCTTTGAGAATGAGTTGACAGAGTTCTCCAAATGTTGTGTATGATATCTTCTTATTGGTAGCAAATAACAATCCGAATGTTTCTTCTCCTAGTGTTTCTGGAATCGATGAGAGAAACGTCTGTTTGAGATTTGGGTCGTTGATTCCTCCAATCCGATAAAAGCATTGTGACATCTTTTGGAGGACTTCAAGATCTTTCGTATGTATAGAACAACACTTCATCTTGAAGTATTCTGATCAGGCCTACTCAACGATCTGGTTTTGTTCTCCACAGAATTCTGAATACAGTTAAGCTAAAGCTCCTACAATAGAATCTGTTTGAAAGAACATAAGCTGTCTGTATTCTCCTAAACTCATCCACCAATCCTGTAGGATTCCTACAAATCTTGAGACAAAATCAAGTAAGATTTGGCAGGATTGAGCATTAGGCTTCTGTCTCTGGAGAACAAGAAATGCCTTAAACTCTTAGAATCTATATCTCCATTTTGTGGGAGTGATATTATCTAGAGTAAAAGTCTGTAGCTTGTCGTTGGTAGCTGTTGATCTTAAATCTTGGGATTGTCGAGGTTGGTGAGGTGGTTGGTTCACTTCATCTTCTCGCTCTTCTAGATCTGGGATTTCTATCACCGTAGGTTCATCTGCAGGTTGATTCATCATGATCGGTTGATGAATATTGGTTCTTCTGGCTCAGAAACATCAGAAGACCAATTTAATTTTCAAGAGCATTTTCTTTTTCTTCTGAAGAATTATTGGTTTATTGAGGTTGAATCTGCAACAGTTGTTCTATGCAGTGATTCTGGATTATCTTTGTCAGAGAATTTCGAGTGGATTTTTGTATCATCATTTGAGAAGAGGTTGACTCTTGAGCCTTTTGTTTTCCCTTTAGCTTTCTGAGAGCATCTTCTTGTTCAAGGAGTCTCTTGTGTCATATGACATGATCTTCTCTATGAAGAACCACTGGAAGTGGTTGTTCTTATTTTGGGATGGTAGCAAATTGCCATGGCATCATATTTGGCATTGAGAATCCAGTCTAAGCTTGTATCTTGAGAATAGTTAGTTGAGTTTGGAGGAACTTCATCTCTGCTTCCTTTTCAATAAATAATCTATTTGAAAAAGAAGTAGTACTGGCAAGTCTCATCAATTCCAGATGGGTCGTCTGGATTCGTGATTCAAGTTTCTCTAGTATCGTCTGAGATTTTACCATTCCAATGTTAGACTGATCTATCTTAGACTCTACCTAAGAAATCTTGTGGTCAATCTTCTGAAGGACCTTATTCTTGGCTATAAGGTCCTCTGATTGCCAATTTAAGACTGTCTCAATAGGGCTGACTTTTTTAGCTGTCCCATCTGGTTTAACAGTCCTTGGATTTAACACCTTTAGCTGTCGAGTTTCTGTTCCATCACTTGTAGTTGTTGCCTATAGTAGAGGAAAATCTTCCTCATAGGAAACTGATGACCTCATATAGACTTGAGAAAGTTTCATCAGTTGTACTCAACTGCAGGGCTCAAAAAGTTGTGGTTCTTGTTTCTGTAGGTACTTCTGGGCCTATTTATAATAAGGAAATACTAGAGGTGCTTTTGGTGGAGATGGTGAAGGTGGTGACTTCCTTGGATAATCATCTGAATCATCATTTTCCCATCCAGTGGGGATAATTAGTCCATCCGTCTTCGGAGGTGGGGAATATTTTACTATATAGTTAAATTTTCTTGAAGGTTGTCCAAAGGTACCGATATGTTTATGACCCTCTTGGAGCTGTTGTTTAAGCTTTCTACTTGAGCTAGCCTTCTTGGGGTAGACTCGAGAGTCGTCTTGATGAGTATCCTTTATACAATCTGGGCAGAAACTTACAACCCAATAGTAGTGTCCTATCTGGGATCTTTGAGCATACTGGGGTTCGCTATCAGACTTGAGAGAAAGGATTTCCGCCTTGGCTTAATCAGGAATGATTGGAGTCATCATGTATTGAGTTAGAAAGAGGCTATTGGAAGCTTCTTAAGGCTTGTTGAAGGTGATCAGGGTTGATCCATCCTTCTGAGTTGTAAACATCACTTCCGAGGACTGGATTGCAACGTGAGACTGGTGATGCTTATCGTAGTTGGTTATCCATGAGTCTGGAAGGAGTTTATTCAATTCTTCAGTGAAAATTTGCTTGGGAATCTAGGTGCACATCGGAGAATTCTAGGAGTTTGCAATGATCATTAGAGCATCTGTGGACTTAGAATGGTAAGATCCAGAGTATGATTCTGGACTCTGTACACCATTTGGTAATGCAAAGTTACAGAGATAGAGTTTGATCCATATCTATCCCCGTGATCTATAGCTGGACTTTCAGGGATTCAGAAGATATAGGTCTTGAAGAGACATACAGAAGTTGGGGAAAACCATTGTGATAACAGTTCCTGCATTTAAGGTGGTCTGCACCGTTGCAATTACTGCATCCCGATATCTCCTGTGTTGGAATCCACTAGTGTAATTCAGGCACAAACTAGAAGTCCTTTTCTCCCACGAAAATGAGAGTTAATCGGATAGCACCAAAGTAGAGGTGAGCGAAGCCTTGTGTCTGCCATTAAGCTGGGTATTCCGGAGGGATTTCCAGAGACACGAAGTTTCTTGAGTAGTGGCTGGAGATTACACTGGTTAAACTTGGTGGACTGGATGTATTCTCTGACTCGTCTGGAGGTGTTTTTGATGAGGTGTTTAATGGACCTAGTATAGGATTTACTGGTTTAAAAAAAGCATGGTACAGGTTCATAAGAGAAAGGTCTTCAAAAGTAACCTTCTGTTCATCAGGAACATAGTTTACTTCATAGAGATAATCTAATTAGAAGTAGAGGATTTTCGAATAGAAGGATAGAGCAAAGAAAAAGGAGCAGAAGTAGGTTGAAGGGCCATAGATGTAGGAGGAAAGGAACTAGAAGTTTCAGTGTTGGGTTTCCATGATTGAGAAAGGCGATATACTTTTCGAGTATGTATATTATATTATAATACAACACAATTTTCCGAGCTCTGATACCACTTTCTTGGATGCTGATACGAATATTATGGAGATAGTTAAGGGACTTGGTATCTCGGCAAAGATCTCTCTCTCACCTAAAGGAGAGACTTAAAAGCTCTCCAGACTGTGTTGGCTCTAAAGTGGCACCCCCTGGCTTGGACAAGCACGAACAGTCCTTACTAACTTTTAAGAGAATTGAGTCCGGTAAAATCCTTTCTTTCAATAAAACTCCCCAATTATGTCTAGCTAAATACTTTCTGATATACTTTATGAGTCCCTGTATATAAATTATAATCCTAGACAATGATCCAGGTATTTTGTTGATAAAGTATCAGTCATCACACTAGTATAATCATTATAGAAATAGGTTTTAGGATTTGATATCTTCTCAAAGTTAGCTCTCTCATTGAAAGGAACCTTAAAAGTTAGTAAGGACTATTCGTGCTCTTCCAGGCCAGGGGTGCCGCTTTAGAGCCAACACAGTCTGGAGAGCTTTTAAGTCTCTCTTTAGGTGAGAGAAAGATCTTTACTGAGATATCAAGTACCTTAACCTATCTCCATAATATTCGTACCAGGCATCTAGGAAAGTTATTTTCTTTCTTTTATCTCTATAAAAATTATTTTTCTCAAACATATTGTCTCAGACATATCTCTATAAAAATTATTAAAACTAGTGTATACTAGAAAAAGACCGGTATTTAAAGGAGATAAAAGTCTTAAGAGATAATTGGGGACAATGCCATAAAAATGAAATATACGTTGATATTTACCGCAACCATAAAAACTCTTATAAAAATTGTCGACATTATTATTATAATAAATAAAATCTTAAAATTAAAAAACTAATTTATCTTTTTTTCCTTCATTATCTCTCTCCATTTCAGCACTTTCTTTCTCCATCTCTTTCTCTCTCTTCCTTCTCTATCTCCTCACACTCCGATCTCTGGTGCCGTAACGTCATCACGTTGTCGATCTGCCCTACATCTTCGGTAGGTTCCTTGACCTCTCCTCGAGATCTCCCGATCTCTCCCCATTGCCGTCACCTTGGGCCCACTCCGATCTCGACAAGCCGACGATCTTGACCAGCAGCAGGTGGTAGAGTCCTCGGATCTTCCTAGATGTGGTCCGTGGAGGAGACTCCGAGTCAGCGCTGAACCAGAACGAGCCACAGCAAGACGATGCCAGGGAAGACCAAACACGCCAGCGAAGATCTGAGCTCCAAATCTAGGAACAATCGCGACGCCTAAGCTATAGGAGGCATCGCGGTGTAGAAAACCGATAAACCAATTTAGGAGCAAAAGAAAGTTAGGATTTCTTATTCCAATCAATGAGTCAAAATAATACATCAAAAGAGATTTATATAGGCTAAATAGAAAATATAGAAAATACTAATCTACTTTTAGCTGTTGAAAATAAGAAAACCTAATAATAATAGAAAACAAACAATAAAATGAATATAAAACTACTATATTATCTAACACGCAGCTGCTCAATTACACCATCGTGGAAGCTCATGGCTGGAGAAAACAACGACGACATTGGCAACCCCCGCTCCGGCCTCAGGCTTCGCCTTGGAGTCTCAATCTCGGCCTTCCCCACTCCAACGCCAGCGGGAAGTCCAAATCAGTTTGGACTTGACGCTTTTTTTCTTTTTTGGCTCTGTTTAGAAGTCAATATCTATTTGTGTTAAATGTTTTTTTAAACGATAAATAGATATTTATGATATTATTTATGATATTTTTTAAAAAAATTTTGTCTTGTGTAATAAAAATCAATCCAAATATATTTTGTGGTGTGGCATATTTTAAAGTGCCCAAGTCGTAAACGACTATTCCCACGATTTCTTCTTTTTAATAGCCATTCTTGTTGTTTGGGCTACACTTCCCAACCAGGCCTTCCTTTTAGCCCATCCACAACAGAAACACAAGTCCGAGCCCAAACACAACAAAAAGCCCACACAGGCACACACAACAACCATCCTATAAACCCTAGCTTTCTTCCGGTACTGCCTATATAACCACGACCCCTGCTCCTTGTTCCTTGACCCCCTGGCGCCTCTGCTTCCTTCGTTCGTTTGGGTTTCTCTTTACCAAATTCGTATGGTCTCGTTTTTCTGTTAGTTTCATGTCTGCTGCTTTATTTCGTTTGATTCTCTAAGGATTTCGCTTTTCGGTGCACTTTTTTTTTTCATTTATTTTTGGTAGCGGAAGAGTGCGGTGATGAGACAATTTTTGTGGACTAGAGTTTCTGATCCTGGTCTTACCCAGAAGTTGATTACGAAACCCTTGGCTGTCTGAGCACACTTCTTTGTACCAATGAATTTCGTATTAAATATGTATATATATATATATACCTTTTAGACCCTTTTCATTCTATATGGGACGACCAGCTATGTTAGTTTTGTTCGATTTGTCTGTTATTAAAATTGGGCTTATGATGATAATTTAATTATCTTAGCGGATTTCGGTGAGATTTTAACGTCAATGATCTGATTGTTACACACACTGAAGCCTCCATAATTGCTATTTATATGTTTGTTTTTTTTGTATGATTTTTCCTTTGGTTTGTTTTGGTAAAGTTATTTTAAAAAATTTGTTTGGGGACGGTAGATGCTATGATGAGACGAAGCACTTGGATGTGTTTTGGGGCAGTGGACGGTATCACTTGTAATGGTGGTGTCGCCGTGAGCCCATTCTAATAAACGACTTCTCCTTCCACTGAGCTCTCTGGTTGTCCCATTTTCTTTTTTTCTTTTTCAATTATTTTTGGGTTTTGAATATAGAAGATGACTGTGAAAATTGCGTCCATTACCAATTCTGGGGGATAATCGGTTTCTCTTGGCATAATGGCTTGGACGCTATATCAGTTATGTGGCCATCCTGATCAATGTTCCTTTCTGTGTCATTTGATCCTGGAAACACCACGTACATTCTTTTACGTCTTTCACTTGAAGATTGTTACTCGTTGGCAGCCATTCAATCACAAATCCCCACCTCAAATTTAGTAAGGAAAAAATAAGAAACGAAGCATTTTAATAAAATAGAAAGAATGAAATTGGATTTCATTCTTCTAGACATGTTAGAAAAGTAAACGTTGGCTGGCTTCAGCTTAGCAATGAAAGAAGATTGAAAACAACAGCAAGAAAATTCTTAGATTGGTTTCTGCTTAGTTTTTGAGAAAGGTGTTTGTCTAATATAAGAATCTGTGTAAGAAAGTCCTAGATTTTACCATTCATCGGACACAGCAAGAAAATTTTAAAGCAAAAAATTAGATGTTATATAAGTTTTTCATTTTTCAGCACACAGAATGTCAAATAACTTTAAAATGAAACCTTAGGTTTGTACAAAATGATTTAATCACTTTTAAGGGATGAGAGGTAATTTGCAAAATGATTTAACCATTTTCTTAAACGTTAACCAAATATTTTTTATTAGCAAAATGATTTTGAATAATCATGAACAATTAAGGATGTCTGGTCATTCCTGTAATAAATTAAAATAAGATAAGGTTATTTTACAAATTTTAACTTCTGAGATTGTCATTTTGACAAATATCTAGATGGGGAATGAGTGTTGATAATACCATGTGAAAAATAGTGATACACGAGATTTACAAAATTTTGATGATACTAACATCTTATAACATTCATGACAAAAACTGAAAATTTCATGAGGCGCATCACTGTTGGAAATTACCATGCGAAAAGCAACCAAATTAAATGTCTTTTTAAGTTACTAACCAAATTTAAAAGATTCAATGCCAATTAAATTCTGTACCCATGATTGGGTCGTATATCATGACACTTGAAAAGTGATGGTAACTCGTTGGCTGGAGTTTTCTCCAGGGCTTTCGAAAGTACATGTCGAAAGGGAGATGAGCACTTCTTTTGGCAAGGGCTCTGAAAAGACTTGTAATTTCCCCGCCTGTATTGGAATTCAAAGAAGTGTCTCGTATGCTAAATTTCGTTACGACAACATTACGGTTGACCTTTTCGGCCCCGCAGGAAAAGCGTTATGGTTGACAAATCTGATGCTACTTATAGTCTAGGTCATTGTGTCGATTACCCTTCCAAAGCACAATTGAGATTGGAATCTGTACTCATTTCTTGCTTGCAATATATATGCCTGATATTATGGCCGCCCCGGCAACCGCAATAGCAAGAGATTTCAGGATCCTTACACGGGAAACAGCGGACTTTTGCGAGGGGATTTCCAAAAGGTCCTTCACCTGCAATTTAGAAGGGACAGACCACTGGACTGTTATAATATGTAGACAGAGGAAATCCAAATCTCGACACTGAAATCACCATTTTCAACACGAGGAAAAATGACCAGCTCAGAAACCATATATTTTGGGAAAGCAAGTCAAGGAACAAAACTATAGTTAAGTAACGAGCATTTATACTTTAACCATTTAGGTACAGGCAGATTTGGACGTCTATGATGATGATGAGTGTAAATGATATAGTAATCAAATGAACGGATCACCAACCACAACAGGCTCCTTCCAATGCTTCTTAATTCCTTGCAGATGTCCCTTTCCAACAACAGCAACTACCGAGTTATGCTCACTGGCAATTCTTAGTAACGACGATGACATGTACCTGAATATCCAATAATGTAAAAGAAATGAATAACGTGGTAGTGTTGGAAATGACCTAAAAATGTCGCAAATAATCTTTCATAAACAATTAATTAAGAAACTGGATGGGGGCAAAACTGGATCGATTCACTATTTGTAAAAAGTTGTGTCTACTTTAAACTGTGGCACCCCCAAGAGCACAAGAAAAGAAGATTCATTAGACAAACTCAAAGAACACTCAAGAGACAAACATGGTACTACGCAAGTATATTTTAAATGTAGATTAGGACACCCATACTATCAGCATTCTCTAATGAATAATGCAGCAAAAGTAATTCTTCAAAAGAAATGGGAATAGAATACTAACTGATCTCGCTCGTGTACAAGAGTCTCCATTAGAGTGGGGAACTCCTTACTCATCTCTTGAATTACAAGAGTCAGCATGTCAACATCATCCATTTCCTTTAGCTGAAAAGATCAAATTACAAGCATCTACATATTAGCAACATAAAACAGAAGTCTAGTTTCCAAAATTCAAAGAGATGACTGTTTTTAAATAGGGCATAACTAATCAGTTTTTAAAGATAAACTGAAGGGAAAAGGTAACTTACCATTTTATTAAGTTCCTCAGGGCTTGGTAAGAAGACTGCTTGAAAAAACATAGAGTAGAGCAGCTTAATCTTATGCCAAAGGGGCATTTTCCCCCATGTCCTTCGTAGTGTAATCTATTTCATACAAACATCTTATTAAAATAGTCCTCTTGTGAATTAAATAGCATAATTCACAAAACACAACTGAATAAGATGACAATTGGAAAAACAACTAACGAATACCCAGAATCTAGATTCGAATGGGTAGCATTAAACAATAAATAGCAATTTCATATTGAAATAAAATCACGAAATATGGTGACCAACGTGTTGAAGATCGACTCCACGTTTGTGTGCATTAGACATGTCACCTCAAATGATTAAGTAGAGCAGATATTCAGTTTAGAGAAGTACAAGGACTAACAGATTTACATCTAAGGCAAAGCAAAAGCATTGCACCGTCCGCCAACAAAACAGTAATTGGAAGATAGATATATGAGAAAGGATCGCAAATAGAATTGAACCAAATAACATTGCAAAGGCACAATGATACTAGGGTCGGGATATCCCCGCCCTCATTTCACATGTATCTAGAAAGATGAAATCTTACTAATGGCCTGCAAGCATGTTAGCCCACTAATTCCCTTTCTTAAAGAGGAAAATGGAATTCGATTTGAAATTGAAAGCACAAGTATGGACTTCTTGCAAATTAAACTAGATACCCAGAACATAAATTTTTCTTCAGAACGAGGGTAGAATATGGGCAGTAATAGGACAAGAAGGCAAAATGTTTACCTGCACCGGACGATCACCAAGTATTACTCTACCACCATATTTCATAGCTTCTTCATATGCCACACGAAACTCAGAACCAGGTAAAACCTCCAATTTATTGGCAACCTTCCAGAAAAAAAGAATAATAATAATGCATCAATGTGTGAAAATGGTATCAGTATTCTCAATATATTCTAGTTGCAGCGGGCTCAAATAGGAAAATGAAAATACAAATGGTACAATGTAAGATTTCGAAGCATACCTTAGCAAGAAACCAGCTATATAGTATCCCAAAAAGGTTATGCTTTCGCTTCCACATTTCTACCATTTCTCCCATTGTTGGCACCTGAAGAACTAAAGTGAGTATATATGCAACATGAAAACCAAACACTTGTTGTGCAAAAAGAAGCTACATTGAACAACACAATCAACTTCATCTAGGTTAGAACCAGAGTTATAGCATATCAATTCACTAAATTACTGCATCACGGGTAAGCCCGAACCAGTCCACATGGAGGGCAAGCCATACATAAAGAAGATTCATTACAACCTATGGACACACATTTCCTCCAATTATTCAAAAGTCACAACATCCCATTTTCCCATAATAAGGAACCAAAATGATACAAATATACAATCACTGGTAATTGCCTACTATATTATCGCCTCTCCACCATTCTGTTGTAAGTAAATTTGTGTTTAAAGGTGAGGAAATACATAAAGATTTAATATTTGACAAGGAACAAAATCTGGAAATTACTAGAGAAAACCACTAAGAGAGTACAGACCTTCAAATTCTGAGGGGTAAGAACCGCCACTCGACTCGAACATAGCTCCAAGAAAACAACCTGCAACAATGGAACATGCACATTAGGTAATGAACGCTAAATTCATGAAAAATCGAAATCGAAATTGAAAGCAAAAGCGAAACCGCGACCAACACATAATCGAAAGGGAAAACCACCTCCGGTTTCAGATAACTGATAACAGCCTCTACCTCTCTGCACGATTCCTGCAAAAGGAAACACAAAATTTATCAATTGATATTCAATACATACAATTCAAGCCATAATTCACCGAAAGAAAAATCACAAATTGCCTAAATTTCTCTTGAATTCAATTCTATGTTTCGAGAAATCAATTTACCATCGAAACATGAGCCGTTCCAACGAGGTACACATCGCAGACGCCACGCTCGGCCGAGGATTCACAGGATAGCACCACCAAGCTCCTCGTGAGCTCCTCGGGGAGAACCGTGCTCCGCTCCGAGTCGCCGTCATCGTCCTCATTCTCCTCGGCTCCGGCGCTCGTCAAGACGGCGTCGTTGCTCTCCCCCGGCTCGTCGACACGGACAATGCTCTCCGACAAATCCTCGGCCGCGGCGTTCTCGATGCGGATGAAATCTTCTCCCGCGGCGATTTCCGGTGACTGCGAGTCCATCGCCAGGAAGTGAGGATCAGATCGACGGTGACAACCGGTAACGGCGAAATGGTTTTGAAGAGGTAAGAATTGCCGGACAGAAGAGAAGGTTACTGTGCTTTGGGGGCGGCGGCAGAGAGAGCAAAGTGGTGAGTCGGGCTTGTTACTCGAGCGAGTCGAATCGGGTGAATTGGCGAGTCAGGCGAGTCAGACAAGTTCTGGCTCTCTGCACTGGCGGGCGGTCATGCTATGTTTTATTGGATCCAGTTTGAAGTAAACAGTTATTTGTATTTTGTATTTTGTATTTTTTTTTTTGTTTTGTTTTTGTTTTTGTATTTTTTTTTTTAGAGTTTTATTTGGTAACTTCGTAGTCGGTTTTTGCGACACGTGTGAAACTTGTGTTTTGCCTGTCCCTTGCAGTCTGTGAATCAGTCCCCTTGAATATATCCTATTAAAATGAAAAAGAATAATAATTTTATGGATAAATTGTTAGGTTCGCCCATGAATTTTTAATTTTATAACGTGCATCTTGCAAATGTGTTAGAGTGAATTTGCATGTGTTTAATGCATACATTAAAGTTCACTTTTTTAAATTAGAGATGTTTGATTTTTTAAAATTAGTTAAATTTTTGTTAATATTTTATAAAATTTCAAAATAAGTTTGAGTTTTTTATATTAAAGTTATTGCTCCAAATAAGAAATTATTCAATGAACCGAGTGTACCACTTAATCATTGGTATGAACCACATCAATGACGTGACGAAACCCATTACCAAATTTAAAAACTACGAATTTAAGATCTTTTAAGTTTAATGGAAACCTCGATCAGTTACTTAGCAAAGTAAGAACCTTGATATGGTAAAAATACCACAAACGGGTATGGAGAATCAGTTTGATAAGTCAATTTGAATACCACAAGGAATCCTTGATAAGTTGGAATAAGTTTATTCAAGAACTCAAGAAGAATAACTCACAATATGAATAAACATCAAAAACTGCTTTCCATAATCTGAAAATCAACCTTATATAGCCGAAATCCTAAGTTATAAAATTCCTAATCTATCCTTAATGATAAACACGCCTAGAATCTGGATAAAGATATGATACTAAAATTCAAATTTTAAATTGAAACTTAAAACGAAAATGGGATTACAAAGAAATCAAATATTGATAAGATCTTCTAAACTTCTAGAATCTTGTTTTGAATCTTGAACTTCTTGAAATCGTGAAAACGTAATCTTGAGTTGATTCTTTGTGGGAAAACACACCACATCAGCTTCGAACCCCCTTGCACATGTATCTCGGAATAGACATGCAAGTTACCTGTGCAAGTTAGCCATGCAATGGTATTGGAAAAAACGGATCCGAAATCGGAGTTACGGCGCAGCGGAAGTTTTAAAATTTTTTATGCAGTTTCGAAAAGAATCTCATGATGCATATAACAATAAATTAAATTCATGATCAAGCGTATCTTATTTCTCGGATTCTGGAATCACTAGAGCGTTTGACCAACGTGTCTTCTCTATTATTCTCGAGTTCCACGTCTCAGAGTGTGTGTGGGCATACATTTTATGAATCCAAGCGACCGGAAATGCTTTCCAAAGTCTAGATCCCTCCTTCTCAATTCCGATGTTCCTCGTTGAGAATATGATCCAACTTCTTTTTTAAAACTACAAAATAGGAACCGGTTAACCTCCTATGAAATTATCACTCGGTTTAACCTTCTTCACAGTTTTGATTCAATGGAATTTTCTCTTTTTTTTTTTCTCACAAGATAGCCGAATTTTATGAAGTGGAAGAAACCACAATTGGTTTTCTTTCTCTCTCCCAAAAACGTTTTTCCTCTTGAAAAATACTAAAAATTGGTTTCTAAAGAATTCATAGCCTTTATATAGAAGTCTAATCCTTTTCAAAATTTAATTCTTTCTTTAAAAATAATTAATATTTATTTTTCTGGATAAATTTTGAACCAAAAGATCATACAACTTTAGGGCTAGATTCATTGAACCTAGAAACGTTTTTCCAAGAGGAAATCTCCTCAAAAATTTGGCCACTTTAAGTTTCAAGCTTGATTGATGGTTCAAATTTTAAATCAAGAATCTAGACTAGTGAAAAGTTCCTAGTCCTATCTAGATTCAAATTTCTTTTATACCTTTTTGAATTTAAATAAGATTCATTCATTTGAATAAATATTTTCCACAAACATCAACCATATTAATTAATTTAAATCAATGGAATATTTCAAATTTCTTTCCTCACAAAAACCATGCACAACAATTTAAAGAAAAAAAATTCATCAAATAATCTCTATTATTTAAATCAATTAATAATTTAATGTTAGGAATATATTTGAACAATTTTGAAACAAAATTTTCTTCTCTCCACCTATCTAAAAACCGTAGACTTTATTTAGATTAGGAGAAAAAAATTTTATTTTCCAAAATTAAATAATTCAAATACAATCTTATTTTCAAAATTCAAATTAACCAATCACATGTTGACAAATCATATTATTTGTCTACACCAATCCCACATGTCCAATTCTCTTCCGGATTGCATGTTAGAGCGTATCATGTCTTAATAGATATTACAAAATTCCATTTAAATTTACCGATCTCATTAGGAACAAATCTCAAGACGCTATATGGAACTATATGAGCTAGTAGAGGGACCCGATGGAAATATGTAAATAGGCTCCTATAATTGTAAAAAATTAATCCCAGATTAATTATTCATCAATTATCAACTTCAAAACTATTCCACTAAAAGTTTGAAGCTGAACTCATGTTTACATACCGTATTACGAAAGCTCTCTCACGTAGTGCTTCTTCCATGATTTATTCATCGCTTGCTTAATCCCCATATGTTATCCATGATTGAATTAAGGACTTTTTCCATTTTACCTTTTCAATCATTTTAACTTAAAGTTCCATTATTCTCCATTGAAAGAACCACCAATTATAAAACCATACAATTGGTAAACCATCAGAGAACACAAAGTAAGCCGATGGTCAAGATCTTGTTATACTATCTTTCAATCCCCGAATAATCCTTTAAGTAGATAACATATACTATCGTTAAGATAGCTATGGATTCCATATCTATGAATCTTGATTTCTCCATCCATAAGTCATGCACCCAAAACACAAGTATATTGACCATAAATTAACACTGTCTCACCTGTAGTGCATTAAAGTACATAAGTCATGGATACGAACTCAAGTAATCATTTCAGGATTAAGATTAATACAGGATGATAATCAAAGCGTCATTGATTCTTATAAACGGAATTATTAAACCGAATCAATTAACACTTTAGGTCCAGTCCAATGTCATACCTCAATACTGGTATATATTAAAGTTTCTACTCGGAACCTATCCGATGGTCAAGACAAACCATCCCTCCAAGGAAGTAGACAACCTTTACAATCTTATCATGAATAAGATCCCCAAATCTTATTCTATCGATTGCGGACTATTTATTTTAACTGTTATCAAATTACCATGTTTTCTATGTATACCCCGTATACATATGGTAATCTGATATATTACCAACAGTCAAGGAGTATTTTATGTTTGCTCAAACATACAATCAACAAATGAAAGTAAATAAGACACAACTTATTAAACATGAATAACCTCCTCTTATTAATATCAAAATGTCATATTTACAGAAAATCCCTAACATTGATTTTATATCCTTAGGGCACATTTAGATCCCAACAATATCCCACTTACCCTAAGCAAGTAAATGTGATATATTACTCATCCCCATGCCTTCGACATGTTCTTCGAATCTTCTGGCCACCAAAGTCTTCGTGAACGGGTCGGCAAGATTGTCCTCTGATGCGATTTTGTAAACCATCACATTTCCACTCTCAACAAAGCCTCTGATGATGTGATATTTTCTGTCAATGTGCTTACTCCTCTTATGATGCCTAGGATCCTTGGTATTAGCTACTGTTGCACTATTATCACAGTAAAGTATTATAGCTTTATTCATACCAGGAACGACCTCAAGGTCACTAAGGAACCTGCGGAGCTATACCGCTTCCTTTGATGCCTCACTGGCTGGCTGCCACATACTCGGCTTCCATGGTCGAGTCAGCAATGCAAGATTACTTAATACTCCTCCACACAACGGCACCACCTCCAAGGGTAAAGACAGATCCTGAAGTCGATTTCCTCGAATCCTGATCTGATTGAAAATCAAAATATGTGTATCCTATATGAATAAGGTCCTGACCGGAATACACTAGCATATAATCCCTTGTTCTCCGTAGATACTTGAGTATATGCTTGACCGCAGCCCAATGGTTCGATCCTGGATTCGACTGATATCGAATTACCATACCAACCGCAAAACAAATGTCAGGCCTTGTGCATAATATAGCGTACATAAGACTACCTACCGCAGATGCATAAAGTACATTTTTCATACGCTTCATTTCTTCCGATGTCTTAGGACAGTCATCTCTAGAAAGTTTGATTCCAATCCTGAAAGGTTGGGCACCTTTCTTGGAATCTTTCATAGAAAACTTTTCAAGTACTTTATCAATGTATGAAGCTTGGAAGAGTGCTATCGTTTTGTTCTTTCTATATCTATAGAGTTGAATTCCAAGAACATAACTAGCTTCTCCTAAGTCCTTCATGTCAAACTGTTTGGCTAACCAAACTTTGACAGATGATAACATTGCCACATCATTTCCAATAAGTAATATATCATCCACATAAAGTACTAGGAAAACCACTTTATCGTTCTTGATCTATTTATAAACACATGGTTCATCAATGTTTTATTCGAATCCATAGGTTTGGATTGCTTGATCAAACCTAATATTCCAAGAATGAGATGCTTGCTTTAATCCATAAATGGATTTAAGCAACTTGCACACCTTGTCTTCTTGGCCCTTTGTCTTGAACCCGTCTGGTTGTATTATATAGATATCTTCCTCAAGAGAGCCATTCAAGAAAGCTGTCTTGACATCCATTTGTCAGATCTCATAATCGAGAGCAGCTGCAATGGATAAAAAAATGCGGATTGACTTGAGCATTGCTACAGGCGAGAAGGTTTCTTCATAATCGATCCCTTCTTTCTACGTATAGCCCTTTGCTTTTTACCAAAGACTAGAATCAACATCCTCCATAGCTTCTTTGTACGTAGCCGGATCATCAACATGTTCTATGGATTCTGCTTCAAAAACTTCACCATTGAACATGTACCTTTCAGGTTCCCTGATAATCCTCCCACTACGACGAAGCTCCCGTGGTTATTGATTCTTTAGTGGTTTTTCCACAGGGTTTTCTGTGACTTTAGGAATTTCTAAACCCGAAATCATCTCCACAAGCACTACTTTGCTACGAGGTTTAAAGTCTTCCATATAACTTTCCTCTAGGAATGTTGCATGTGTAGAAATAAAGACTTTATTTTGCTTCGGATTATAGAACAGACCACCTTTTGTCCCTTTTGGATAGCCAACAAATAAGCACACTTCTGATCGTGACTCCAACTTCTTCGCTTCCTTATCCAGGACGTGGGCCGGACAACCCTAAATTCGAATATGATTCAAATTAGGTTTCCTACTCGTCCATAACTCGTAAGGAATTTTAGGAACCGATTTGGAGGGAACATTATTCAGAAGATAGCATGCAGTTTGTATGGCGTGCCCCAAAATGACAAAGGTAATATGAAATAACTCATCATAGACCAGACCATATCCAATAGGGTCCTATTTCTTCTCTCAGCTACACCATTCTGTTGAGGAGTACTAGGTGCAGTCAACTGGGATTGTATCCCGTTCTCTATCAAATATCCTAAGAACTCATCCGATAGGTATTCCCCACCTCGATCCGATCGAAGTGTCTTAATGGACTTACCTAATTGTTTCTCCGCTTCAGTCCGAAATTCTTTATACTTGTCAAAGGCTTCGCTTTTGCGGGTCATCAAATAGACATATCCATACCTTGAGTAATCATCAATAAAAGTGATATAATACTCATACCCACCACGTGCTTCTATGTTCATGGGACCACAAACATTCATATGCACAAGTTCTAATAGTTCCTCGGCACGACTATTCTTAGCAGCAAAGTGCCGTTTAGTCATCTTGCCCTCCAAACAGATTCACATTGTGGCCAAGGTTCAACCTCATACAAGTCAAGGCTTTCCTCCTTGACCATCCTTTGAATTCTGTTAAGGCTTATGTGACCAAGTCGTAAATGCCAAAGATATGATTTGTTAGAGTGAGAAGACTTAAGTCTTTTAGAGTTCTTTTCCAATTGTATCAAGTAGTGAGTGCATCTTAGGTTTGATAAAATAAAGATTTCCATGCATCCATCCATTACAGATGAGAGAATTGTTTTTCCTAATAACAACTTTATTATTAAAAGAAACTGAATAAGAATCTTTAATCAAACAAGCTACCGAAATTAGGTTCCTCTTAAAACTAGGAACATAAAAACAATGTCTCAAAACAATAAACCTAAATTCATCAAAATAAAGATGCACTTCTCCCACTGCTTCAGCTTGCACCAACGTCCCATTACCGGTTCTTAACGTGAAGTTCTCCTCACACAGACTTCTCGTTACCTTGAATCCCTGCAGAGAAATACAAACATGGTTAATGGCTTCAGAATCTATAACCCAATTGTCCTTAGATTCTTCCACTAAACAACCCTCAAGATACAGGACATTGAAATTACCTTTCTGCTTTTGCAAAGCCAGGTATTCTCGGCAATCCTTCTTGAAATGTCCTTTCTTCCCACAGTGAAAGCACTTAACCTTTTTGGGATCCACCTTTCGCTTCTTAATCTTGGTAGACTTGTTAGAAACATGTGCATTTCCCTTGTTCTTCCCCTTTTCCTTCTTCATTTTAGGATTAGGAGCAGGCGAAAAAGGTTCAGCCACATTTGCCTCAGCCTTAGATCCAGAACCCTTAAAAATGTTCTCAAAGGCTTGCAACTCTTTCATCAATTCCGTTAAAGACATCTCCTTCCGGTTAAAGTTGTAGGATGCCTGAAACAAATCGAAATCCTTGGATAAGGTTTAGAAAACCAAAACTAATTGAGTTACAGCATCGATCTCAGCCCCATTTGTCTGAGCCTCAGACAAATAAGCCATGACTTTCATCATGTGCTCCTTGATGGGAGTTCCAACCTTCTGCCTGCAGTTCATGAGACCTTTGATAGCATCGGTATTAGCCTGGATAGTTTATTCACCAAACATCTCCTTCATGTTATCCATGATCTACCTAGCAGTTTGATGTTCCTCATGCTATTTCTGGAGCACGTTAGACATGCTTGCCCGAATATAGCACATGGCACTTAGGTTGGAATTGTCCCAACGCTCAAGCGCTACAAATTCCCTATCAGGAGCATCGATCGCAGGCGTAGGTGGTCTGGGTTGGGTTAGGACGAAACTGTGTTTCTCAAAATTCAGGACGATAAGCAAGTTCCTTTTCCAGTCATTAAAGTTTTTGCCAGTTAATTTGTTTTGCGTAAGTATCACAGATAAGGGGCTCGACATTTTGATCTATAATAAGAAAACATGTAATAAGTACGAGCAAACATCCTATCAATTTATAAAATATGGTTTTGTAATAAAACATAGAGATCTGTATGCAATCTAAATGTTCATGTGTAAAACCCTTAAAACACATATCTTACAATGATAATTCCTAGCTTCTGCTTTCTAAGCTACCGAGGGGTAGTCATAGAATAACTAGCCAAGAACACGGATCCCTTCCGATTAATACATATTCGTCCATGGAGCAAACTTCATTAAATATATATTAACTATCGTTTATTTGGCCACTACTTAACATATCAGAGCCTCGAGGGAGGATTAATAAATAAAGTAGCATGAGTGTATAACCATCGTTTCCAATTTTGAATCCATATTTTACATCCGCCACCGAGGGGTGATCTAAACATAAAATATGTCCAAAATTGTTATCCTTTCGGAAATCCAAATCAGTGTGCACTCTAGGTAACATACCTATCCAAGGGAATTCCCGGGTCAAAATCGAGTAGTAGGCACTATCATGCGTAACTATTGGACCAATGATGGAAGCCGTAGGTCTTAGTATATAAAACCTACTCCTACTCAATCTTTTAAATTATGGTTTTTGTTTTTCATGCATAAACAATATTTATTGAGTGACACTCCCTACTCTATATGGCATGTTATAAATACATCACGAAATAGTATAACATATTCATCTAGCAACACATCATCCATGGTTTGCAAAATATGTAAATAGCCGTGGATCATGATTCCATCCTAGAGAAAAGAAAATTGTAAAATTTACAAAAATTAACCGAAACATGTATTGGCCTTCATTTGTAGATCCATGCCTTGTATCCTTCTTTAATGTGTCTTCCTTCTCCAATGTCACATCTTTTTCAATTTAAATTTAAAAGTCAAATTTCAAAAAAAAAAAAGATTATATGTGATTTTTAATTTTAATCAAAATTACAAAATATCAAAATTTAAATAAAAAATCCGGTTTATTAAATTTTAAAATTCAAAAAAAAATTTGAAATTTGAAATTTCAAATTTAAATCTCAAAATTTTAAAATTCATAAGAATATCCATTAAATTTAAATTTAAATTTTCAATTTTGATTTTCAAATTATCAAGATCACATATCATTGGAAAATTAAATTTTCATAAAGATTGTGTGATTTTTTTATTTTATAAAAAAAACGTTTTTTAATTAAAAAATAACAAAAAAAATAAATCACATCTTTTGAAAATTTTCATACCTTCTTTCATCTTTAATCTCCTCGAATCCATTATATCCAAATTTTACAAAACAATACTTATGTCGTTTCTGGCTTACAAAAATTCTAGGAATTAAAAGAACGACCTTGCGGTGATAATAGACCGCATCTATTACACTTGAAAAACTTAGATACAAATTCTAACCTCTATCGAATCATGACCGGTAAAATTGAACAAGTATCATATATTATATAAAAATAATATAAAGTATTCAACCATACATCCATTCATAATATATTTAACATATACAAAATAGAACCTAAAGTGCCAACTCTCTAAAATATTTCATTAATGCATAGAGAGAAATTTATTTGATCAAATAATTTATGTTATATGCATAATCATGAGTAGGCTCTGATACCAATTGTTGGAAAAAACGGATCTGAAATCGGAGTTACGATTCAGCGGAAGTTTTAAAATTTTTTATGCCGTTTCGAAAAGAATCTCATGATGCATATAACAATAAATTAAATTCTTGATCAAGCGTACCTTATTTCTCGGATTCTGGAATCACTAAAGCGTTTGAGCAACGTGTCTTCTCTACTATTCTCGAGTTCGACGTCTCAGAGTGTGTGTGGGCACACGTTCTATGAATCCAAGCGACCGGTAATGCTTTCTGCAGTCTAGATCCCTCCTTCTCAATTCCAATGTTCCTCGTTGAGAATATGATCCAACTTCTTTCTTTAAAACTACAAAACAGGAACCGATTAACCTCCTATGAAAATTATCACTCGATTTAACCTTACTCACAGTTTTGATTCAATGGAATTTTCTCTCTCTTTCTTTCTCACAAGATAGCCGAATTTTATGAAGTGGAAGAAACCACAATTGGTTTTCTTTCTCTCTCCCAAAAACATTTTTCCTCCTGAAAAATACTAAAAATTGGTTTATCAAGAATTTCTAGCCTTTATATAAAAGTCTAATCCTTTTCAAAATTTAATTCATTCTTGAAAAATTATTAATAATTATTTTTCTGGATAAATTTTGAACCAAAAGATCATACAACTTTAGGGCTAGATTCATTGAACCTAGAAACGTTTTTCCAAGAGGAAATATCCTCAAAAATTCGGTCACTTTGAGTTTCAAGCTTGATTGATGGTTCAAATTTTAAATCAAGAATCTAGACTAGTAAAAAGATCCTAGTCCTATCTAGATTCAAATTTCTTTTAAACATTTTTGAATTTAAATAAGATTCACTCATTTGAATAAATATTTTCCACAAACATCAACCATATTAATTAATTAAATCAATGGAATATTTCAAATTTCTTTCCTCACAAAAACCGTGCACAACAATTTAAAGGAAAAAAAATTCATCAAATAATGTTTATTATTTAAATCAATTAATAATTTAATGTTAGGAATATATTTGAACAATTTTAAAACAAAATTTTCTTCTCTGCACCTATCTAAAAACCGTACACTTTATTTAGATTAGGAGAGAAAAATTTTGTTTTCCAAAATTAAATAATTCAAACACAATCTTATTTCCAAAATTCAAATTAACCAATCACATGTTGACAAATCATATTATTTGTCTACACCAATCCTACATGTCCAATCCTCTTCTGGATTGCATGTTAGAGAGTACCATGTCTTGATAGACATTACAAAATTCCATTTAAATTTACCGATCTCATTATGAACAAATCCCGAGACGCTATATGGAACTATATGAGCTAGTAGAGGGATCCGATGGAAATATATAAAGAGGCTCCTATAATTGTTAAAAATTAATCCCAAATTAATTATTCATCAATTATCAACTTCAAAACTATTCCACTAAAAGTTTGAAGCTGAACTCCTGTTTACATACCGTATTACGAAAGCTCTCTCACGTAGTGCTTCTTCAATGATTTATTCATCACTTGCTTAATCCCCATATGTTATCCATGATTGAATTAAGGACTTTTTCCGTTTTACCTTTTCAATCATTTTAACTTAAAGTTCCATTATTCTCCATTGAAAGAACCACCAATTATAAAACCATACAATTGGTAAACCATCAGAGAACACAAAGTAAACCGATGGCCAAGATCTTGTTATACTATCTTTCAATCTCCGAATAATGCCTTTAAGTAGATAACATGTACTATCGTTAAGATAGCTATGGATTCCATATCTGTGAATCTTGATTTCTCCATCCATAAGTCATGCACCCAAAACACAAGTATATTGACTATAAATTAACACTGTCTCACCTGTAGTGCATTAAAGTACATAAGTCATGGATATGAACTCAAGTAATCATTTCAGGATTAAGATTAATACATGATGATAATCAAGCATCATTGATTCTTATAAACGGAATTATTAAACCGTATCAATTAACACTTTAGGTCCAGTCCAATGTCATACCTCAATACTAGTATACATTAAAGTTTCCACTCGGAACCTATCCGATGGTGAAGACAAATCATCCCTCCAAGGAAGTAGACAACCTTTATAATCTTATCATGAATAAGATCCCCAAATCTTATATATTACCAACAGTCAAGGAGTATTTTATGTTTGCTCAAACATATAATCAACAAATGAAAGTAAATAGTACACAACTTATTAAACATGAATTACCTCCTCTTATTAATATCAAAATGTCATATTTACAGAAAATCCCTAACGTTGATTTTCTTTCCTTAGGGCACATTTAGATCCCAACAAATGGCTCAATGGACATGTATGGCTCATTGGTTCTCTTCCGGATCAACTTTGATGAGTAAAACCAGCCTTTATTCATCCTCAGTAGTGAACGCACTCTCTTCTTGTTGTAGAACTATCCAGACTAAGTTATTCAACTTTTCTTTGAATATTTTTAACTCGAGTCCTCGTCACCAAACCAATTGGAACTTGAATTGGTTCGGGAGTATTCCTTACTACCTTGATGGTCCTCATCAATCATGCTTACATGGTATATCCACTTAATAAAAAGTTGACACTTGGTGTATCTATACATGTCATTCTAGAAAATTATATTTCTCTCTCCTTGTGTATTTTACCTTAATTATTTAGTTAAAATCATCATCAATACTTTGTTTAAACCTCTTTTATTACTTAGTTTTGATTATTAATGTTCTCAACTCTTAAAAAAAGATTATTTTATGCATAATTATTTTAGGAAAACTTCTTATTCTTTGTCGATGGTATGATAGGACCCGAACACTGATCACCTATTCACCAGAGTACGAGATGTGTAGAACTAGTAGATCCGCTGCCCCTGTCTGGAAGAGAAGATTTGACCACCACGAGAAGTATCGACCGAGCCGGGGAAGTCAGCTATGCCTCTATACGACCGTGGACATGCTTGGGTCGCTTAGTCAACTGACCAGTATCACCTTAGAGCTAGCCAATCCTGAAATTGTCTTTCTGTTCAAGGAGTTCCGGACAAATTACCATTGGACTCTATGGTACTGACCTGAGCAATACTCTCCCAGCCATCACCGAGTCCTTTCTGAACTGACTGGCTCATATTGCTGTAACAGGGTGTGCCATTCTCACTATTCTACACCACCTGACACCTGATATCTGGTACCTGTCTCTATAGCTGTCCTTGTCTCTGCTCCGGTGCCACCCTCCGCCTGACCCAGGCTTGCAACAATACCAGTAGCCCATACTCGTGTCTCATTGTTTCCCGAATGGCAGTTTATGTGGCAACCGTTCAGTGGAGATAAATATCCATACGCCTAGAGCGTGTTTACCCGTCAGGACCACTTAGAATACAGCCCATCAGGGCCATCCGAGAACCCATACCCGCGAAAGGATCTATAAATAAAGGAGTGCTTCACTCCTTCAAGTATGGTCATTTTTTCCTCACCAAAACTCCGCTCCTCCGCTTGCTATTCATTTCTCTTTGCTGACTTAAGCATCGAAGTTCCCTTAGCAGACACTGGTATCCCATTTACTCTGAGATGCTTCTCTTTTTGTAGGTGACCAAGTAGAGCACAATGACAAAGGACCAACCCCACCAACCGACCACATCTGGTGTTGTGCCAAAGATTTTTTGTATCAATATTTTGACACTAGAAGAAGGGCACCACACCTTACTACACTCACCCATTTTCATTTATCGTCTTTCCTGCTCTCTTGCCTCTTTAGGTTGATGGAGGAGCAAAACTGTAATAACATAATTTTTCGGACTCTTGATTTCTTTATATATATATATATATATATATATATAAAGAAATTTAAGTTTGTACTGTGTGTTATTGTGATGTTTCATGAAAATTATGGATGTTAATATGAAGCTCATGATCTGATTTGATTATCAGAATATATTCGAGTTCTTATAATGTTGTAAGACTTAATGATAGTTTATGAAGTCAAGTATGAGGCCTTATGGTGAAAAAGGCATAATCATGATTTATGGTATTGTTCTGGCTAATGGATAACTAAGATATTTATGACATGAGACGGTACTGCGGTTTATTAAGCAATATTGAAATTATATAGTGGTCGACCATGAATATAGATGCAGAATTGAGAATAACGATTAAGAATGCTCTAGAATGATCAGGAATAATATTTGGAGCAATAATGATTAACTAGCTTCAAGTCCTAAGAAAAATCTGTACGCAGTCTGGTTAAGTGCAAATAAATTCTGGACTGTAGTTCAGTATTACTGTACTGTTGATAGTTAACACAATATTTATACTATCTGGATTATTAAGAAAATGGACTGCATATTGGGAGGGAGTGTCAAACGTGGCCCCTACTTGGAGGTCAAGTCATTATAGATAATTAAGCAAATTTTTGGATTTATGGATTTTATGGAAAGAAATAGAAAATATAAGTATGAAAATATATATATATATATATATATATATTGTCTAAGCTCTCAACATGGCCAGCCACTTTAAGGACTTTGAAGGCAAAAATTTGTCTTTAAGGCCAAATATGTAATTCAAGAAAGGTGAAGAAAAAAAAATAATTATGGATAATTTTAGAATTTCCACCTATAAATAGAGGTGGGTGGTGAAAAGTTGGATTATTTAGTTAGTCTCTAAACTTTTAGTTCTCTTTTCATGTTTTCCTCTCTAGCCCTTAGAAAGAGAAAGAGAGAGAGAGATAGGCGTGGCCGGTTGTCATGGTGAAGAGGTAGAGTTGCTCATTCAAAGACTAGAATTAGCTCTTTCAAAGATCTAGAGGTATATTCTTGATCTTTTAACTAAGATTTTAATTAATTTTGATCTGAGGAATTTATGTGTATTTCTAGTTATGGGTTGTAAGAGCATAAGCTCACGTTAATTTGTTTTCTTATATTATGTTCTTCAATGGTTGGCTTATGCTTGAGTTATGCTTAGGTTAATATAGTTTGCTAGATCTAAGTATGAGTTTGAATTTATACTCTATGATGAGTTTTAAGGTATGCTCACCATATGCTTATGATTATGCTCTCATATGGTTAAATATGGATATTTTATGTATGATGGATATGTGAATGATTATATGTATGTTGGTTAAAAAAAACTCAACCTGAAGACCCAAGTGGGTAAGAATAACAAGTTATCAATGTTATGTTTTTCAAGTGCATAAGCTAAGTGATGGTTAAATTTTTAAAAATGAATCCTACGTGCTGCATGTTAATATAGGCTCACAGTTTTGACCGTTTGAGGTAGTGTCCACGGATTTTAAGCAACAATCAACAAAATATAAACTGCTGGTTTTTGAAAATAATTTGGACAGTTTTATGGAAAATGAATTTTGAACCCTTTAGAAGCTGAATTTAAAAATGTTATAACTGCAAAGTTGTAGAACACCGAAAATTCTAGGGGGCTACGTGGACAATTTTTGAAAAAAGAACTCCAAAGACTTCTGTTTTTATAAGTTTTCAAAACTGGCCGGTCCAGGTACTGTACACAGCCAGAATTCTTCAAGGAGAAAAACGAGCATGTTAAAACAGATTTAAGTTTTGAACCAAACCAAAAGCTATAGGTTCCGATAAGATCTACAACTTCTATGAAGAAAATTTTTCTAAATTCTAAATCAATTTAAAGATAAAACTGAATTTTTAAAATTAGACATGGAGGTTGAAATTTCTGCACACATACAATTTAAAAGGCTATTTTATCTGGAAAAATTAGTTTCCAAGGTTTTATAACTCCTTTTAAAGAAACAATGGTTTTATGAAGATAAGTTTCAAAGAGGTTTAAATCCATTTGAAATTTCACAAATGACTTTTTTTAACGGGAATTTCAAGTATTCTATCAAGAAATACTTGATTTATGAAGCTAAGATATTTTTCAAGTAAATAAGGTGTTTTCTAAGAAACAAGGTATTTTTGATAAAAAGGACAAAAAAAAAAGCTCAAGTTACTTAAGTATAAGTAACAATTCTATGACGAATGGTAGTCGGCTTGGAAACCGATTTATGGTTCAATGAATATGTTATGGATTGTTAAGGTAGAATGAAATGATTCTTACGCCCTATTTTAGAACAATAATATAATATAACATGTTGTCTTGCCTTGTTGGAATGATAGACCAAGAGCATAGAATAATTTGTAAGTACAACTCCGCCTACAGCATGAGTAAAATGTTTTTACTGCTTTACATGTTTTCAAAAATCATGCATTGATTTACATGATGTACATATATTTTATGTTCTATAATTGTAGCATTATGAAAGCATACTCACTAATAATAAATCACATGACAATAATAAGATCAAGTTTTCCAGTAAGAAACAATAAAGATTTAAGTTTTCAAGTATTATCGAATTAAGAACAAGTTGTCAATAATGAAGACAAGTAAGTTGCCTTGTGTCGTACCGACCTGCCATAAGAGCGGGTTTAATCTATGACTGCACATCAC
Source organism: Ficus hispida (assembly GCA_025413025.1). NCBI lineage: Eukaryota > Viridiplantae > Streptophyta > Magnoliopsida > Rosales > Moraceae > Ficus > Ficus hispida. The sequence goes on from CM046365.1 coordinate 17,275,974, forward strand.
GGTACATACATTTATATTTATATTATGAAAGGGGCACAAAGCTAAGTTAAAATAAGAAAGTATAATTGATTCACGTTAATTAACATAAGAAAG
>CM046365.1:17276166-17290300 GCA_025413025.1 Ficus hispida
GTCTCTTTGTGGCGCCATCGATAAACCCAATTTTTCCTCTTCCTCGTATAACCATCTGTACTGACCGTGACCATTGAAGGAAATTTTTGCCATTTAGTTTGTAGGGAGTTATTTGTAGAGGAGAGTTATCAAAGGAAGCAGTGGGGTTAATTGTAAGGCTTGGTCTGGAGGAAAAATCAGTAGAAGTTTCCTCCTTGCCATCCTTGCTTAACCCAGTAAGAGCCTGTTTAAAATTGTTAGGCATGGTGTTTTCCTCTCAACGGTATCCCGGCTATGATACCATGTGAAAAAGAACACTGGAGAGGAAAACTGAAAAGAACACTGCTAGGGGTTTGTATTCAAATAATACACACATATTACATTGCTAGGACTCAGAATATATAGCCATATTCTGGTCATAAGGTACTGCTATAAACAAGAAAACAAATCAGCAATAAAAACAAATTAGCTATAAATCTGGAAGCTACAAATCTGGAACTAATTACAATATAAAAGCCCTAATTTTATTCTTGGAAACTAATCTCTAATTGCTTCCTTAATTCACCTGGATATCGGGATACCGGAGAATGAGCTGATCTTCAACAGTCATGGAAAATTGAGTCTAAAGTTTACACGACAGTTAGACAACTGTCATGGAATGTTTTTGAGATACCACGATGGTTAATAAACCATCATGGTACCTCAACATTCTACGACGGTTCACACTGTCATCGAATAGAGGAATAAAAGTAGCAAACTTCACAAAATTAAGAAATTTACATGACGGTTTAGCTTCAAAACTGTCATGTAAAGCGTACATTACACGACAGTTTGGCAGCGAAACCGTCATGTAATGGCTACATTGCATAACGGTTTTGCTTCGAAACCATCATGTAAAGTCTACGTTACAAGACGATTTTGAAGCAAAACCGTCGTCTATAATCCAACGTGAATTAAAAAATAATTTGACATTTTTTGGTGATTTCCCATGGGTAGCCTAACCTATGTGTTATCCAATACAAGACCCATGATACGATTGACAAAATATTAGCTACATTTTATCAAAGTAAAAATATCATCCATTACATTATAAGTTTACATATCATAATTAATTAATCGCATTACACATCTAGCCCATTCTCCCCTAATCAAATCCATATCATTTGAAGTTTTCTTTCAAGTATGTCAATTCCATCCAATACTATGTCCCTCATAAAACTTAAAACAAAATAACCACATTCAACACTTCCCTCTTAGTGAGGACAAGGACGGTCTGACATTTTCATTTTACAGTATCGTCTCTTTCTAATCCCTTATTCGGTTATAAGCTTCCAGTCCGTTAGGGCCTTAACAAGTTTGAAAAATTCAAAATAATTAAGATGCATATAATTAAGATTAAATCAAAAATTAATATATGAAAATTGACTTACATATTCATTATATTAGTAAAATTGTCTCATTTCTTGTGTCGAAGAGGATCAAAATAAAGGACTAGGTCTTTCCATGGGTCAATGACTCCCAAGACCCAATGTCACCCTCTGTTATATGGCACAAGAGAAAGTCGTCCTTTTGGTGCGTCATGCAAAAAGGTGACAAGAGCATTGGCTCACTCTCTCAAGCCAGCATCTGGAGTATCTACTCTAACCGGTGAGATCAAGGTTGGAGGCATAAACACAAATTTCTCAGCTCACCCATTAATCCTATATAGTTCCTCTAAATATCTGCATAAGCATATCAAAACCGTCGTGTAACCCTAGGTTTGCACAATGGTTTTAGGTGGTTTCGGCCAAAAACTGTCATATAATCTAAATACACTTTTTTGAGCTCCTCCTTTTTTCTTTTTTTTTTTTTCTATCATCCCACGACCTAATACCCCGTGTGTTATTTAAACAGTGACCCGGCCATAGTATTGATCCCTGTTCAATATTAATGTTCAATATAGATCAAGCAACATAATAAAATAAATCTAATATATCTTGAATTAAAATAAAATAGTAATAATGTACAAATGGCAAAATGTTTAAGTTTCACTCTTTTTTTTTTCTTTACTTCCTCAACATGTGTCCATTCAATATCGGGTCAAAGCAAGTGATAAACATCATCATCGAAATTATCAATGTTCTCAACTGGTGGCAATCCCTTTGTGAATGATGGAATGTTAGAGCAATCTTCCTCATTTTCTTGACCATTACGAATCATTTTTTACTTTATCGACACAACTAAGGATAACTCTAAATTGTTGGGATCCGTTGTATAAAATACTTGGATTGCTTGTGATGCCATAATGAACGGATCATTTTTGTATCCCAATTGTCTAAAATTCACCATTGTTATGCCATCACTGTCAATTCTAACATAATTATTGTCAGCCAATTTGCACTAAAGAGTACTACTTACAATCCACAATAATCAAGTTCCCAAATATCTTCAATGAAACCGAAATAGTTCATAATTCCATATACTAGATTCTTGTCCTTTACAGATGAAATATGTATAGCCTTAGCACGGATACTAACACCACTATTTTGAATGTGATGCTTCTCATCTCTTTTATGAGTATGGAATGCATAACCATTGATAAAGTATGATATATACCATGTAATTATCATTGACGATCCTCTAGCTAGGTTCATTAAGTCTTGTTAAAAGCTGGTCTTCTGAAAGATGTGTCTTCATATCCACAGATAAAAGGTTCGATTGTGTTCATCTTGCAATCATTTTTCATTTCTTACTCATCTTGGATTTGCATATCTTAATTCATGTAGGTGAACCTCAATAAAAGGCTCCACTTCAACCCTATTATGTAAAGTATAGAGACAAACTTGCTCCTAGTCACCTTGATTTACTGATGAAGGAATGTCAACGGATAGTCCTTTCGAGTCAATGTTTGTAGTATTTGGCAACCCAATTGCTTCTGCATTAGATAAATACTCGGAACAAAATTTGACCGATTCCTCCGCTATATAGCTTTCTACCATACATCCTTTCGGCCTATCGGTTCTTGACATAACCCTTCAAAACCTTCATGTACCTTTCAAAAGGATACATCCATCTCAAGTACACTAGTCCACATAGCTTAACTTCCCATACTAAGTGCATCATTAAATGAATTATTATTTCAAAAAAGAAGGGTGAAAAGTACTTCTCAAGCAAGCACAATGTCTTAACCAACTCTGATTGTAGCGAATCTAGTGTAAATGGATCAATTACTTGGAGCATATCAAATTGAAAAATGAGCATAAATTTATAATTACGAATCTTACATCCTTCGTTAAAACTTCTCGGAAGGCAAGTGGTAATAATTGTTGCATCAAGATATGACAATCATGTGTTTTCACTCTAATCAGCGTCAAATCCTTCATAAACACCAACCTTTTGAAGTTGGAAGAATACCTGTTGGGCACTTTTATAGAAGCGATCCATTCACAAAGCTTTCTTTTTTCTTGTCTTGATGATGTATACTTTGCCGGAGGTAAGTAAGTGGCATTCTTTCTTTTTGTAAGGAACAAATTAAGTCTAATACTCAAATCTTTAAGATCCAACCATGCTTTTTTACCATCTTTGGTCTTGTTAGGAATGACAAGCAATGTGTCCACTATTGATTCACAAACATTTTTCTCAATATGCATGATATCGAAGTAGTGACGAATGAAAAGGGACCTCCAATATGGAAGTTCATTGAAGATTGACCTCTTTTTCCAAGGTTCATCAACCCCCGGATCCTTGTTATTCCGTTTTTTTTTTTCTTAGCACTACTTTGAAATCTTTAACCATCTCGAAAACCTCTTCGCCCATCAAAACCCGGGGATGGATTCTTTCTTTAATATTACCATCGAAAGCCTTTTTCTATTTGCGGTATCGATGATTTTTTGGTAAAAAACTCCTATGACCAAGGTAAATAGTTTTCTTATCATTTTCAACCGGATGGAAGATATTTCTTTCACACAAATGGGACAACTTATAGAACTTTTTACTGAACAACCAAATAGGTTTTCATAAGCGGGAAAGTAATTAATTGTCCACATCAATATTGCATGAAGTGTTAATGTCTCTTGACGGTAAGCATCTTGAACTTCGATCCCTTTTTCCATAAGCTTTTTAGATCATCGATTAGCGATGTCAAGTACACATCAATGTCATTCCCTAGTTATTGAGAACCAGAGATCAATAAAGTCAACATCAAGAACTTCTGCTTCATGCCCAACTTCAGGGGGAGATTGTTGTTGATAAGTATGATATGTCAAGTACTATGCCTACTACTCATATTACCATGTGGGTTCATTCCATCCGCTGATAAACCAAGATGTAAATTCCGTGGTTCCACACTAAATTCAGGATGATTGTCATCAAAGGTCTTCCACTGTGGTGTATTAGCTGGATGTCTAAGCATGTCATCTTCAACACATTTATCATGATGCCAAGTCAAATTCTTGGTATGCTCGGCATTACGAAATAAATACCGCAGATGTGACGCTGGAAGAATGTACCATAACACCTTTGCCAACACTCTTTTGCTACTATTCGTTGGCTTCTTGCCCTTCTTCCATCTTGACTCCTTACAAACTGGGCATTTAGTCAAATCCTCATACCCATTTCGGTAAAAAATGCAATCATTTGGACATGTATGAATTTTTTCATATTACATTCCCAAAGTATTCAACGTTTTCTTAGCTTCGTATATACTAACCGGTATTTTATTATCAACTAGTAGAACATCTCTTAAAAATTCTAAAAAATCATGAAACTAAAATTTGTCCACCCTCTTGATGCCTTCATGTTCCATAATTTGATCAATGTGGATAATTTCATATATTTAGTGCACCCGTCATACAAGGACATCTCGACATCATTTATCATTGCATCAAATAACTTCGAATGATGCATAAAGTGTTCTTCCAAATCATTAACCATATCAATCAAATTATCTCCTACATCTTTTCCTTTGTTCTTTGATGTTGGATTCAAACAAATTTCATCGTGTAAATACTATATATGGTATGAACAAATAATCTCACGGGCAATCAAATATCTTCTAACTTCATCAACTGAATGAGAACTATGATTTCCATAATCCACACAAAGACATCAAATCTTATCATTTTTCATGTGCGTTTTAGAAAATGATAAAAATTCTTCAATACCATCTTGATATTTTCTAGTCAATCTATTAGCCCACATCCATTTTCGATCCATTTGCAAGAACCCGGCCTAAATCCAAATTAAAGATTATACAATTCATTCAATAATCAAGTTTTTACAATTAAAATAATACATATTAAGTTTTAGACATAATTTAACAAATCATACTTTCAAAAAAAAAGAAAAAGAAAGAAAAAGAAAATGAGAATTTAAAGTTTTAGATATCTAAAATATCTATAATGAATTAATTAATACAAATTAAATAACTCAAAAGAGTAAGTAATAATCACTACTTACAAATAATGACTATAAAAGAGTGTTGGTTTGGTGGACGGTGGTAACGATGTTGAACGGCAACGAAGGATCTGGTTTCGCAGGTATCTATAATATTTTTCGCGGTTACGGAACTGTTCCGTAAGATAAAATGAGGGTTGGTAAGGATTGTAAAAACTGAGAGATTACACGACGGTTTACCCAAAACCGTAATGTAATCTTGGACATTACACGATGGTTTTCCTAAACTGTAATGTAATCTTGGGTTTACATGACAGTTTTCTAAAACCGTCGTGTAATTAGGTTTTCGACGATGGTTTTTCTAAAACCGTCGTATATTCTCCGTCATCTAATCCAATATTTATAGTAGTGTATACCAAGCGCGTAGAGCTTGTTTTAGCCCATATAATGCCTTTTTGAGTTTATAAACCTTATTTTCACTTCCAAGCTTCACATAACCAGGAGGTTGATGAATAAATACCTATTCCTATAGGTTACCATGTAAGAATGCCAATTTTACATCCAATTGGAAGATAGGCTATGAATGTTGAGCTACCAATGCAATCACCAGTCTGATCGTATCATGTCTTGCAACAGGAGCAAAGACTTCTCTATAATCCACTCCAAACTCTTGCTTATAGCCTTTAGCTACTAAGCGTGCCTTGTACACCCACTTGACACCAATTGTCTTGTGCCCTCTTGGAAGATCAGTCAACTCTCAAGTGTTGTTCCATTCAATGGCTACAATTTCTTCGTCCATTACCGTTCACCATTTGGATTCTTTGATAGCTTCTTCAAAAACTGTAGGATCACGATCCGAAAATAGAGAAAAATATGTTAGTGGGTCCTCAAATTGGTCAATTAAAGTTAACTCATAATCAGTCATCCATGCAGGCCTTCTTCTAAAACATTGGGGTCGTTCTTCATTTGCTGTTGCTATTGGCGAGCTTAGAACATCTGCTGGACCATTTGGTGGAATTTGTTGATCATTTTCCCTTGGCTGCTGCCACTCCTCTTCATTGACTCCATCAAAGTTGACCGGTATTTGATGTTCAACAACATTGTTGTTCCATGGCCAGAACCTCTCTTCATCAAAAAAAGATATCACGGCTGATAACAATTTTCTTAGTGATGGAACTGTAAAGATCATAATCTTTTGATTGATCACTAACACCAAGAGAATGCATTTTTCTCCCTTGTTATCTAGCTTTGTCCTCTTCTGGTTTGGAATATAGGCATTGGCAATACACCCAAAAATTCTGAAATGATCTACCGCCGGCCTCCGTCCGCTCCATGCTTCCTCTAGTGTCATATTTTGAACAATGAGTGTGGGGCTTCTGTTCAAAATATAAATGCTCCAATTAACTGCTTTGGGCCAGAAAGTTTTTGGAATGTCACTCCTTGTTAAAAGGCTTCGTACCATATTCAAAATGGTGCGATTTTTCCGCCCACAGACTCTATTTTGTTAAGGTGTATAAGCTGTCATAAGTTGCCTATTGATTCCATGAGTCACAAAATTTGCGAATTCAAGTGAGTTGTATTCTCAACCATGATCAGTGCGAAGAACTTTAATTGGGCGGCTACCAACTTCTTTCTCAACAAGCACTTTATAATTTTTAAATATAGTAAAAGCTTCAGATTTTTCCTGCAAAAAATACACCCATGTCTTTCGACTAACATCATCAATGAAGGTGATTAAATATCTTTTACGTCCATTAGAAGATGGATTTATTGGCCCGCAAAGATCATAATGAACTAGCTCTAATGCCTTTTTTGCTCTCCATGACATTCTTTGTGGAAATTGATTACGGTGTTGTTTGCTAACAACACATTCTTCACAAAGTTCAGATGAAGCTATAATTTGAGGAAGACGAATAACCATATTTTTCTGTTGTAGAGTCTTCAATCCACTAAAGTTGAGGTGGCCACAGCGAAAATGCCATAGCCCATTCTTCAAATTTGCTGAGAAGCATGAATGAATGATGTTGTGGAGATAAAGCAGAAACATTCGATTCGCCGTCATGTTAACTTGAGCAATTAAGCCCAACTTTGCATCTTGAATTCGACAAACTACACCTTTGATAGAAACCTCGTATCCCTTTTCTTGTAGCTGACCCATACTAAGTAGATTTGTCTCTTTTCTTGTAGCTGACCCATACTAAGTAGATTTGTCTTTAAGTTAGGAACGAAGAGCACATTAGAGATTGTTTGAGTAGAATCCCCTTTGGTTTGGATTGTCACCCTTCCTTTTCCCATAACTGAGACTTTAGAATTGTCACCAAACTTCACATTATCGTGAAATGACTCGTCCAAACAAGACAATACAAACTTGTCTCCACACATATGATTGTTGCATCCTGTGTCTAAGTACCACAAATTCTTGTTGGTTTCCTCCTATGCATGACAAACCATTAACAAGGATACTTCTTCTTCTTTCTCTACAAGATTAGACATCTCTCTATGTTGTCTATTCAGATTAGTTCGGCATTCATACGTGAAATGGCCGAACCTATGACACCTGCAGCACTCCACATTGGTCTTGTCTGCTGACCTCGGTCTATATGTAGTCGAGTGGTGGCCTCCTCGTCCTCTTCCTCTTCCTTGAAATTGATTGGCTTGGTGTTGGTGTTGGTGTTGGTGTTGGTGTTGTTTTTGGTTTCCACGATCATTGTTTCCTTTGCCTCTGTCTCATCCTCTATCTCCTCTCGGTGTCGAGTGATTTTCTGTTAAGGCCTTCAATGCTTGCTCCCTTTTCTCCTGCTGGTTAATTTTTGCTCATGAACTAGCAAGGAACTTTGCAATTCATCAATTGAAAGTTCCTCAATGTTATTGGCTTATTTGATAGAACATCCAACAAAGTTGAATTTTGGTGTCATGGACCGAAGAATCTTCTCGACTATGGTGACGCCCTCCATCTTATCACTGTGGATCCGCATCTTATTGATGATTGCCATCGTCCGTGAAAAGTAATCTGTGACCGATTCTCCTGATTTCATCCGTAGAGTTTCGAACTCCGAAAGAAGTGCTTGAAGCTATTGCCTCTTTGCCCTTGCAGAACCTTGGTACTTCTTCTTCATGGAATCCCAAATGTGCTTGGACATGTCCTTGCATAGCATGGTTTCCAAGATTGAGCAATCAATTGCTTGGAAAAAATAATTTTTCGCTTTGAGATCCTTAAAACGTTGTCCTTCTGGTTCTGTTCTCTGTGCATCCGTCACCGTTGTGCCAGCTGCTGATTCTGCTATTCCATCAGAGACAACCTGTCAATATTCTTTAGAACTTAAGAAGTTTTCCATCAACATACTCCAATGGTAATAGTGACCATCAAAGCGAGGGATAGTTAGCTATACAAAATTTTCAGGGGCCATGTATCTTCACTGGCTACTGCTACAAAAAAGAAACCAAGTGAAATAGAAAAAAGCTACATCTACCAACTCTATATCACTCTTTCTTTTTTTTTACTCTTGACCTCACGTGTTTTCACTCTCTCACCAAACCAAGCTCCGATACCACTTACAAAAAACTGAGAGCAAAAGACAAAATAAAATAAAAACACAAGGAAGAGAAGTTTTTCTATAGTACTTTTATCCATTAAATAAATAGCCTTTATATAGATAATTACACAACGGAAACAAACAAAGAAAGCAATACATTTGACCACTAAAACCACTAAACCAACAAAGCAGAAAACATTGGCCACTTTTGTAACAACTTTGCTAAATAGCTGGCTATCACTGCTCAATAAAAATAAACCCCACTAAACTAAGAAACAAACAATGTGACCAACGAAAATAGCCTAAAGACTTGGACATAATAACTACTTTATTCAACACAGGTAACACATTTTTGCAACAGCAAGTGGCGTGTAGAAGGAAAAGTTTTTTGCACACTAATTTATGTTGGCGGGATTTATTCTTACATATTCTATTCCGACGAAAATTTTGACTCACATTAATGACAACCATACCGTCTTCAGACATTAGGAAATGAACATCAACCAACGGATTTAATTCCTCCTTTAATTTGTCATCAAACTAATTGATTTGATATGTATTATGCATAGGAAATTGTCTGTCTTTCTTCACACTTGCAATAAATTATTAAAATTCAATACGATTTTAGCCTCACTTTAGTATATGAACATAAATGACCATGAGTATATAAGAGTATTGATTTCGCATCCTCATGATACTTGAATAATTTATCACAGGGAAAAAGATAAATAGAAAATTGAACCACATAATTATACAAATAGAAAAATATCAAGTTTAGTTTTCTTTTGAGACTATATCTTAAAAAAAAAAAAAAAAAAAAAAAAAAATTGCCCACCAAGAAGGCTTCAATATTGTTCACCACGAGTGACAGTCCCTTTAAAAACATATAGGAAATCTCCATCTTCCACACCATGCCACCTTAAACTACAATTGTCACGCATGATCCTCTGCTTGTGTATGAACAAATAATCATTCAAGGGCAGAATTTTTCTGCTCAAAAGCAATTGCCTCAAATCACTAACGCTGCTCGAATCGCTCGTCTCCATTGGAATTCTCGCGGCATTAAGCAAACTTGAAGAAGTTTGTACCACTAGGCTCAATCTCCTGGCGGGAGGCTCATCTCTAAGGCAATTCGCAGTCTTGGAAAGCACAACAATTTCGGAGGACTCGCACACGCCATACTTGCTCAGGTAGTGATATTCTTCTTCCAATTCTGCTCCGCGAAAGACGAGTGACATTTTCTTGATGGGAGTTCCGTTAGTGAAGTGGATTTCTCCTTGAGGCTGCCAACGGTTTCGGTTTGATCGACCTCCATGTGATATTGTCTTGCTGAAAACTTCAAAATAATTGGAATTTTGCTCGGGGGTGGGGGTTGCATATATTTGAATGTGAGGTCAATTTTTGTAGATTCAGTGACAATTGGATAATCTTCCATGTCTAGTCCATCTAGTAACTCCCATCCAGATACCGAAAGAGTTTGAGAAGCCATGGGAATTCCCAACTGTTGTTCTATCTTCCTTTTGATCTCAACAACAGGTTCTTGGGGTCCCACTTCTATGCTAAATTCGTGTTCTAGAACACAAATTATTACCATCATTTGTGTCTCTATTTCTTTTTTTTTTTATATATATAAATAAATTAAATTAAATGTTCTTGGAAGAACACTAGCTCTAATATTGGTGGGTTCCTGGAAAATAAAAAGTTTTTCACTTTCTTAGAATTCGTAACCCCAAAACGCCTTAGACTGGCTTATAAGGCCAAAATCAGAATCATGTAAAATTAATGATCAGAAATGTAATGCCATCTGTATGTTAGTTTCATTCTGAAAGCATTCTTAACATACATAAATCATGCCTCAATTTTCTAATTTATTAGTCTCTTTTTTTTTGTAAAAAAAAAAAAAAATCATTGACAGTTCAATTTATATAAAGAAAAAATACACTTGGTATCAGTCAGAAAACTGTTACGCGTGCACACTATTAAGTTTACTGTCCACCAATTATCATTCTCCAACTATATGTTTGATTAAAAAAGAACTGAATTCCTATCCATAATAATACAAAACTACCCGAGTGCAATTGTTCTAGTTTATTACATTATTTTCATCCCATTTTATTTTATTTTTCCTTTTCTTTCCTTTTTTTTTTTTTTTTTGGGACGTAGGTAATGAATTAAAGTGTGAATAATACATGCAAACGTTATAGTGTTAATAAACAACATCCACTTGTAATCGACTGGGTATTAGCTGTTGCAAAATCTCTGTAATATTGGTTGGTGAGCACTTTTCAACTTTTGTTTTTTCTTTTTCTTTTTTGAGAGGAAGCGCTTCAACTTTCAGCTACATATAGATTGCTTCCTGCAGTTATAAAATTGGATTTGACATATATTTTAGTGCATGAAATTACTAAAGTCAGAAGATTTTTTTTTTTCCTTTAATTTTTAAGATTACATAGCCAAACTCATTCCAGCATTTTTGATATATTTTTAGGACACCAATTAGAAAATCGTGAATTCACCAAAAAATAATAATAATAATAATAATAATAAGAATAATAATAATAATAATAATAATAATAATAATAATAATATAACAACAACAACAACTATGATGATGATAATGATAATTATAATAATGAAAAAAATTAGAGAGTCGTGTGAGGGTAATGTATACCCAAATATTGATTGAACATGTTTTTATTAATTGAATTTATGACCATTTCTTTCGATTTGCTCCCGCTAACAACCAAGAATATGACTGTCATTTTGCCTCTTTAGAAAAATTAGTTTGAATATAAGAAAACGTAAATATCTACTCTCTAGTATTTTGAAACTACACGAATATAAATACAACATATAAAAATAAATATGTACGACTAATATTGATTAATAGTCTGCTAAATATGTCGTATATATATGTTAATGTATCCATTATTTTGACACGTTTTTCTCATCACTGGGATATAAATAATAATTAATTAATTCTCCGGAGTTCAAGTTTCTTTTGTTTTTACCGACGTGATTGGAGTTGTTAGCACGTAATTATGACTCTGATCAATGGGACCAGAACGACGTCGCATGTTATGTCTAAGCTGCAGGCTGCTTGACAATAAACAATAATTCTGCTCATAGTTACAGAGAATGTTTATTACAAGTTGCATTATTAACTATTGTTTTACATACTGATAATTATGTAATTCACTACTACAAAATGCATACTATACGACGGAACTTCTACGACTGTTTTTTAAAAACGATCGTGGAAAGTACGGCAAAAACACGGTGCGGAACATGATTTCCGAAAACTGTCGTGGTTGCCAAGAGCTTCCACGACCGTTTTTGGAAACTGTCGTGGAAGCTAGATGATTCCACGACCGTTTCTGAAAAACGGTTGTAGTATGCGGTGCATTTTAAATTTTTTTTTCTAAGTGTAGCCTGAATCCGCCACTTATAAAAATAAAATTAAAAAAAAAAAAAAAAAACCTCATTCCCTTCACATTTTCACTCCCGCGCCTCTTTCACTCTCGCCTCTCCAGACTCTCCTTCGAAGCCCATTTCCTCCGCCGTGATCCCTCCTTCCATTTTCTCTCCTACTTCGCCTCCATTCTATCTCGGGCCTCTCCCTTTCTCTGTTACCTCTCATCTCCGCCGGCTGCGACTCTATCACTAATTCTCTCTTGCGCCTCTCCCCCTCTCTCTCGTCTCTCTACTCGCCGTCGCAAATCCTCCCTCCAATCTCTTCCTTGAAACCCATCCTTTGCCGACTATCCCGCTATAAAGCCGATCACACCCACGGCCACGTACTTAGTAAATCTCTCTCTCTCTTGCTCTCTCTTGCACCACACATGTTATGAAAGTTCATTTAGTTGATTGTAAACATGATATTGGGTTATTGTTAACTGTGTTTATGATTTTAGGTGATTGTTTTCTTGAAAAAAGTTTTGAATGTGTTTATGATATTTTTGCATATTACGTGTTCGACAAATGTCCGTTTGATTAAATTGTGTGATTTTTTATGTGTTTGGGTTCGCTTTGAGTTTTATATTGATTTAAATTTATTTGGGTAAGGATTAGGTTTTGTAATATAGTGTATGTTTTTGTAATAATTGTTGTACATTATGACACAAAATCAATTGAAGATTAGCTATTATTTTAATCTTAACTGTGCAATGGATAACACACGGTATTTGCCATCTGTGGGAAATCGCATGAATTGGGAAAAAAAATTCATGGAATGACCTACCATGACGGTTTTTTGAAAAAAATAGTATGATAAGTCACCTACCACGACAGTTTTTTACCACGATGGTTTTTTAGAAAACCACTGTGGTAGGTTAACTTTCCACGACTGTTTTTTTGAAAAAAACCATCGTGGAAAGTTACTATCTACCCATCATTTGGTATCATTTTTGTCTATTTCGCGACGGTTAAAAAACCGTCGTGGAATCCAAATAGATTCAACGACCATGTATACCATGATGGTATTTAACTGTTATAGAAAAGATACCACGATAGTTAAAAACGGTCGTATCTCCTCTTTTTGTACTAGTGATTGCCTGATCTACATAGAGTCTCTCATAAAGGGGGAAAAAAAAAATCAAAGATACGGCTCAAGATATCTGATTATGTTAAAGTGTGAGCAACACTTGGCTTTGCAAAATGAAAAACTAGTTTTAGCCCCTGTTTGGTACTCCGGTTTGGTTCACAAATTATAATTGAATTTTTGTTTTTTATTTTTTTTCCTAAAAAATCAACATCAATTTTATTATTCACAGTTACTATTATAGTTCTGTAACTCAAATTTTAAAAGTCTATAACTTTACATATACAAGTCCAAATGAGATGAATTTATTTTAATTACATAGAATTTCGAGACGATGAAACAAGCTCCATATTATTGTCTTTTTTTTTCCCAAATACATTTCAAGTTTTTTTTTTCACTTTTTAACTCTAATAATTCAAACACCTCACCAAACGCTTAACTCAATTCAAACCAAATTCTACAATCTAAACCCATATACCAACCAAACATGGGCTTAGTATATGAGAATTTTACATACCCAAATAGGGCTTTGTTTTGAATTATTAAATTTACATAAGGTGCTGTCCGTTTTAAGTAGTTGTTCATTTAACATGGCAGCAAATAATACTACATGACAGAAAACTAATTCCTGTTTTTCTCTTTTTAAAATTGATATTCCAATGGAAGTCAACTGTTCCTTTGCTAAGACCAAAGGATGCCAACTTGTTAG
>CM046365.1:17290400-17328637 GCA_025413025.1 Ficus hispida
TTTTATATTCTTCCCACATGTCTTGACAGAGAAATCGTTCATTGAAGTTAAAGGTGTTCCTTTTCATCTTGACTCTGAGATTTTGTTACTTTAGTTTTGTGAATATTTGAAACTCGTCTACGAAAAGTGAAGTATTTGCAGAAACTAGAAAGACAAAAAAAGTCTTGCAACATGGTATTGACTCTGTATAATCAGAGTTCTAAGATGAAGTTGTCACTTTATTGATCCTTACAGTTTATTTATATCTACTCTATCAGCATTAACTGATGTAGCACTGAACAAGGAGAAGACACATTCGTAAAATAATGTGGGGCTTTTTGCTTACTTTGCTTATTCTGCAGGCAATTAGAGCAAGTCCTTCGTAAACAAAACTTGCATAGGCATACCATTCGCGTTGTTTCCCTGCCTCAAGGAAGAAGAGTATAGATTCCAGAAGTGCAGCAGACTCATGTATGCATTGTGTTGGGGCAGCATTGCCAGTACTAGAAACTTCAATTTGGAGCGTGGCAAGAAGAAAGAAAGAAAGAAAGGGAAAAAAAAAAAGGGAAGGTGGTTTGTGGCAGGCAACACAGACATATTGACTGTTGACTATTGATCGTCTGGTTTGACTAAACGAAAAAAAAATTTTGGTCTGATATTTTAAAATAAATTGATTGAAATTATATATTGCCAAACTAACCTCTATAATGTAAATTTGTTTATTTTGGAATATTAAGATGTGTATGTCTATTATTTATACGAATAATGACCGGCCCAAAGGAAGGTTATTGTTTGGCTAAATAATAGGCATACTTGTGGTAATAGATATGTGATGATTATTAGATTTTCCATGTGAGCAATGAGTCAGTCCAAAGAAAGGCTCATTGTTTGGCAGGATTAATTGTCAATATTTGATTACTCATGGAGAGTACCACTTATAGTTAATATTTATGTCCAAAGACTAAATGTCAATGTTGTGCTAGGTATCTTGTGTTAGGCCATTATGTGAACTGTTTGATCATGTCATGTATGGATTTATTAATTCAGTATTCTTGTTTTGTGACATGATTATTGATTGTGAGTTTGTTATTTTATTTTGTTCTCGATTCAGTTACTGCTTTTGCTTCAACAATATCAGCCAATATTAATTCTATTCCCGTGCTTAATGGCACAAACTTCAAGAATTGAAAAGATAACATTATGATTGTGTAGAATTATACAGGGAAAGTTAGGTGTATATTAGCTGTATTGTATTTACTTGTATAGCTGATTGTTAGGAATTCTTGTTAGTTTCCTTTTGTAATTATTTCCCTCTTTATAGGATTTAGTTTCCTAGTTTATAGAGGTCCCTCTTATGATTCTTCTTGTATAAATATTCTTGAAAAGCATTGAATAAGATATCAGAAAATTCCAAAACTCACATGGTATCAGAGCCAACCCTAGCTAACCAATCTGCCGACTCCAAGAAGCCCTAGCCTTGCCGTCGCCAAACTGTTAGCTATACTCTCGGCCATCTCTTTTCCCATCATGACTGAATCCGACCAGTCATCACCTTCAGCCACTTCGTCTTTCTCTAGACCCTCCACCACTCCGATTATGCCTTCTACCCACACCGAAAACAGCCTCCTTGTAACGAACCACAGACTTAACGGCCACAATTACCTTCAATGGTCTCAATCCATCATGATGTTCATCAGTGGCAAAGGTCGGGATGATTACCTCACCGGCACCATTCAAACCCCAGAAAAAACCGATCCACAATATAGGACTTGGAGGTTCGAAAATAATATGGTAATGTCCTGGCTTATTAACTCCATGACCACTGAAATAGGAGAGAACTTCCTCCTCTACACGACTGCCAAAGAAATTTGGGAGGCTGCACGTGAGACGTTCTCTAGCAGCGAAAACACCTCTGAACTTTTCCATGTGGAGACTCGATTACAGGAATTGAGGCAAGGAGAAGGCCCGGTCACCACCTATTTCTCTAATCTCACTCGGCTGTGGCAGCAAATCGACCTTTTTGAGTCTCATGAATGGAAGTGCCCGGAAGATGCAGCACAGTTTCGGAAAATTGTGGAAACTAAACGGATATTTAAATTTCTCATGGGATTGGATAAATCCCTTGATGAGGTTAGAGGCAGGATTTTGGCTACAAAACCTCTCCCAAGTCTACGTGAAGTGTTCTCCGAAGTGCGTAGGGAAGAAAGCCGAAGGAAAGTGATGCTCGGCCAGTCTAACCCTCTCCCAATTACAGACGGATCAGCCCTTGTCTCTCACTGCCACTCCCAAGACGAAGGCACTCCTGCTCAGGCATATACCTCTCGGGGTCCTCCTCAAAACCCGAATGACAATCGGGCTAAGAAAAACCGGCCTTGGTGTGAACACTGCCAGAAACTTGGACATGTCAAGGACACTTGCTGGAAAATTCATGGTAAACCCGCGGATTGGAAGCCAAATAGGCGACAAACCGAACGGGAATCTCGCGGACACACGGCTGCTACTGACACAACTGTGACTTCGGCTCCTTTTACATAAGATCAACTTGATGCTCTTCAGAAACTCTTTGCTCAAGCTACTACAGTTCAATCTGGCAATACCAATGTTGGAACAGGGAATACAGTCTTTCGAGGTAAACTATCCTTGACCTTTGGTGCATTCAAAACCTTCTCCAATACATGGATTGTTGACTCCGGTGCATCCGACCACATGACTGGAAACCGAGCCCTGCTTTCTTCTTTTGAGCCGTGTCACAAATCCATTACAGTCCGGGTTGCTGATGGTTCTTGTTCGAGAGTTGCTGGATTTGGCACCGTCTATCTGTCTCCTACACTTGTCCTTCACTCAGTTTTATTTGTGCCTAATCTCGACTGCAATTTATTATCTGTAAGTAAACTTACAGGAGGATCAAAGTGCATAACTAAATTTTCTGCTACTTCTTGTGTTTTTCAGGACTTGGAATCGGGGAAGACGATTGGCAATGCTAAAGTTTGTGAAGGCTTGTACCTGCTTCCTCATACTACACCTTCAGCTACATCTCCATCTGAACCTAGTTCCAATCCTAAGAGTCCATGTAATAGTGTGTCTTTATTATCTAGCTTATCCAATAAAGAGAGTGAAGTCATGAAATGGTACTACCGTCTTGGTCACCCAAATTTCATGTATCAAAGAAAACTTTTTCCCTTTCAATTCATTAATAAAAATGCAAGAGATTTTCATTGTGATATATGTCAATTATCCAAACACACTCGTGCCTCCTATCCATCTCGTCCATATACACCTTCTCATCCTTTCTCTCTCATCCATAGTGATATATGGGGTCCCTCACGTATTCCAAATATCACCGGGGCTAGATGGTTCCTTTTATTCGTTGATGATCACACCCGTCTGAGTTGGGTATACCTTATGAAAGATAAATCTGAAACCTCCCAAATCTTCAAAAACTTCCATACCATGATTAAGACACAATTCCACACCAATCTTCAGATTTTTAGATCCGACAATGCTCGAGACTTCTTTAATTCCATCCTAGGTCCTACTTTCAAAATCATGGTATTATCCATCAAAGTTCATGTGTTGATACTCCACAGCAAAATGGATTGCTGAAAGGAAAAATCGCCATCTCCTTGAGGTTGCTCGCTCTTTATTGTTTGCTTCCAACGTCCCGAAACAGTTTTGGGGTGAAGCCATTCTTACCGCTACTTATCTCATAAATAGGATGCCTTCTCGGGTTTTGAAATTCCAATCACCCTGTCAATCCTTCCTTGGAGTCTTTCCTAAGTCCTCCCATCTCCTGACTGATATTCCTCTAAAAATCTTTGGTAGTGTCGCCTTTGTTCATATTCACTCTCCTCATCGAGGTAAGTTAGACCCACGGGCCACTAAATGCATTTTTCTCGGGTATTCTCCAGCCAAAAAGGGGTATAAATGCTATTGTCCTCGCACCAAAAAGTTTTTCCATTCCATGGATGTCACCTTCTTTGAGGACCAACCTTTTTATCCCAATTCCACGATTCAGGGGGAGAATAGCCAAGAATCTCCGAATTGGGATATGATGTGCCTTATAGGAGCCGAACCTTCCATCCCTCCAATCCCTGAGCCACCAAACCTTGAACCTCTGCTGCCTGTTTCTCCCCGCTGTACCTCAGCCGAACCACTACTTTACCCCTCTCCGAACAAAACCAAACATGTAAAGAAATGCAGGTTTATGTCAGGAGAAACCGTGCTCCATCCCAGCCTCAACCACATCCATAGTCCAACCTCAGCCGCAGGTACAGCATGAACAAGCTCGGCATGACCAATTATGTCCCGGTTACAAACTCCGAAGAAACTCAGGAGGTAAGGAAATATATGTTCCTGTTACTTTCTCCTTCTTCTTCTTCTGATAATATTGCAGATTGGAGTCCTATAGCAATAAGGAAGGGAGTCAGATCTTGCACGCAGCATCCGATTCACAAACATGTGTCATATGCCAGGTTATCCCCTAAGTTCAAAGCGTTTGTTTCAAAGATTGATCAAGTTCACATTCCCTCATCTATCCATGAAGCTCTCCGGATACCAGATGGAAGGCTGCGGCATTGGATGAAATCAGGGCCCTTGAGAAAAATGGACATGGAGTATCACATCTCTCCCTCCAGGAAAGAAGACTGTTGGTTGTAAATGGATTTTCTCTGTGAAATACAAGGCAGATGGAGATGTAGAGAGACTCAAAGCTTGATAGTTGCTAAGGGGTATACTCAGTCTCAGGGGATTGATTATCAGGAACATTTGCCCCAGTTGCCAAGCTAAACATTATCAGGGTCCTCCTATCAATTGCTGTCAACTTAGATTGGCCTCTCTTCCAACTGATGTAAAGAATGCCTTTCTAAATGGGAATCTCAAGGAAGAAGTCTACTGGAATACCGCCAGGTTTCGAAGACAACACTACAAGCAACAAAGTCTGCAAACTAAAGAAATCTTATATGGTCTAAAGCATCTCCTCGAGCATGGTTTGATAGATTCACGGGCGTTCTAAGAACAATGGCTATTCTCAATGCCAGGCTGATCATACGCTGTTTGTCAAACATTTTCCAGGTGACAAGATACTGCTCTATAGTATATGTGGATGACATTGTTCTCACAGGGAATTATGAGGAGGAATGGATCAATTGAAGCAGCTATTGTCACGGGAATTCGAGATTAAGGATTTAGGCCATTTGAAGTATTTTCTGGGAATAAGGTGCTAGATCGAACAAAGGAATCTCAGTATCGCAGCGGAAGTATGTGTTAGATCTTCTCAATGAGACGGGTATGGCAGGATGCAAACCAGTCAACACTCCTATGGATCCCAATGTTAAGTTGGAAACTCGGACAGGTTGCTCAACAGTGGATAGAGGTATGTATCAACGCCTTGTGGGAAAACTCATTTATCTAGCTCACACTCGACCAGATATTGGGTTTTCTGTTAGCGTGGTCAGTCAATTCATGAACTATCCGTGTGAAGAACACTTGGAAGCAGTTTTCAGAATCCTTCGTTACTCAAAAATGATCCTGGAAAAGGATTATTCTTCGGGAGAACTACAACTCGATCCATTGATGTATTTACAGATGCTGATTGGGCTGGATCAGTAACTGACAGGAGATCTACTTCTGGATATTGCTCTTTTGTTTGGGGAAACCTGGTGACTTGGGAAGCAAGAAGCAATCTGTTGTGGCTCGTAGTAGTGCAGAAGCTGAATTTCGATCTCTCGCCCATGTAATATGTGAGGGAATGTGGTTAAAACGATGCTAGAAGAACTAAGGTGCAGAATAACGGTCCCATCAACATGAAGAGTGATAGTCAGTCAGCCATAGCCATTGCCAAGATCCTGTTCATCATGACAGGACTAAACATGTTGAAATTGATAGGCATTTTATCAGTGAGAAGGTTGAAAAGGAGGTCATCGCGCTTCATCATGTTCCGACTCGGCTTCAGACAGCAGATATTCTCACCAAAGCTCTTCATCGTCCTAACTTTCATGACTTGTGTTCCAAGCTGGGCATGATAAGCTTATACAGCCCAGCTTGAGGGGAGTGTAGAATTATACAGGAAAGTTAGGTGTATATTAGCTGTATTGTATTTACTTGTATAGCTGATTGTTAGGAATTCTTGTTAGTTTCCTTTTGTAATTATTTCCCTCTTTATAGGATTTAGTTCCTAGTTTATAGAGGGTCCCTCTTATGATTCTTCTTGTATAAATATTCTTGAAAGCATTGAATAAGATATTAGAAAATTCCAAAACTCACAGATTGTTCTCAGCTGCATGGATCTTGATCTTGCGCTTCGGGAAGAACGACATGCACCTCTCAGTGACAAAAGTTCCATTGATGACAAGGTGAACATGAAGAGGTGGGACCGTCTAATTGCATAAGTCTTATAATAATGAAACGTTCCATTTGGAAACCTTCATGGATCTATGTCTGAAGAGAAGAATGCTATAAAGTTCCTTGAGGAAATAGAATTGCGTTTTACAAAAAACGAAAAGGCTGAAATAAGTGCCCTTTGGATAACCTTGTTCAATGAAGTATAAAGGAAAATGGAATATAAGGGAGTACATCGTAGAGATGTCTCATATCGCTTCCAAACTAAAGGCACTAAAGTTAGAATTGTTTGAGGACTTACTGGTGCATTTAGTTTTGATTTCTGTTCCTGCACAATATAGTTTATTTAAAGTGAGTTGAAATACTCGAAAGGACAAATGGACTCTTAATGAGCTCATATCCTATTGTGTGTAAGAAGAGGAACGGCTAAAGTGAGAAAGAATTGAAAGTGCTAACTTAGCATCTGCCTCTAATGACAAGAAAAGGAAAAGAGGAAAAAAGCTACAACTAGAACATCACAGCATAAAGTGCAAAGAAATAGGATGAGGAGTTTATCTGCTACTTTTGCGAGAAAGCTGGAGACAATAAAAAAGAATGTCCCAAGTACACCAAGTGGTGTGTAAAAAAGGTATGCTTATCACTTTGGTTTGTTCTGAAGTTAATTTAGCTTGTGTACCTAGACACACTTTGTGGATACATTCTGATGCTACTACTCACATAAGTGTGTCTATGCAAGGTTGCACGTGGAGCCGACAGCCAAGTGATGCTGAAAAATTCATCTATGTGGGCGATGGCAAAACAGTTGCAGTAGAGGCTATAGGAACTTTTAGGTCATTATTAAAGGTTGATTATTTTTTGAATTTGGAAGAGACTTATGCAGTACCGTTTTTAGACCGAATTTGGTTTCAATTTCTATTTTGGACAAATTCGGTTATTCTTGTTTATTTGAAAATAACAAAATTCAGTCTTTTCAAGATTTGAATCTTATTGTTACCGGTTCTTTAACTTGTATTATAACCTATATTTGTTGGATACAATTGCATCATTTAATGAAATCTTGCATGTAAGTTCACGTGGTACAAAACGAAAATTAACTGATAAAGATTCCACCACACTATGGTATAAACGTTTAGGTCATATCTCTAAACAGAGAATTTAGAGACATGTGTCTGATGGATTCTTGATCCCCTTAATTGACAGATTTCCAAGTCTGTATTGAGTGTATAAAGGGGAACACACAAATATTAGGAAATTAGGTGCCAACAGATGTTCTGATGTCTTAGAACTGATTCATATTGATATTTGCGGATCATTCCCTACAGCTTCTTGGAATGGTCAACAATATTTTATTATGTTCATAGATGACTATTCAAGGTATAGGTACCTATATTTGATTCATGAGAAGTCACAATCCCTGAATGTATTTAAGGCCTTCAAAGCTGAAGTTGAAAATCAACTTGGTAAGAAAATTAAAGCTACCAAATCTTATCATGGTGGTGAATACTACGGTTGTAACGACCTGACTTTTCGGACCGTTAACTAGCTTACTTATTCTTATTTAATTTAGTCTTAACACTCATTTATGTTTGGTTCCGAAAATATAAAAACTTTTTTAAACATATTCGGACTACGGAAGTTAGGATTACTAAAATTTTTAACTGAGTAAATTGAAAACCTCTAACTAATAATTATCCTATACAAATTTGTATCTCGATAATATTTTAAAACGTTATAACTTCATGTAAATTAAATGGAAAGTATCTAAAGTCTTTTTCTTGTAAAACACTAATACTAGTTAGTAGTACCAAAACATTGGAACATGGTTATAAATATAGTCGATACAAAATAGTTTAATAAATCTAAATGCGAAAAATTTAATTCGTGGTGGTATCCCACTCCCGTCCTTCATCGCCTCCACACAACTTTGCCAGTCCATAAAACATCTAAGTAGCAGGCTGCTTACCCGCGTTACCTACAGCACGAACACACAATGATGAGCTTTCGCTCAGCAAGTACAAATAATATCTCATAAATCAATTTTATAAAATCATATCATCACATGTAACATCATGAATATTCAAAAATGCATATGAACTATGTGTATTCAATTATGCTTTATTATTTACATATCTTGTCTACTTGATGGCCCCTATGTCATACCCATATGCGCGCAACCAATAGGAAGTTAGGGGAGCAACCCTCCAACAACCTCCAAAGTCATATACTATAACTTTCGTTCTTTTCATATCCTCTCACTAATTGAAGGTTGGTACGACACTTAATCCTAATTTTTATTGCCTCATTCTTATTAATTGTGACAATGTGTAGATTTACATGTCACTATGCATATATCATTTTGGCATAATTATATATGAGGCATGTCGATCATGTCAGTGCAAGAGAAATTATGCACATCAAATACTTAATCAAAGCAATACGTATAACTCATATACTCATCACATCATCAAGTCAAGTCATAGCAAACATAGAGCATTAACAAGAAAAACATTTTGTTCCATGTTGTAGATGAGGTTTGTACTTACTTGTCTTATGTGCTTAAACTTCTAGAGTTGTGTCTCCTACTATGCAGATTTAAGGAATTATCCTGATTTAACAATATCTCATTATTAGATGGGATCGTAGTTATATTACTTTATTCATTTATTTATTTAATTTATAAACTATAGTGAACTTAATTTACTTTTATCATAATTAACCTTAACAATTAACTCATATTAATTATAAGTGTTAAAATAAATTTCTACTAATTATTATTTAATTAATTAAATTTAATTTTTATTAAAATTTAATTGATTAATTAATCATTTGATTAATTGATTAATTAACTAATTAATTAGGTAATAGTTAATTATTACTTTATTTAATTGAGTAATTATAATTAAATTATATAATTTTAAATTGACTTATTAATAATTATATTGTTAATACTTTAATTATGTTAGTTAAATATTCTTTTTTATATAATAATTATTAATTATTAATTCTGATATTAATAATTAATAATTTGATTAATCTAATAAATGTTTAATTAATCTCTAATTAATCATCCATAGTTATTGATGATTATATTAACGATTAATGATTAATTAATCTTGTATTATAATTATGCAGTTATTCAACATAACGACCTTAATTATCACTTATTAACTCTTATAATTAATTAAGTATTAATAAATAAATAAATAAATAAATTACTTTATTAATTACATTTGGTTATGAATTTACTAATTCATAAATTTATTAATCAATCAAGGTGATAAGGAGTCACCTAAATGTATATCTCCCATCTATTATTGGGCTTATAAGGCCCAATTCCATTAGTTATGATCATTTAGTAGTCTCTTAGTATATGCCCAGTAACCCTCTAGTATATTGTATCTTGGCCTATTTAAAACTTGTGATATATATAATTTTGTAGAGTTAGGGTTTTTACATTATTTGATCATACACTTAAAATCAACTCATTTCATAACTAAATATGTTTATATGTTATGACTTACCCTTATGTCATATTTTAATGTTTAATCGATTTATCGGTGTAGGATTTTAATTTATAAGATTTATTTATATTTGAATAATATTCCGTTTTAGACATTTGATAACTTATTAGAAAGCTTAAAACATCTAGTTCCTGTCTTCATAATTTGTTTTCTAAGATTTCAAGCATTTCAAACATTAATATGGATGAATTTTCATAATGTCTTATGGTAAAATCTTGGATTACCAAATTACAATATAATTTTAAAGGATTTATTAAAATTTATGTACATATCTATTTTAAACACATAATATCTCACTTTGAAGCTTAAGATGTCTACTTTACAATGGTAAAGTTATGTCCTTTTCATTACTTGAGCGTTTCATATCATTAACTTAGGTTTTATTACTGTTGGATTCACATTTGAACCACAAATCCAGATTCATAAGTAAGATTAGAAAAATCATAACAATTTATTTAGAACTCCAAATAAGACAAAAGATATGTCATTGGAAAGCTTATAATGTATATTTTGTATAATAGAAACAGTTTTATAAAAAGTTAAGGTTTACTAACTCAAAAATCACAAAACCCGTGACTGGTACATGGTTCCAGCAAGGATTTTCGGTTCTAAGTCCAAATGTATAAAATTCACTAAAATTTGAACACATATCCATTCAAGATGTATGATACCTTATTGGAAAGCTTAAAGAATTTAGTTTTCAGATCTATAACTTATAATCTAATATTTTGAGTCTAAAGGGTTCGGAGTATAGAAAACCCGTGGCTGGTCTGCACCCGAGAGATCCATTTTCTCCTTAGTTTTGTGATACAATTTCAAATGGACATAACTTTAGACATATGAAAGCAAATTAAGTTATTCCAAAGCCTAAAATGAAGCTTATCTTCTGTAGAATATTAACATATGATTTATTTTTCATATCAAAGTATAATGCATATTATATTACCACAACATCCACAACTCTAACAAGGTTCTTAGATCTTACCGAAATGCTTCGCGAATCCTTAAGAATTCGGATCTCCAAAATTCTTTTCAAAACCTTTTCTTAGGTAAAAAAAAATCTAATATTAAGATCATAACTAAAAATCATGCTTTAGTTCTCCAAAAATGATTAAAACATGAAGAATACTACTAGGTTACCTCTAGAAAAACGTCCTCTATCTCCGTCTCACACTTCTTCGATCTTGGGGACGGGGTTTCTTAGAGCTTGAAAATGGATGGAGGAGGGTGCTAGAGATGTTCCAACACACCAATCCTTATACTAAGTTCTTATTGATCACTTATCATCCAAAGTTTGGCTATTGATTTGCCTAGGATTCTTTAGTATCAAATCTACACCATTGATTTCAAATTTAAGCACAATTTTTTTTATCAAGCTTCTACTTTTGGATTTTCTATAAGTAAATACTAATCACTTATCTTCTATTTATGTGACACATTAATTTTCCAATCATACTCCCAAGACTTAGCTATTAGTATGATAAAAAAATAAATACAAAGATCATTAAATTGACCTACTAATAAAGATCGAGGTTCTTCCTAAAAATCAACATTATCTCTCTAATACGACATAATAAATTTTTCGTATAAATTTATATGTTGTTTAACCCATCTTTATGTAATTAAAATTTTTCATTTAAATAGAGAAACTCAACATTGTTAAATCATTGTCATCATCACACTGATGATGTATATATAATAATTCATGATCTTGAAATTTCATATTCAGCAAAATAATTCATTAGATGTATATTAATGAAGGAAATCCATAATAATAATTCATGAATCAAGCTTATGAATTTCTAGGGCATCACAATGGTAGATATGATGGATCAAGTAAACAACATCCAGATCCTTTTGCAAAATTCCTAGAGGAATGCGGTATTGTTCCGCAGTACACAATACCAGGCAAACCTGGCATAAATGGTGTTGCTAAGAGACGAAACAGAATGCTTAAGGACATGATAAGAAGTATGACTAATCATTCTTCTTTACCAAAATCCCTATGGGGAGAAGCTCTAAAAACTACAATATATATCCTCAACATGGTTCCAAGTAAAGCGGTAGCTAAAACCCTTTATGAATTATGGACAGACAATAAACCTAGTATTAGGCATCTACATATTTAGGGTTCTCCAATTGAGGCAATGCCTTACAGGCCAAATGAAAAGACACTGAACTCAAAAACTGTAAGCTGCTACTTTGTTGGGTACTTTGAGCGGTCAAGGGGTTTTAAATTTTTTTGATCCCATTGCTAGGACATTTTTCAAGACGGAAAATGCAAGATTTCTTGAGGAAGTTTATTTTGTGGGGGGAGATAAGGTTAGAGACATAGTCTTTGAAAATGAATTCATTTCTCTTCCTGCTCTTACTATTGATAATGATCAGGTTCTTAATCCGAACATTGTTAAAAATGCAAATCCGGAATATCAAGACAATGTAGAAGAACTCTCTGTGCAACATAAAGAAATTATACCTAAAGTGCAAACTCAACAACCTCAAGAGGATATGTCATTGAGAAGATCCACTAGAGAAAGGAGAAATGCAATTCCAGATGACTATGTTGTTTTTCTCCAAGAACATGAGGTTGGTATAGGAGTGGTGAAAGATGATCCAATCGACTTCCATCAAGCCAAAGAAAGTTCTGATTCTCAAAAGTGGATACATGCCATGAATAATGAGATGAAATCCATGAAGAACAATGACATTTGGGATCTCGTTAAATTGCATGAAGGTACAAAATCTATTGGTTGCAAATGGATATTTAAGACCAAAATGTTGGGATCTATATGTACTTTAATGCACTACAGGTGAGACAATGTTAATTCATAGTCAATATACTCGTGTTTTGGGTGCATGACTTATGGATGAAGAAATCAAGATTCATATATCTAGAATCCATAGCTATCTTAATGATAGTACATATTATTTATTTAAAGGCATTATTCGGGGATTGAAAGATAGTATAACAAGATTTTAGCTACCGGTTTACTTTGTGTTCTCTGATGATTTACTAATTGTATGGTTTTACAATTGGTGGTTCTTTCAATGGAGAATAATGGAACTTTAAGTTAAAATGATTGAAAAAGTAAAACGGAAAAGTTCTTAATTCAATCATGGATAACATATGGAGATTAAGCAAGTGATGAATAAATCATCGAAGAAGCAATACGTGAAAGAGCTTTTGTAATACGGTATGTAAACATGAGTTCAGATTCAAACTTTTAGTGGAATAGCTTTAAAGTTGATAATTGATGAATAATTAATCTTTGATTAATTTTTCACAATTATAGGAGCCTCTTTACATATTTCCATCGGGTCTCTCTATTAGCTCATATAGTTCCATATAGCGTCTCGGGATTTGTTCCTAATGAGATCGGTAAATTTAAATGGAATTTTGTAATGTCTATTAAGACATGGTACTCTCTAAATGTAATCCAGAAAAGGATTGGACATGTAGGATTTATGTAGACGAATAATATGATTTGTCAATATGTGATTGGTTAATTTGAATTTTGGAAATAAGATTGTGTTTGAATTATTTAATTTTGGAAAACAAACTTTTTCTCTCCTAATCTAAATGTAGTGTACGGATTTTAGATAGGTGGAGAGAAGAAAATTTTATTTCAAAATTGTTCAAATATATACCTAATATTAAATTATTAATTGATTTAAATAATAGAGATTATTTGATGAATTTTTTTTCCTTTAAAATATTGTAGACGGTTTTTTGAGAGGATAAAAATTTCAAATATTCCATTTATTTAAATTAATAAATATGGTTGATATTTGAGAAAAATATTTAATTCAAACAAGTGAATCTTATTTAAATTCAAAAAGGTTTAAAAGTAATTTAAATCTAGATAGGACTAGAATCTTTTCACTAGTCTAGGTTCTTGATTTAAAATTTAAACCGCCAATCAAGATTTATCAAAAGCGACCAAATTTTATGAGGAGATTCTCTCCTTGGAAAAATGTTTTTAGGTTCAATGAATCTAGCCCTAAAGTTATATGATCTTTTGGTTCAAAATTTATCCGGAAAAATAATTATTAATTATTTTTCAAGAAGGAATTAATTTTTGAAAAGGATTAGACTTCTATATAAAGGCTAGGAATTCTTGAGAAACTAATTTTTAGTCATTCACTAAGGAGAAAAACATTTTTTAGAGAGAAAGAGAGAACCAATTGTGGTTTCTTCTACTTCATAAAATTCAGCTATCTTGTGAGAAAGAAAAAGAGAGAAAATTGCATTGAATCAAAAATGTAAGGAAGGTTAAACCGAGTGATAATTTTCATAGGAGGTTAACCGGTTCCTGTTTTGTAGTTTTGAAGAAAAAAGTTAGATCATATTCTCAACGAAGAGCATCGAAATTGAAAAGGAGGGATCTAGACTTCGGAAAGCATTACCGGTCGCTTGAATTCATAGAACATGTGCCCACACACACTCTGAAACGTGGAACTCGAGAATAGTAGAGAAGACACGTTGGTTAAACGCTCTAGTGATTTCGGAATCTGAGAAATAAGGTATGCTTGATCATTATTTTTTATGTTCCTAGAACTAGGATTTTTTCACTGGTCTAGATTCTTGATTTAAAATTTGAACCACGAATCAAGATTTATCAAAGGTGACCAAATTTTATGAGGAGATTCTCTCCTTGGAAAAAACATTTTTAGGTTCAATGAATCTAGCCCTAAAATTGTTTGATTTTTTGGTTTAAAATTTATCCAGAAAATAATTATTAATTATTTTTCAAGAAGGAATTAAATTTTGAAAATGATTAGACTTCTATATAAAGGCTAGGAATTTTTGAGAAACTAATTTTTCGTCATTCACTAAGGAGAAAAATGTTTTTTGGAGAGAGAGAGAAAACAATTGTGGTTTCTTCTATTTCATAAAATTCGGCTATCTTGTAAAAAGAAAAAGAGAGAAAATTCCATTGAATCAAAACTGTAAGGAAGGTTAAACCGAGTGATAATTTTCATAGGAGGTTAAACGGTTCCTGTTTTGTAGTTTTGAAAAAAGAAATTGGATCATATTCTCAACGAGGAACATCGGAATTGAGAAGGAGGGATCTAGACTTCGGAAAGCATTACCGGTCGCTTGGATTTATAGAACATGAGCCCACACACACTCTGAGACGTAGAACTCGAAAATAGTAGAGAAGACACGTTGGTCAAACGCTCTAGTGATTCCAGAATCCGAGAAATAAGGTACGCTTGATCATGAATTTAATTTATTATTATATGTATCATGAGATTCTTTTCGGAAACGGTATAAAAATTTTAAAACTTCCGCTACGCCATAACTCTGATATCGGATCCGTTTTTTCTAACACAAAAGGGATTCAAAAGGCAATGTTAAGAGATATAAGGCTCGCCTAGTTGCCAAGGGTTTTATCATAAGGAAGGCATTGATTACAGATAGACTTTCTCTCCAGTTTCAACGAAAGACTCTTTCAGGATTAGAATGACACTTGTGGCTTATTTTGATTTAAAGCTACATCAGATGGATGTAAGACTGCATTTCTCAATGGTGACAATGACGAAACAATATATATAGTGCAGCCAGAAAACTTTGTATCCAGTGACCTAAAAAAAAATGGTCTACAAACTGAAGAAATCCATCTATGATTTCAAACAGGCATCTCATCAATGGTATTACAAGTTTCATCAAGTTTTTATCTCATATGGTTTTGAGGTAAATAAGATTGGTGATTGTGTATATCATAAGTCAGTGGGAGTAAGTACATATTCCTGATATTATATGTCGATAGTATACTTCTTACTAGCAATGATATAGGCTTATTGCACGAAATCAAGAGATTTCTAACTAAGAATTTTGAGATGAAAGGTCTTGAGGATGCCCTTTTTGTATTAGGCATACAGATACATCGAGATCGCTCTCGAGGTATCCTTGGATTATCACAAAAGAGTTATATCGAAAGAGTTATTGATAGATTCGACATGAAAGTTTGTGCACCAGGAGACACCCATGTCGCTAAGGGAGACAAATTCGGTCTCGGTCAGTACCCCAAGAATGAGTTGGAATGGAAAGAAATGCAAAAGATTCCTTATGCGTCAGCTGTAGGAAGTCTTATGTATGCTCAAGTATGCATGCATCCAGATATTGCATTCATAGTGGGAATGTTAGGCATATATTTAAGTAACCCAGGGATGAATAATTGGAAAGTAGCTAAACGAGTTATGTGGTATTTACAGAGAATAAAAGATCACATACTCATTTATCGAAGATCAAATCATTTAGACATCATTGGATATCCTGATTTCGATTTTGCTGGATGCCAAGTTAGTAAAAGATCCACATCCGGCTATTTCTACCTGTTAGTTGGAGGAGCTATTTCCTGGAAGAGTGTCAAGCAGACACTCGTAGCTTCTTCTACTATGGTAACTGAGTTTATAGCTTATTATAAGGCATCTATTCATGGGATATGACTGTGAAATTTTGTTACTAGACTGTGAGTTGTGGATGATATTGAAATATCATTAAAGATATATTGTGACAATAATTCGACCGTGCTTTATTCTAATAATAACAAAAGCTTTGTGAAGTTGAAGCATATAGACTTCAAGTTTCTCATTGTTAAAGAAAGAGTTCAGAGTCATCAAGTAGCTATAGAACATATTGAGACAAACTCCATGATTGCAGATCCGCTTACTAAGGATTTACCACCCAAGGTCATTCATGAGTACATTGCTCATACGGGTGTTGTTTTGTTTGACGATGTGATTGTTTAATGGGAATTTGTATTTTGATGTTCTTTGTTACAAACACGTTTTGTGTTTATTTTCTACAGAATAAAGTATATGATTCATTTATAAACTCTGAATGTATTTGTGTTTGATCTCACTAAAGAGTAAAGCTGGACCAGTTGGAAATATTAAGATTACATTGCATGTAATTTCCATGCTATACATTCATACTTGATCTATGTCATTGAATATATTAATATGGTGACTATTGATAGGTTTAGTTATGAATATATGTAACAAAGGTCACTTTAATCCCATGCTAATATAGTATATTTATCAGATTGTAACTAAAGAGATATTTCAAAATAGATAGCTTTTCAGTGCGCACTTAAGACTTTTTATAATATAATTGTTTCAGGAAACATATGTAGCTCAAGTGGAAGATTGTTGGGAATTTTATTAATTTCCTATTATGGGCTTACATATTAAATGACAATTATATCATAGGCTATCTAATTTAATAGAGTCAAATAAGTTATCTATTAATTGGGCTCTAGAGTTATTTATTGAATATGAGCTTTAATGTATTGAAATCTAATACTACTTGAATTAGGATTAAAGAGAATCTAATTTAAGTAAGTATATAAGGGTCATTATAAGAGTTGTGGTCTCCAAATCAAATCATAATATGTAATATGTGCTTTCCTCCTTTTTCCCCATTAAGAGAGAGAATTCATAGAGCATCTTAGGAAACTAAAGATATTTGATTATGAAAGACTTCATCCTTTTCTAATTTATCTTCATGAATTTATGTATGCTTCCGATTAATTTTTCTTGATGATTTAATATGAGATTTTGGATTTTATGATTTTTTTATCAATTAAAGTTTTCCCCAATACCGTTGTGTCTGGATCATGCCTCTCGTGGTGGAGTACATCACAATCGATGTTTCGTGCCGTCGTGAGCGAAATCTCTAGCTAGACCACGAGGAGTCGCGGTGAAGCACAATTCTCACACTATCGGAGCTGTCAGAAGGGGAGAGAGAAGGGGAAGAGATAGAGGGGGAAGAGAAGGGATGACGTGACGTATATGTGTTTTGGAGGGGGGTTAATTTATTTTTAATTATTTTTAATAGTTAATCATTGATTTATAATAATTAATTATTAATGGACTGAAAAATTGGTGATATTGTTTATGATCAATCAGTGATTGACTATAAAAATTTGTGAGTTGTATTATAGTCAATCAGTGATTAATTACACAATATAATCAATTAGTGATTAACTATTTACAAAATTGATTGACTATTATAAGGAAAAAATTTTTTTTAATTAATTTTTAAAAACTTAGGTTTTTTTAAAAAACTTATTAAAAATGGTCATTTAGTTATTAACCCCTAATATTTTTTTTTAAAATTTAAGGATAAAGATAGGAGGAATTTCAAATTTTACATTTTATGACAAAAGTAGGAATATAATTACTATTAAATTATATATATAGTCATATCAATATTTTTTAAATATACTTTATTAAAGAATTTTCTAACATAAATCTCACTATAAATTTTTAGCTTTATTTTTATCTCTATCTCTATCTTTACTCTTTACTCTATTAAAAGAGCCAAAATGTTAATTTATTCACTTGACATGTAACATATTCTTCCTTTTTTTTTTCTTTTCCTTTTTCCTTTTCTTTTTTCATTCTTTCATGTTTTTTTATTTTTTAACCTTAATTGAAACTATTTTTCTCAAATGTATCCGTGTTTAAAATTTTGTCCATATAACTCATTAAATTACTTTTCATTTGATTTATTTATTTATTTTCAATTGTGCACCACTAGTTAAGAAAAAGAGAAAAAATTTTATTAAAAACAAAAAAGAAAAGGTCAAAAAAAGGTCAGCCGGGCCCCACTGGAGGAGACACGTCATCCTCTTGCAGTTCGCAATGTAAAAATTCCATGACAATGAAAAAGCGGCCCTAACTCGAGGGCGAGACAGTCTCGAGTGCTTTAGCAAAATGACCTTTTCACTTTCTTTATTTAGCAAAATAACCTTTAAAAAATTTTAATTAGCAAAATAACTTTTTAACAAAAAAAATAATGTAAAAAGAAAAGATATTAATAAAAGGTTAAAAAAAAAACTAAAAAACAAAAAAAAATCTGGGCATTCCTCTGTTCTTGTGGTCGTTCTCTGCTTATTCGGCCAAAGCTTCTACCATTCTTCTTCTTCTTCTTCTTGTTCTTCGTCCAAACCAAACAAAATCTTTTTCGCTGGTTCTTCTTCGACCGTTCTTCTTGTCCTGAGTCATTGTTCTTCTTTCTCTGCTTCTTCGCCCAAATCTTCGACCATTCTTCTTCTTCTTCTTCGTCCAAACCAAACAAAATCTTCGGAGGTTCTTCTTCGACCGTTCTTCTTCTTCTTCGTCCAAACCAAATTCTTCGGCCGTTCTTCTTCTTCTGCTTCTTCTTCTTCTTCGTCCAAACCAAACAAAATCTTCAGAAGTTTGCCAAAGCCGAAACCGAACCCCACCACCAGAGAGAAAATAAAGAAGCAAAAACCCATTTCCACGACCGTTCTTCGCTCCCATTTCCACTCTGCCAAACCCCAAGCCCCACCACCAGAGAACGAGCTTTCTCCCAGCCTCATTCCGCCCGGCAAGGGACCTCCGTCACCGGCGACGCCTCACAACTCATTTCGATTACGAGTTCGAGGTTCCTCTTCGGCTTTGATCCAGCAAGTTCGTAGGTAATTCTGGTTTGCATTGGTTTAGTCTCTCACGATTCACATTTTTTTTTACATAACCTCTTTGGATTAGCAAGTGATAGAAATATTAGTCATACTGGCATCATTAATGAATATTGGTTGAACAACAGTTCATTTCCGCATTACCGAAGAAAAATACAAAGCACCAAAATACTCACAATCCGACATTGTAAAAGACCTTTGTAAGTCCTTTCTTGGTTCGAATTTGAGTGACCTGAATGAATGAAACAATAAAACTATATCAGAAAAAAGCTTACAGATATCCTTAGCAGAACTCCGAAAAACAAAAATATGGTTTCAGTACAATCATGTAATTGAAATACACTAAACAAAGACTCATCAGAAAAAGAATATTGTCTACAGCAAGTCGTTAAAGTTTTTTAACAATGCACATATGGAAGTTGAAGCAAAAAGTTTCTGACTGTAACACTTATGATGTCGGTTATCTTTGAGATTTGTTGTGTTTGATTATGGGAGGTGGGAGGTGGTTACCGATGAGGTTGTGGTGGGTTTTTTTTCTTATTTTGTTTGTATTGATGTAAAATTTGTAGTTGTATGCTTTATATTGTTTGTTAATTGATAATGTCAAAATCTATGATAGGTATGAGTCAGATCTACATTGTCGTGGAGTATAATGGAAAGTGGGAAAAGGTGGATGGCGGAATTTGGAGGTGGTTCGGAGTTGGTATGAGCAAGGGCTTTGTGGTTGATAGGAGTATCAAGTTTTTGGAATTGGAAGAGATAATCTACGACAAAACAAGTGTTGGCCGAAGTATGTATGCAATTGAGATAACACATAAACCTGTCGGTGACATATTTAGTGACACTACTTCACCAACTCTCATTTGCAACGATTCAGAAATTACAGATCTTATGTTTTTGTACAATGAAAAACGAGCAATGATTTTACATGTTCTGAGTACTACAGTTCAGATTATTGGATGTTGGCATATGCAGAAACTATTTATCCTGTTCCTCCAGAATCGCAATGGCACAATATCCCTGAAGAGGTAAGAGCGATTAAGGTAGCAGCGCCAGACGTGGAAATGTTTAGAGGGAGGCCAAGATTAACTCGCTTCCCTTCACAAGGAGAATGTATATTGAAGAAGTATAAATGCTCGTCATGTGGTCAGAAAGGACATAATTCAAAAAAATGTCTCAACTTAGCAAATCCATCCGATGTTAGAAGCAACACCTAATAATGACATGTATGAGTATGACATTTTGTATTGTCATTAATTCTGATTTACGAATGCTAGTAATTTTGATTTTGTTTTCGTTTATGTTTTTTTTGTTGTGAATGTTAAATGTTTGATATATCATTTATTAGTTTTTTTAAGAGCAAAAAAACTGACTAGTTGAAATCAACGTTTTTTTTTAATGTTTGTGGTCATTCTGTCACATTGAAGGCCAATAATACTTAATGTTGCGTTTGGGTATGCCTTTTTTTTTTTTTTTTTAATAGTCTACGTTTCAACGGAACGACCATACGGTCGTTCCGTCAAAAAACGTGGTCGTTCCTGAACTTTTGTGGTCGTTCCGTCACATTAAAGTCTAATAATACTTAATGTCACGCGATGGTATGATTTTTTTCCCAAAAAAAAAAAAAAAAAAAACAACTCTACGTTTCAACGGAACGATAATACGGTCGTTCCATCAAAAAACGTGGTCGTTCCTGAACATTTGTGGTCGTTCCGTCACATTAAAGTCTAATAATACTTAATGTCACGTGATGGTATGATTTTTTTCCCAAAAAAAAAAAAAAAAAAAAAAAAAACAACTCTACTTTTCAACGGAACGACCATACGGTCGTTCCGTCAAAAAACGTGGTCGTTCCTGAACTTTTGTGGTCGTTCCGTCACATTAAAGTCTAATAATACTTAATGTCACGCGATGGTATGATTTTTTTCCCAAAAAAAAAAAAAAAAAAAAACAACTCTACGTTTCAACGGAACGATAATACGGTCGTTCCATCAAAAAACGTGGTCGTTCCTGAACATTTGTGGTCGTTCCGTCACATTAAAGTCTAATAATACTTAATGTCACGTGATGGTATGATTTTTTTCCCAAAAAAAAAAAAAAAAAAAAAAAAAAAACAACTCTACTTTTCAACGGAACGACCATACGGTCGTTCCGTCAAAAAACGTGGTCGTTCCTGAACTTTTGTGGTCGTTCCGTCACATTAAAGTCTAATAATACTTAATGTCACGCGATGGTATGATTTTTTTCCCAAAAAAAAAAAAAAAAAAAACAACTCTACGTTTCAACGGAACGATAATACGGTCGTTCCATCAAAAAACGTGGTCGTTCCTGAACATTTGTGGTCGTTCCGTCACATTAAAGTCTAATAATACTTAATGTCACGTGATGGTATGATTTTTTTCCCAAAAAAAAAAAAAAAAAAAAAAAAAAAAACAACTCTACTTTTCAACGGAACGACCATACGGTCGTTCCGTCAAAAAACGTGGTCGTTCCTGAACTTTTGTGGTCGTTCCGTCACATTAAAGTCTAATAATACTTAATGTCACGCGATGGTATGATTTTTTTCCCAAAAAAAAAAAAAAAAACAAAAACAACTCTACGTTTCAACGGAACGACCATACGGTCGTTCCGTCAAAAAACGTGGTCGTTCCTGAACTTTTGTGGTCGTTCCGTCACATTAAAGTCTAATAATACTTAATGTCACGCGATGGTATGATTTTTTTCCCAAAAAAAAAAAAAAAAACTCTACTTTTCAACGGAACGACCATACGGTCGTTCCGTCAAAAAACGTGGTCGTTCCTGAACTTTTGTGGTCGCTCCGTCACATTAAATTCTAATAATACTTAATGTCACGTGATGGTATGGTCGTTTCCTCAAAAAAAAAAAAAACATGCATCATCCACAGACATGTTTTATGAATGATCTTCATTAAGTATTTGTGAGAGACTCATTATTCATTAAAAGGAATTTTTTTGTAGTTGTTTTTTTTTTTTTTGGGAGAAAAACCATACCATCACGTGACATTAAGTATTATTAGAATTTAATGTGACGGAACGACCACAAAAGTTCAGGAACGACCACGTTTTTTGACGGAACGACCGTATGGTCGTTCCGATGAAAAGTAGAGTTTTTTTTTTTTTTTTTTTTTTTTTTGAGGAAAAAACCATACCATCACGTGACATTAAGTATTATTAGAATTTAATGTGACAGAACGACCACAAAAGTTCAGGAACGACCACGTTTTTTGACGGAACGACCGTATGGTCGTTCCGTTGAAAAGTAGAGTTTTTTTTTTTTTTTTTTTTTTTTTTTTTTTTTTTTTAAGGAAACGACCATACCATCACGTGACATTAAGTATTATTAGAATTTAATGTGACAGAACGACCACAAAAGTTCAGGAACGACCACGTTTTTTGACGGAACGACCGTATGGTCGTTCCGTTGAAAAGTAGAGTTTTTTTTTTTTTTTTTTTTTTTTTTTAAGGAAACGACCATACCATCACGTGACATTAAGTATTATTAGAATTTAATGTGACGGAACGACCACAAAAGTTCAGGAACGACCACGTTTTTTGACGGAACGACCGTATGGTCGTTCCGTTGAAAAGTAGAGTTTTTTTTTTTTTTTTTTTTGAGGAAAAAACCGTTCCGTCACATTATTAGACTTTAATGTGACGGAACGACCACAAAAGGAACAATCAGATGGTTGTTAGATGACATTTCAATGGTTGTTCTTGTTATATTTGTGGTAGTTCCTGATTATACACATTTCATTTTCATGATCAATAATAATGACAATTAACATTAACGTGTTAAAACCCAGAATATTATCAATAATATAGTATTTACATATTCTTATATAACCATATTGTTACTCAAAGTATTGATAATACTAAATTTGTTGATTACTTAAAGTGTTTTTGTTGGTTTAGAAGCAGCTTTCAACTTTTTTTGAGCATCAGGACTCGAGTGCTGAATCTTTTTTGGCAACTGAACTACATAAGGTGATAGTAAGACTGCCGCTCTTTTTCGCTGCCTCTCCGGCCGGCCCTCGTTCTTTTTTACATTTTCGATATTGGCATCGGCTTGCATATCAACTACCCTGTCATGGGTATGTTCGCCACCATCTCTGATTTGTTCATCTTGTAAGGGATGTTGTTGGCAGTCGAAATTATCACCCCCACTGTATCTTGTATCTACACCTCGTGATAACTCCCGCTCGAACTCAACATTCACCCCGCCACTACATGCCTCCTTATGCATGGCTATAGCAGCCTCTATTTTTTCCATAATCGCCTTATTATTTTCCTCAATCTTCTGCATCATTTTTTCCATAATCGCCTTATTATTTTCCTCCATCTTCTGTATCATTACCGCCTCGTGATTGGCTAACATTGATTTGATCAACGTTTCGTGCTCGCCTATACGACGGTCAAAATAATGCATCAATGACTCTAAAGTAGGAGTTGAGGCTGTGGGCATCGCGCTGTCTGTCAGGGGGCGAAAATGGGTTGAGAATGTAGGCGTCGGCCCATGCGTTTGCCCGTCTCTGGAGGTAGAGGCTCGAATTTGCTCATGAGTCGGTATGGCTGGGAAGGACCTCGAGGCTGTAGCAGGATCAAGAGAGGTGGGACTTGTAGGCATCGGGTGTTGTTGGTGGTAGACCACGGGGGTAGAGGATCTAATCATCTGCTCATGGGCCGAACTGACAGGGAAAGACCTTGAGTGCATAGTAGGATCACGTGAGATGTGACTTGATCTAAGTTCATTATTTCTCTTATCGCAATCGGCAGCACTACACAGGATGACATCTCCATCTAATAACTTCGTCAAGCCATCAATGACATCATCACTGTAGTCCTCTCGTCTTTCCATTCGCAAATAATATTCTCGTTGCCTCTCCTTGGATGAAGGATTCAATATAGGTCGGACTGTAAACTGAAGGAACAATCAACGGAAAAATAATGATTAACTGGACATTCCGATATAAACAAAAAAACATAAAATTTAACCTGTAACGAGTTGGTTAATACCTCAGCAGATCTCATGGCCTCCAAGCAACGATCAAATGAGGTGCCAATAGGGTTCTTAACATTCTGCCAATGAAGACACCGTGGCCCGTTTTTTTGATTCTCATTCAAAACTAATTTATTAGCCATCATCTCACCCAACTTCGGCATAGCCTCAAAAGCCCATATCTGTATTACATATTAAATGATGATTAAAATTACACTACAAGAATAAGGTCAATTTATAGCATACAATAATAGCATGTTTGAAAAAGTGGCACAACACAACACTTGTTCTGGCGGTTAACCCAAAAATAGAACTGCCAAGTTAGTTTCCACCCTTCTTTCAAAAAAATATTAATAAAAATAAAAATAAAAATTCACTTCCCGCCATATTTGTTGTAGTGTTATCACGTCAACTTATAAAATATATTTAACTAAGAAAAGTATTTGAAGACAAGCTTACTTGAAATATCCATGGGCAACCATAGAAGTTGTAGGCTGATGAAGATTTTTTAAACTTTTCCAACATATCAGTTTTTATGTAATCCAGTGTCTGATTGTAACAAACATTCCCCCATGGATATTGACTGAAAAAGTTTAGATCGTTGGCATATCGGAGCCAAGAAGGATTAACCACCTTTTTGCTGTCAGAAGACGTCAAGAACCCTGCTACCATGTACAAAAAGGCTAACTTTACCCTATCGTTGGTCCTAACCTTTGTAACGCTCAACTCTTTTAGTTTTTTGGCCACATCCGCTAATAAAACACTTTTCTTTGTTGGCCAATATTTGTTTTTCAACTCGTCATTTTCTTCTTGATCTTTGATTTCATCCTCAGAAGGTCCACCACCCATGTATAAACCTGAAATCAAGACGAACTCATTGAGAGAAAACCTCAATGGTTTTCCCTCAATTAAGAACCATACTTCGTGGTCCTTTTGACATACTGCCTTTTTTAACAGCAAATTATGAGCCAACGCACCGGAAAATTCCCCTCCGATGGGCAAGTCTATGAAATGACCTAGTTGAGGGTAACTTCGAAAAACGGTCTTCTCTTCCTCAGTTAGCCATATCTGAATTTCTTCGAGGATTGTCATTTTCGATCTGATAGTAACTTTGGCACTGAAGTATTCTGACAGGATAAGTGGAGGCAAGTCTTTGATCTCTGATGTGAAGACCATCCTAGACATGTCATGATTTTCCTCATCAACCTCCTCGTTACTACAATTTATAGTAACCTCATTTGTTTCCTAAAACATACAAATATATGTCGTTTAGAAATATTTAAAAAAACAAAAAACAAAACGGAACCATTGCATAATAATCGTAAATAAAACAAGTGGCTTATTATTTTATCACCTCGACATCTACCTCTTTACGTACAACATAGGAATATCATCATAATTTTTAGAAGAACAGAAAGATTAAAATAAAGAGTAACTACAAAAAATTTACATACAATTACAACGCCCATATTACCTCTCTAACATTCCTACCGAACCCCGGAGGTGAAGACGATAGCAGTGACGTGGTTGGCTGAGATGATGAAGCCGATGCCATCATCAAAGGCGGCGATGATGGAGGGCACGACTCCGACATCCCGAGCTTCAAGAGTTCGAGTAGGTAGTATGAGGAAAGTTGGAAAGTTGGAAAGTTGGGGGAGAACGGTGGGAGGTTGGCGTTCAGAAGTCTCGCTGTGCCTCTTCAAAGGAGCAAGAATCCTAAGAAAAAAAATAAAAAAAATAATTACACCCTGAAACATCACCCAAGAATACCCTGTGTACAAGTCTTTCAGAATGTAGGACACAGAAAGTAATTCTCTCATAAACATTAGATGACTAATTAACATCCAATCCATTAGCATTATCTTCCATGTTGGTTCTTTCACAAACTTGTGTCGGTTCACTTATACTAACATCGTAAGCGATACAAGCATGTTAAATAGAAGGAACAGACATGCTAATCCCAAACTATATATGCTTCTATCTGCCTGCCTACCATACCATGCACACCCGAGATTTATTAACACAATAATACATGCACAAAAGTGATACTAATGCCATTCTTGCTGAGTTCATTCTTGCTTGATACTTCTAGGAGCGTTTTAAACTATATGCTGAGTTTAATTGCTGTAAGGAAAAAAGTTGATTAGATTTGTGGATATTTCCTTCTCGTCTTGCCCCTTATTCCTTTGGAGAATGGGTTAAATGGGTATAGTTATTGCATCCCGAGGAGTATATCAAGAGCACAATTAAAATACAGCAAGAATGGGTGAAATATACTTCCTTCACAATTAAAATTTAACATCAATGGCAAATTAGTACACAAGAGCACAAGTAGAAGAAACTCTCTTGGATCTTGAACAAAGTGGTTGAAAGCTGTTTCAGATGTCTAGAAAAGAGATAATAACCAAAATATGACACATACCAACTTACAAATATAACATACAAGAAAATAAATTAGAATTAGCCACAGAAACAAAAGCAAAACCGAAACAAACATGAAAGACAGCTTCAGATTTTCCGGGAAGTGGACATTAAACAAAATCTATGGCAATACATGTGAAGATGACCTTCAAATTTGCCTGACCAGAAGAATTCTGCACCACTGAAAAATGAGTAAATCTGATTAACGAAGAGCAGGGGCGTTTTCGGTAAAGGAGAAGGCGTGGTGGAGGTGGCGGCTAAGCTTGTGGTGGTCGGAGGAGACGGAGGGCGGGCCGGAGCTTGTGGTGGCGTTTTCGGTAAAGGAGAAGGCGTGGTGGAGGTGGCGGCAGAGGTTATGGTGGTCGGAGGGGACGCAGGGCGGGCCGGAGCTTGTGGTGGTCTCCGGATCTTTGATGGCGTTGTTTAGGGCGGCGGCGGCGGCGGAGGAGGAGGCGGCGGATTTGGGGAGACTCTTTTTGGGGAGGGAGCGAGGAGGAAGAAGAAGAAGCGCAGGGAAAAGGGAGGGAACGAGGAAGAAGGAGAGGAGAGGGAAGAAGTTCGAGAGAGAGGATGCCCAGACTTCTTTTATTTGATTTTAATCTAATTTTTTTAATTAAAAATTTTTTTATTTACACAGTCAGTATTTTTGGAATAAAAAAAAATTCAAAATAAATGGGAAAGTCATTTTCCTAATTTCACTTTGTTGTTAGGTCATTTTGGCAAATTCTAAGACAGTCTCCCCTCCCTCCCTCCCTCTCTCTCTCTCTCTCTCTCTCTCTCTCTCTCTCTCTCTAGTTCCGGCTAAGAAAGCGAAAAAGCTCTTTCAGTCTCGCAGCTCCATCTTCACTGGCAATATATATATATATATATATATATATATATTTTGGATAATTTATCTTCACGGTCAATTTCGACACTGAAAAAAAGAAAGAAGAAAAAGCAAAAGCACTTCAAAAGTTGACACAGAAAAAAACAAAAACAAATCTGAGGGCAAATTCCTCCTTTTCTTGTTGTCGGAGCAATCAAAATCCCCCCATTCCTCGTCCAAAGTATCCATCTTCCTTTTTCCCGGAAAAAGAAATATATAAAAATCAGACGACGAAATTGAGAAAAAAAATGTTCACCGAAAGAAATCCTGGCTCTCCCCCGAGCTTCCGACACAGAGAAACGAACAAGAAGAAGAAGAGGACGAGAAACACAGAAAGAGAGAGAGAGAGTGGCGGAATTGAGGGGGAAATCAGGGAATGGCGAGCTCGAGCGGGACGAAGAACGATGTGGGCCCGCCGAGGACGCCGTCGAGGAGGATGTCGAGGATGCCGACGCGGATGGTGGAATTTCCCGGCGACGAAAACCCCGCCGTTGATAGTGAGGTCGTGCCTTCCTCCTTGGCCTTCATCGCTCCCATTCTCCGCGTCGCCAATGAGATCCAGAAGGAAAACGAAAGAGTCGCTTACCTTTGTACGCTTCTTCTTCTACTCTCTCCTCTGTCTTTATTTGTTTTTCTGTCTAGTTTCTCAGCATTGCTGTCTGTTTTTATTTTATTTTATTTTAATTTTTAATTTTTAAATTTTTCCTGAGATTAACTTGATTTGGCTTG
Organism: Ficus hispida; assembly: GCA_025413025.1. Taxonomy (NCBI): domain Eukaryota; kingdom Viridiplantae; phylum Streptophyta; class Magnoliopsida; order Rosales; family Moraceae; genus Ficus; species Ficus hispida. The sequence continues at coordinate 17,318,726 of CM046365.1, forward strand.
AATTGTCGTTTTTATGTTGTTACAGTTTAAAGCCTTAATAGGTAAATAGGTCGTCTTTGAGCCGATTTTTTTTTTTTTTTTTTTTTTCATAATCCTTATTCAATTACTGATGGACCATAATTAGTCGGTATAAAAGATCGGCCATTTTCTTAAGTTTTAAAAACTTTTGAAACTTATTTTATTTTATTTTTGAAAAAGCTTTTGAAAAAACGGCCATTTACCTGTATAGTAGTTCCTTGTTAGTGCAAGAGTAATGTCCAATTTGGGCTTTTTGCAGCATTTCACGGCGATAAATAAGAAAATGATTAGAGAATCACGCACCTCATGCCTCTTACAGTCTTGTGTTTTTCTCTATGACCTAACCCCCGAAATGGACGTCCCCCGATGAAGGTACAATTAGGGAAACTGAAAATACAAGAGTAAAAACTCCAACGTCCCTTTAATAAAATAGTGGCCTGGCGTGCTAATTCTGCATTACAGCAATAATTAGGCTCCACATGCTCAACGCTATCTCTTGTGGAGAGTTTCTGGATTAAGGCTCTTTTAGACTAATCTCATAGATTAATACCGGAACCTTTCATTTCTCATTACGACCGGAGCATTGACGATATCTTTGATTGTTTTGTGCAACTTTTGGCCCTAAAATCATTTATTGCGGTATTGGCAATACATTCTCCATAATTTTGGACCTTAGAATATTGCCTCTTTTAGCAATTCCAGGGGAAGCATAAAATTCCAGTAAAAGCTACTTTTACTATTTAATTTGTCTAATTTAATCCCTATTGATGTCCCCACAGTTAATGCCTTTGTCTCTGTCAAGAAAGTTCTGTTTTGGGCACGATTCAGCTTGATGCAAAAAAACAAAAAAACAAAAAAACAAAAAAACATAAAAAAAAAAAAAAATTTGTCATCCTTGTTCATTCTCCACATGCTGAATATCCACCTTACGATCATCTAGGTGAAACGAAGCTCTAAACGAGTTTAGCTAGCATTTTTTTGGGTTCAAGGCATAGTTGAGTTTAGCCTTTGCTTTATGAGCGTTATTGCTTGTTCCACAACAATTTGATAGTGGTTTCAGCTTAGCATTCTCTCCAGTATATGTTTGTCTATTCTTTCTCAAAACGTTGTTCTAAAAGCGGTACTCTACAGTCTACACAAGAACGTAGATTCTCCATGATCAAACTAGGGGTCAGATTCTTTATAGTTTTACCTAGTGTTTTCTTTTCAAAACTACAATGATAATGACTATTGTTGCGTCTTGCATGCCAAACTTGTTCTAGAGCTTCTGAACAACATTATCTTGGACGTGCACATGTTGACCATAAGTATCACAGTTAAGTAGGAAAAGTGATGGCTGAAGTGAAATCTCGATTGAACTCCTTAGGATATGATATAGTAGCGAGTTTTTTAAGTAGCTTTTGTGACAACTCGTAGTAACTATTCCTGCTCATCATGGTGTATAATAAAGTATGCATGGTTGACTGCTTTAAGATTAATTTGTTCTGACTCTGCATCTTTTTTTTTTTTTCCCCTCTCTCCCTTCAATTAGGCCGCTTCCTTGCGTTTGAGAAAGCCCATTTGATGGATCCAAAGTCAAGTGGACGTGGTGTTCGCCAGTTTAAGACATTTCTCTTGCACAAGCTTGAAAAGGTAGACCTTATGATTGCCGGTGGACACTTTCTTCATTTAGTCTTCTACTTTTATGTGATTCTTGTTAATTTCTTGTTTCTTATAATGAATAAAAACTTAATGTGCTTTGTTTGTGCAAAAAATGTTCTCCTGTTGTGCTGGTCCTCCTTTTTATTTTTTAATATCCCTATCTCTTCCACAACTTATAAATTTCACAAATGCTGAAACTAATTTTGAATAACTTTTGAAAACTGTTGCAGGAAGAAGTAGAAACAAAACATACACTGGCTAGAAACGATCCAAAAGAGATTCTGTTGTTTTACAAGCAGTACTACGATAAGAATGTCAGAGAAGGAGAATATACAAAAAAACCGTGAGGCTTGTGTTTGAGTTGTGAATATGGGCAGTTTTTCATTTGACTTTCTTGTGATCTCTTATTTATTTGGTATTCTTTTTCAAAACTTGAAGGGAGGAGATGGCTAGGGTTTGTCAGATTGCAACAGTTCTCTTTGAGGTGCTGAAGACAGTTGTACCTCCAAATCGGATAGATTCAGAGGTTTGATTTCATTGATGATGTTGTCCTAGCTTCAAATTTTAAAAAAATGTTTTGGGTAAAGGATACTGATTATTTATTCGTTTCACAATTTATTTTTTCTTTTAATTATAGACAAAAAGAATTGCTGAGGATGTCGTGAAGAAAAGGGATCAGTACGCTCATTATAACATTCTTCCATTGTATGCTGTTGGGGTTAAACCAGCAATTATGGAACTTACAGAGGTAGCATATTTGTTTTAATTTATGTTTTGTTTTGTTTTATTTTGTTTTGGTTTTTTTTTCCTTCTGCTAGCAGCCTACTTCAATAAGGTTTTTTTTTTCCTTGCTGTTTATTCTTATTGTCTCCTGCTTGCAATGCCTAGATCAAAGCAGCACTTCATGCTCTACGCAACGTGGATAATCTTCCAAAGCCCAGAATTCGTTTTCCAGTTACTGGACCTGATGACCATACAACAGTGCCTACAGAGCGTGTTCAACCTGTCAATGATATACTTGATTGGCTTTCTGCTATCTTTGGGTTTCAGGTAACTTGATCTCATTTAAGTTTTCCTTTTCATCACTTCTCACGTGCCGTCATCATGGTGTGCCATTGCCTGGTCCTAGAATGTGGCCTCCTGGATTGAGATCCTCCTGCACCACCTTTGACTTAATGAAGGACTTTTACTAATTCATGGATTCTCCCAAAAAAGAGCATCTCATACAATGACCTCGGTTTGGCATTGAGTCTGAACCTAATCTTTTGTTAGCGGAACATTGGAAAATGAAATGGCTAATCGAATGTGCTCTTTTTAAAGTAATGAACATATAGAAAAAATATCCATTTGTTATTATGTAACTGGTGCACAAAATTGATAGTTACGGAATACGAGTTGTGCAATACAAAGTCATTGTTTTAAATGGCAGATGCTGATGAAAAAAAAGAGCGATAAAATGGCGGCAAAGAAGTGATTTAGTCTGTAATTCTAGTTGGCCCTGCTATACCAGCAGTTTAACACTAGTATTGGCGTGAACTAATTTGCAGATTGATTTTCCAGTACTCAACTAGTTTTTCCCACCTTTTCCCCTTCATTTCTCTGAATAAACAACTAATATGATATTTAACATTATGTTCTTTATTCAAGTGACGATTTTTTTGTTGTGGTTTGCATGCTTTAAATAATCAGAGAACAACAGGACATGAACTCAATAAGTCTTCAGCATAATGCACAGACTCCACCTTTAATTTGGGAGTTTCCCCCGACAACCCACTTCTTGATTCATCTTCGTATGAATGACACCCAACTTTTCTGAGTCCGTTCCCTTAAAATGATAAAACTTCTGATAAATAATCTAAAAATTTAACCAGGGAAAACGGCTGTTATGTTTAGCATCATGCATTTTACCCATAATATAATGTTCTAGAAGCAAATGGGAAAATCTTCCTAGCTGTGTAGTCCTTGGTCACGTTCCATGCTCTGCCCACAGAAGTGGCTTCTCTAAAAGAATATAAACTTTCGCTTATAAATCCATTTGAAAAGATGGGTATTAGTGATGGCTGACTTTCCATCTATGATGCGTTGTTGGTGCAAACACAAAATAATGGTTTAATAAAGCTTTGAACTATCATATTGAACCATGTACTGATCTGATCGACTTAACTATTCGTGTGTTTGTAAAATCTGTACATGTTCTCTTTGGTTGAGATTAGCAACTGGCCTTTTATTTATTCAGGATGAATTCTGGTTTACGGTCTTCTGATTTTTTGGGAAGGATACATTGGAATCTAACTGCATTCTTGTTTTGAATTCTTGGGATATGAAGAAAGGAAATGTAGCAAATCAGAGAGAACACTTGATATTGCTTCTTGCAAATATTGATGGAAGGAGGAGGAATCCCGGAGATTATACCCAAGTAAACCTTTTTCCTTTGAGACTCCTTGTGATTTATTATGCTTTATATTTGCTTGATCATTGTCTTAACTTTCATTTTCTTTTTGTATCACCACTGAATAATCATAATATTAATGCAGCTGGCAAATAGCACTGTAAAACAGTTGGGAGACAAGATTTTTAAAAATTACCGTTCGTGGTGTAAGTATTTGCACCGTGAATCAAATTTTAGGTGAGCAAGCTGGATGCTTTTCAAATACTCAATTCGGCCCTTTATAGTGCGTATCAGATCACAGTCAGTCCTGTGCTTTATTGTTTAAGTTGAGTACTTAACTTCCACTTCGTGTATTCTTTACCTTTGCTTCACAGGTTTCAGCAAGATACCGAAAACCAACAACTGCAACTTATTTTCATTGCGCTTTATCTTCTTGTATGGGGTGAAGCTTCAAATATTCGATTCATGCCAGAATGCTTATGCTACATTTTCCATCATGTATGTTTTCTTTAGTAACTGTAATTATTCATGTGTGCGCTCCATGGTTAGTTACTTTCCTGAACATGAGTAGTTTTATATTGTGAAGAAACTTTTATGTTTGACAAAAATCTTAACCCCAAATTATGGAAGATGGCGAATGACGTCTACGGGATTCTCTATAGCAATGCCAGTCCTGTTATTGGAGAGACATATCAAAATGAAGCACGTCATGAAGAGTATTTTTTGAGGAATGTTATCACCCCTATCTTCAACGTGTTGTACAAGGTAAAGTTGACATCGTACTGTTTGTTTCAGGATTACTTGACACTATGCTTATGTTTGGTTCAACCATTGTAGTTGAAAAATTCCAACTCGGTTTTTGTCTTTTTCTCATAAGTCAGCTCGTTTCACTATTAACAACCTGACTATAACTTAAAAACACTTTAAAAGTCCATAACTTTGTTATTTCAAGTCTAAATGAGATTTTTTTTAATCGTATGAAACAAGATCCAGATTGATTTCTTTTTTGAATACATTTTAACTTTTTACACTTTTTAACTCCAATTAGCCAAATGCACAATTCCAAAACTCAACTCAAACTCAATTCAACTCAACTCCAATAAAATAACTCCAATTTTTCAACTCAATCGGACCAACCAAGCGCATGCTATATTTAATTCTTGTGTCTAAAAATAGAATTTTGTTCTTTGCAAAGGAAGCAAAGAGAAATAAAGGAGGAAGGGCAAGTCATTCAAGTTGGAGAAACTATGATGATCTCAACGAATACTTTGGTGAGTATCTTTGAATAATAAGTTCTGCTTCCTGCAGATGTAAATGGCTAAAATGTCTCTTCCGTTTTCAGGTCTGAGAGATGTTTTAGCAGCCTAGGGTGGCCAATGAATCCGAAATCGGACTTCTTCAGGCATTCAGACGCGACACCACCTGCAAATGAGGTATTCTCTCTCTTTCTATCTCTCTCTTTCCTTTGCAGTAGAGGAGATTTTCATGTAAAAGATTGTAGTTGAGAAACACTTTTCATTTTCAACTCTATTAGTTTGAAGACAATTGTTTTTCATTGTTAATGCAAGAAAGTATTGTTCGGTAACCATTTGAGATAACCATTGGTTTTGAAATTCATTTATGCAAACAGGTCGGGCATTATTGTTTATAAGCATCGATACTCATATGTCCACATTTCACGTTCTAAAGTACATGGAAACTGTGAAATTATATAGATAGATACTAATACTATATACATAAACTTTTAGAGTGAGTACCATATGTTTATGCCTTTAAGTCCCTGAAATGAAGGGGATGATTTTCATACTTTTTTGGCAGAGACTAAATCAAACTGCTAGTGGAAGGAGGAAGCCTAAAACAAATTTTGTTGAAGTCCGTACATTTTTGCACCTCTACAGAAATTTTGATCGGATGTGGATATTCTTTATATTGGCTTTCCAGGTATATTCAATGTTTGAGAATGTGCTTTTCATTTAAGTAAATTGCTTTAATTTTTTACAGGCTTTCTGTAGCTACTTCATACGTATTTACATAAACCTGAAATTAGAATGATATCCACCTTAGGATTTTCCGTTCCATGTCAAAAGGAGATTTTCAACAGAAAAGCAGCCTTTCCCTTGTTGCACGAATTCTGAATTCCTGAAAGAAGACAACATAAACACTAAGCATGCAGGTTTCTAACTTCAGATTGATACCCCAGGCTCAGGGCCTGAATTGGTATCCATTGAGATGAATTGACACTGTCACTTTGATTCTTCCAGTACTTGTGGCATTACAATCATTGGGCTGCGCTTGAAACTTTCTCCATATACATCCCAACTGAAAACTGCAGTCAATTTTCTTTTCTATCAGAACCAAAAAATAAAATATAATTTTGCAGTATGTCTAAACGTAAAAAATATTAAAAAAAAAATGCATCCAACTTATTGTTGACTGATGGAATTGAACTTGAGCATGATGGGAAAGGTAATTGTTTAATCTTGGTAAGAACAGAATGGGTGTGAAATCTATTTTGAGGGTAGTTTTTTGAATCTCTACAATTCAATTGAAGTATGGAGAAGAATTTAACAGAATAACGGAGATGCTTTTAGGAGTTATATTATCCTGACCATTAGGAAATGTTCAAACATTTCTGTCATGAATCACCTCATGAATAATCATCCACGTAGGAAACCAAGGGGAGGTTTGACTTAAAATACAAGTGATGTCACAGATTTGCTGTGTTGGTTTTTGGCCCGTCTCCTTAAGGATTGCGCCTCATTGTGTACATACTCTATATGTGTTTTTCAGGCCATGTTCATTGTTGCTTGGAGCCCTTCTGGATCTATTTTAAATTTCTTCGATGCAGATGTCTTCAGAAGTGTTTTAACCATCTTCATTACTTCTGCTTTCCTTAATTTTTTGCAAGGTAAAGGTGATACCCTACATGAGTAACGTGTTAATTAATTACTTTGCCTATGATATTTGGGTATGAAGCTATTTCTTGTGTTAGCATGAAAGGAAGGGACTCATGTTTCTTAGCTGCTGGTGGTATATGTTATTTGCTCATTCTAACTTCTGATACAGCAACCACAAGTATTTGTACCTAAGATATCTGTCTAGTTATATATAACAGGTTAGCCAAATTTTCTTGTAAATATATTATTTTCTCTATTAATGTTGTGCAGCCACTTTGGATATAGTTCTTAGTTTCAATGCATGGAAAAGCTTAAAGATCACTCAAATCGTGCGATACCTCCTGAAATTTGTGATGGCTGCTTTCTGGGTCGTTGTCCTGCCAATTTGTTACTTTAGTTCGTTGCAGAACCCAACAGGACTTGTGAGATTCTTCAGCAGTTGGGTCGGAGATTGGAGTAACCAGTCGTTTTACAATTATGCAGTTGCACTTTATCTGTTACCCAATATGCTGGCTGCTGTAATGTTTGTACTTCCACCCTTACGAAGAACCATGGAGCGTTCAAAACTATCGGGTGGTTACTCTTCTGATGTGGTGGGCTCAAGTAAGCATGCTAGCATTCACTAGGGACGACTTTTCTTTTCTTCTTTATTTAAAACTTTTTACACGACTTGAGTAACCTTTACATTTTTTTAACCACACTGCAGCCAAAGTTGTACGTAGGAAGAGGCATGCATGAAGACATGTTTTCACTTCTGAAGTAAGGACTTTCATCTTTTTAAGTTTTCTGCCCCAAATTATGGAAGGGGGCTTGGGAAGGGGTACTGTGGTTCTCTGACTTTGCCACATGGTTTGCACTCGGGTTTTAATGAATTTAGTATCTAATGTGTAGAAGATTAGTAATTATTCTCTCCTTTTTAATAAATGGTTGTATACCTCTGTAATAACTTATACATAACATACGAGAATTACACCTAGGAAATTGATAAAATATACAAACCAAAGGTACATTATACAGACTACAATTTTTACATTAACTATTAAGGCAGTTATAAGGAAATTCGCTATGTTATCCTGGCAATGAAAAAGAATTATCCATGTATTAATGCTGTATAATTGATGTGCTTCTTGTCTGTTCAGATATACTTTGTTTTGGATCATGCTGCTAATCAGCAAGCTGGCATTCAGCTACTTTGTTGAGGTAAATGTAGTCCATTGTTTGATTAAAAGGGTATCATTACAGTCAATTGTTCAGCTACTGTGTTTTTTATTTATTATATAGTGGAATGGTATTCTGATGTGTTAAATTTTATTTTATTTTATTTATTTATTTATTTGTAATTTAAAGTCAATTCTCTATGTGGCCAACACATTTATGCATAGTTTTGTATCAGTTTTACTTATGATACAAGCACAGACACCTGCATGCATGTGACGTTTTTTCAGCAACTTTATTTTGCAATAATAAGTGTGTTTTTTTTTTTTTTTTTATTAGGAAAAGGATTTCTCCATTTATTTGAGAACTGTTTTAATAATGTTAAGAAATGGAAGGGTGTACGATGGATAATGTTATTGGTTGAAGAGGAAAAAAAAAAAATTTGTTCTCATAATTGACATTAAAAGATGACACAGTGATGGAAAACTGGAGGCAGAATATGCACAGAACATTACTCAACTTCTCAAGTTATATGGAAACAGGTCCATAAGTAGTGTGGAAAAATATGGAAACAGGTCTTCTCCTTGTACTTGATTCATTTGTCAATCTAAGGATGTTTCTCAATAAAAAAAAAAAAAAGAAAAAGAATACGGAAACAAGAAGAAGAATCTTCATCTATACTTGCCTAACTGTTTTCTTAACCTCTTTATTTTATCTAACGATTAAGCTTCTAAATTTTTTCTGCCACCTTTGTTGGTTTATAGTAAGTCTGATACGAGTAAAGATTAGGAAATATAAGGTTGAAGGATTGGATATACTTGAAAATTTTAGTTTTAGAAATGAACGTAAAGTACCAATTTTCCTGTACATTTTTTTTTAACTAAAAATAATAATAATGATATGCAATTTTTATTTTTCTGATTCTTTTTGTCCCCGAGATAATTCTGGAGATTGATTTCAACTATAATCTAACAGGGGAAGTTTTGTTCCTGAATAAGAAATAAGAGATAACTACTCTAAAAGAGTGAAACAGTAAATCTTCGTAAAAAATAGGAGTTTTACATAAAACCAATAAAGCAGATTGTTAAACTTAATTACTTACAAAAATTGTGGTGATTAAATACCAAAGTGATGGTAAAAAAAGTATTAAAGTTGGGACTAAAGATTCCCTTCCCTATGATATTTTGGTAGACTTGTGACAATCATGTTTCAGTTTAAATGTGAAGCACTATGTGAATGATTTCTCAATCAGTTCAGGTTTTGATTAATCTGTTCTATTGTCAGATATCACCTCTAGTGAACGACAAGGTGATAATGGAGATCTCTATTGGACAATTATCAATGGCATGAATTCTTTCCAAATGGTAATGCCTCGACCTCCTTTTATTTTTCTGTTATTATTCCCATTTTATATTTAAATGTGGCTGATTCTTGTACTTGCACGTTTTCCTGCTGTAGTAACGCATAATATTGGTGTCGTCATGCTATATGGGCACCAATCGTTCTGGTAAGTAAACCGTTACAGAAGTTACTTTAATCTGTCTTTTTTTCTCTCCTCCTATTCTAAAAATATGATTCTTATGCTTGTGAGTATCGTATTTCCCATTTTGTTATGTACAATTGGTGTGTAGGTTTATTTTATGGATGCACAAATATGGTATGCCATTTTTTCAACTGTATTTGGTGGAATACGTGGTGCTTTCAGCCATCTGGGTGAGGTTGGTGTTGAAGTCTCTTCGCATGCTATGGGGAACATTTTTTACATTAATGTAATAGGTTCAATGATTCTCTTCCTGATGATCGCTTTTCTTT
>CM046365.1:17961237-18161858 GCA_025413025.1 Ficus hispida
TACTGAACATGATCCTTAGATATACATCTATGAAAGAAATTTTATCCACAAGAAAACAGAGAAAGGAAAGTGCTCTCGACTCTTGAATATTGCAGCCAAACGACTGAACAAACTTTTTTTCATTATTATTAGAAGACATACATACAGAAATCAAATATAGAATCATAATTATTAAAGTCAAAATTTTTGCAGCTCCATGTAGTCCACAGGAAACTACAGTATAACTATTAACCCGTTTAATAAATGGATTTAAACTCACAATTTAAATTGAGAGTTTAAATTTTTACAAAAAAAAAAAAAAAAAAAAAAAAAAAAAAAAAAAAAGAGTTTGTGAAATGGGTTTTGAATTACGAATACCGAACTGATTGAATAAATGTAGAGACTGAAGAAAGAAAGTATGACACATTCAAATTCAAATATAAGATTCAAACTCTACAATTTATTATAATATTTAACATAATTAATAAATGGTTATATTGTCCACAATCACTTTTTTTTTTTAACGAACTCTATTACTGAATGATAGATGGTATAAAGATGCATGACTTTGACGAAATTAATCTTGATATGTAAAAATATTTTGGACTCAACCATATGTATATTGGCGGGTAATCTATACTATATATATATATATATATATATATATATTATATAAAAGAGCCAATGCAATAAAAAACTTTTTAACTCTCTCTTTTTTACACCAGTTTTTTTCATCATTATCTACAATATCGTAAAGTGAACCAAAAAAGAAGTAACCAAGACAAAATCAAAATTGAATCAAACGACTGAAAGAGTAACATATAATTATGGAGATAAAAATTTAGTAAGATATATATAATAATATAATACCTCATAATTATTTTTTCATTTGATTTTTTTTTTTCAATGTGCATGGCACGTGCACGTGCACGTGCTACCACTAATTGTTGAAAAAAAGGCCCAATCAATATTGGGATAGATAAACTGTATCATCAATTGTTGTACTAGATAGCCTTTGTTTTATTTTTGTTTACTTGTTAATTACGTGCCTTACTAATGACATGAATAGATGCTATGATATATGGTGTCTATTGCATGCTTGAGCATAACAGTTTTTAAGACATCCGATATGTAGAAGATTATTATTAGCTTGACGTTATTCAAAGATGACATTCACAAAGCGACACACACACACACACACACATAGATATTGCTTGGAAGGTCGTGAACAGTTCCTCTATATATATATATGTAATTGCAGAGACTAATATATGTGCAGTTTTTCCATGTGAACTATGCTACCACTTTGTCTAAAACTTAAAATATGGATTGATATTTACTGCAAGGAAATAAAAAAAGAAAAAAAAAATCGAGCGATATTGTAATAATTAATAACGATGCGTTGAATTTGTGCATACCTATATATAATACTTTTGTTTTATTTTATTATTTTTTCACTTTCTCCTCCACTACTGCAATATATGTGTGTGTAAAATCTGCTTAATTACGGTTTTATGCCTGAAGGACCACCTTAAGTCAACTTTGAGCCTACATCTCCATTTACTTACATTGCTTTTGGACAAAGCTCTTCTTCATCGTAAGGGAAAAAATCCTTTGCGAGACTGAGGACCACAATAGTACGTACTGAAGATTTTGTCAACCAAATTGCTTGTACATTCATAATAGCTAGCTAGCTGTGATCTATTTTCCTTGATGTAACCTCCATATAATACTCATGCACCATGCATACGTACGACGGTAACAAATATATATATATACGCGCGCGCGTGTATATATATAAATGCACCGTTAAATAATAGGGAAAGCTATGAAGAGAAGATTCAAGAATATATGCTCCTCTTCAATTAATCAAGTATTTAGAACATTTTCATAAGTGCGTTCTTTTATAATTAGTGCATCCGGGTAAAACGATCGAAAATTTCATCATGTATATTACTAAAAAAGGAGTAAATGTAAAAATCAAGTGAATGTGTTAGTAGAATTACCCTTCTTAAAAATATAATATTGTTGATGTTCAAATTTCATGAAAAATATAAGGACATTTGTAATTTTTCCTCTTTAAATATTATGGATCTTCAAAGGCATTTCTATGTACCTTTTTTTTTTCCCCCGGCAAGCTTGAACCTTCTAACTCCTTAAATTGAAAAATAAAACTTTGTTTCTTTTTTTTTTTTTTTTTTTTGGTCCTTGAAATCTTAGATTGCGCAAATTTTTTGAAAGACATGAGGTATATACCCAATTGTCATTGACAAATCATAGAAGTTATTACATAATATGATTTATAAGTTGTTGATTTAATTTAATGTGATGCAGGAAAATACTTGAACTTAAAAGATAACTTATGTGACTTAAAACTCGAAGAAGTGCCTCATCACGTTCATTGGATGCACTCACAGACTCATAAGGGGCTTCTCGAAATGAGGTCCAAACAAATAGTGCTTAGAATGGATTCTCAAGTCTAGTCCTAAGTAGTGTTTAAAAGATTTGATTATGTCTCTCCCTTCAATTACAATTTTTGGAATGAATAGTTGCGTCACTCCTACATTAAATGGTATAATAGTAGGTCTTAAGTTCAAGTCTCCATGGGTACGCCATGAAGGGGGGGTTTTTTTAAAGGAGGGAGAATGATAGAGAAGCATACTTGAACTTAGAAAATGGCATATATGATTTGGGCCTCAAAAAAATGCCTAAACATGAGGTGCGGCCACGGATATGTAAAGACTCATTGAAATAAGGGTCCAAACATATAGTACTGGAGTGTATTCCCAAGTTTGATCTTGAATGACGTTTAAACAGTTGCAACTTTTGAGAGAAATGATTATGTTACTTGTACATCAATATTCATGTATTAAAATTTCAAGCTTCACATGGTACTTGATGACATTAACTATTGTTCTTAACAAATGTGAATCCATGGGTCTTTTTTATTTTCAATTAAAGAGGAAAAATTGCCAGGAGAAATACTTTCTATTTTCAAGCAAACTGGATTTCAAAACCTCATATGCTTTTTTTTTTTTTTTTTTTTTCCTGTATAGCATTATTAATAGTGATTTATTCCTCAACAAATAATAGACTCTGATTAATGCTAAATACGAATCATAAATAAAAAAAAAAAAAAAAAAACTAGGAGTATAATAGCAACTACTATAAAACATACCCTAATGAATTCCTCCAGCCTCTAGCTGCACCTACCAAGTTTATTGCAATGCTTTCATTTATAGGAAAATTGATGCGAGAGAAAGAGAGGAAACTAATTTGACCCAACCTACTCTTCCGCAATACTATAATTAGTAGTATTTTTTTATTAAGAAAAAGTTTGGGTAGGGGCGACTGGCATTAGCATATAATCTAGTGCATTACGAAATGACTTATCCAGTGGCAAAGTCAGGCATATCAGGAGAGCTAATACTATGTAATGGATAATTAGAGGGTATTATGTGCAAGTTTTCGTTTTTAGGCTGGGTCTATTATGAAATTTTCTTCAAAATAATAGGGTATTTTTTGAAAAAAGAAAAGTTGAGCCCCCGTCCCCCGCCGCCTCCCAAACTACGTCCCTGGACTTATCCCAAGCTCATTAAATTGATTACTAAAAGACAGGAAAAGATCTTAACGTAATTAAGACTCTCGAGAGGGTCACCTAATTAACATTCGACCATTGAACCACAGACTCAGCCACAATAATGTTTCTCTGATGGGGCGCCACACCTGCTTAGCTAGAACTAATATAGACCCGAAATTATTTGAGTTCAAACAACTAACTATTATGGACTAATTAGTAATGTACGTAAGCAAATCATGTACATATAACAGAAAAGTATATATGATTAGAGAAACCAGCCTAGCTAGTTACCATATAGTCTAAAAAAATATATTTCACTGAAGCATATATAAAAAACAAGTTACAATCTAGGCGGAAAAAAAAAAAAGAAAGGGTACAATAGGCGACACAAGGGTGCTATGGAAAAGTGTTTGTACTGATTCCGATAATATTTACATATGGCTAATACAGATTGAATAAGGATTAAAGTGGCCAATGTAACGGAATTTCCTAAAGGGGACAACTTTCACCAACATGAAATCTAGTGGCCTCCAAATCCTGAAATTCCAGCACACAATAATATAGATATATTTTTCTGGTCGAAGCATGGCCAGTATGTATCTTTACATATATATATATATATATATATATTTGTATTATGTGTGTGTGTGTGTAACAACAAGCAGACAAGTGTTAAATGTATTTTCGCAGAAGAAGCAAAGTGAAAGTATCACCAATATATACACATCAGTTTAGGTGCAAGATTTTTTTCTTTTCTTCTTTTTTTTTTTTTTTTGGGTGGACAAAAAAGCAAAAGTTATTTGCGTACGAAGAAAAGCATATGAAGCTGCAGAGATGCAAAACTAAATGGGATTGCCTTTTGGCTTTTGCTTTCTTTCCTTTTATCTTTTCTTTTTCTTATTCGAAAGGAGAGATATTTGGGAAAAGCAGGGACATAGTACGATAAAGCAATAATGTGTGTGTGTAGTGAAGTTAAAATGTTTTTTTTAATTAATTATAAACTTGAAATATATTAATGGGTGAAGTGTAGGGTAAGGGGACCACAAACTTACACCACCATGATGTTCATATATATATATATATATGTATGTGTGTGTGTGTATATATACCTACACACACACACGCGGGAACTTCAAAATGATGATGATGAAAGGGAATCAAGAGTTAGCCTTGAATGCTTTACCAAATTTCATTAATGACAAAGAGTTAGCTTGTCGCCACTCTAGACGTGAGTAAGAGGGAAAAAAATATTGCAAGGAATTGAAATGATGTAAAGGTCTACAGGTATATATATGTGACAGGATACTCGGAACAAAAAATATTATTGGTTAATTTATTTGTGTTATTTTTGGATCTATTTATGTGCAGATGTGGATTGAAGTGAGCCAATACTTGGTGAGGTTAGTGTAACAACTAGTGTTTGCTAGCTAGGCTTGAAAAGGGTGCAAAATTTTTTTTTTTTTTTTTCATTTTTTCTTTTCAGGATTTGAAAAAAAAATGTCAAAATATTTAGAGACTAGAGTATCCATTTAATGATGAGTTAGGTCGACAGAGTTAGCCATTCATATATATATTTATGATCAGAAGTTCAGAATCTAATTAACTCACAACCTTTTTAGGTTGGAGGTGAGCCACAAGGAGGTTGATTGCAAAATAATAGGTAAAATCATAATTATTTAATATATTAACATTTCAAAGTTTTCTAATGGTTCATTGGCTGTAATAATGAAGAGCTTTGAATTTCCAAGGGGGACAAAAGATAAGAAAAAGGATTAGTGCCTTTTAACTTTTTTTGCAAAACATGAATGTACTTGTGATGGCAATATGGATGACCAATGCAAGTGATTTCATGTGCGTTTGATATCGAAAATCGTAGAGCATTAGTTACAACGCATGACATTGGAAAGTGGGGGCAACTAATAATAGTATTTATCACCATTGACAACCAGAAATGGATTTGGAGAGTGATGGGTGATGTAACAGCATTCACAAGAGTGTGTACACAAAGGAAGCAAAACGATTTCTCAGTTTCCCTTTTCACTCGGTAAGAAAAATATATAATATAATAGGGACAGAAGGTTGGTGTGGTCATAACTCGGAGAATATGTTGATCATCTTCTAGTATGTTGGAACTCAAAATTGTATCGAAGAGAATGATCAGGCTTAATCATCTCACCTACATCTCTCAATATTAATTTTGATGTTTTCCTTGTTTAAAGAATTTCCATGTGTACAGTATATTGGAGAAAAGGGATTTGAAGGTGGGGTAGAATGGGAATATATAGTTTGCTCTTTACTGCATTACCAAGTTACCGATTGCCATTTGGAGTTAGCTCAAGTGATTGAGTGCGTGAGTGTGTAATTCAAGTTCGAATTATGAACTTTTTTTTTCTTGTTAGTAGTAGTAAAAATAACAATTGAAAAAAATGACCGATTATATTATCAACTAATGCATGGGTACAATTCATATCAAGAAAAAATATCGATCAAGATTCAAATTACCAGATCCTTTATTCAATATTTAAATAAAAAGAAAAAAAGAAAAAAAAAAAGATTCAAACCATTTTCAAAATGGTCGTAAGAAAAACAACTTTTTCTTACAGACATGCAACATTGTGGCATATGTGCAAAATAATCAATCACGACCAAAAATTTGCGCACCGAGATATGATCTTCATAGCTGGCATATGGAGAGAGATTGAGTGAAAGAACGAATTATTGATGAGTTTGTTATTCCTTGCACTATCTTAATAAGCACGGCCCAACAAATTTCAAGTCCTCTTCACATCGAAAAATTATAAGAATTATACGACAAGATATGAAAAGAAAATGCCTACTAACAAGTCTCGTTTTTCAGCCACCAAATCTATTTCAGATTTTAATTATAATATTTTGAATCGGATCTACATATAATTAAGCAATAGATCATTGGCTGCACGAAATTCACACGGTACATACCGTTCCTAATTTCCATGTTCATTGTCTTTCAGAATTACATCAAAAGTACATGCCTGATTTTCCTCTTTTTACTTTTATTTTCCAAAAGAAATAGACTAATTATCAACAAAAAGCAACATGCCAAAACGAATTATTACACAATTTGAACAATTCACGTCTAGCGTTTGTAGAAAGGAATTGATAGTAGACCTAAATTAAAGATGAACTTTCAAATTTGCATCTAAAGAGTGGAGCCTGGTGTTGAAATTTGGTAATAGTAACGCAAACGATCAAACGGAACAGTTATTGGCCAAAATTAAGCATTAAAAATAAAGAACTAACAAAAGATGTCAGCTCTCCAGTTCACACCTTATCCAGTCTTGCGAACACATCAAAGCTTGGAGGGTGACTAGATTCAGCGAGCTCCAATCACGATCAAGCACTATTCCTCCGGTCCTAAACGCCGAATCTGATGCAGCTTTCGACATGGGAATTCCCAGGACATTGCGTGCCATCATAGACAGGATAGGATACCTTGGCGTGTGAACTTTCCACCAATTGAGTATGCTGAACTCGGCATTACGAGGAAACAGAGGCTCCTCCAAGTACTTGTCCAAATCCGATTTTGTGCCTTCACTCTGAGAAGTTTCATGGAGAAACTTGTCAAAACCCATCAACCTGTCCCTCGAGTCCCTACTGGAACCAGTTAAGCAGCCAGAACTACCACCCTCTTGCCAAGCCATGCCTTGATCAAGAGAAGCTAAGCATATGGAGTGTTCATTGTATAGTGCCTTGACTGACTCAAAAACTTCGTCGATGCGGTTTGGAGCGCCACTGCCGTAAATCTGCGCATAGTAATACTCAACCAGTTTCATCTTGAAGCGAGGATCCAACATGGCCGCAACTGCTAAACTCAAGCCACATTTCTCCCAATACTCTTCAAACTTGCTTCTCATCCTTGCTGCCAAGGAACCAATGTAATCATCTGAATTCTTGCACCAATCATTCAACTGCAGATATATATCACAGAGATCTGAAAAATAAAGATTCGCAGTCGGCAACTTGTTCCTCATAAAACCATTAGTGATTTCAACAAAGAACTTCAAATAGCCATTAATGACATTTGCCCTGTCCCACTCTACATCAGATGGACACATTAAGTAGGCGGGATCTTTTTCTTGCAAAAGAGAAAATGCCACCCGGTGCTCCAAGGCAGCTTCAAGCATAGTAGACGTTGAGTCCCAACGCAACGGATTATCTAGGCATAAGCACTTTTGAGATTGAATTCCAGCTTCTTGAACTATCTCATTAAACTTTGCATGCACCGTTTGTGTACTTTTCACGTACCTAATACTTTCCCGAATCACATGGGCTACATCATTTACGGCAACCAATGCACCTTGAATCATCGTGTGAATGAGATTGACCGCACAGCGCAAATCAAATAACCGACCGTTACAGTAAAGGAATCTGTTCTGAGATAGCCGGTCGCTGATTCTAGTGGCAATGTTATCGTTCGTAGAAGAACTATCAAAGGTCATGGAAAACAGTTTACGGTCGATATCCCAATCCATCAAACATGTCATAATAACATCCGAATGTGTGTCTTCAGTGTGAGAAGGATCGATCACAATAAAATTTAAAATCTTCTTATGCAACTGCCATGATTCATCGATATAGTGTGCTGTCAAGCACAAGTATTCAGCATTGTCCAGAGAAACCCACTTATCAGCACTCAAACTGATTTTACCTGGCAATTTATCCAACACCTCGTTCACCTTTTGTTTCTCTTTCATGTAGATCTCCATACAATCTGCCTCCACCCTATCGCAACCGACAAGCTCAAACAATGGCTGTAGATTCTTAACAAACACTTTGAATCCAACATTCTCAACCATAGCCAACGAATAACCATGAAGGATAATCATGCGAGCCAGGTCAAATCTGCTTCGCCTTTGATCAAAGTTGTTATGTACATAAGTAACACCGTCATCTTTCATCTGTTCTTGCTCAAATCTAAAATTGACAATGCCAAGTACCTCATCCTTTTTCTGTTCTTGATCCAAGTTATAATTAGCAATGGCAAGGGTTCCTTCCTTTTTCTTTTCTCTTGCTGAATATAACTGGGATATGCCATGACTGGTTCTTCTCTGACACCTAATTAAGTGGTTCCTCAAGTGTGATGTCCCGCTAGTACTCGATCCACTGAGTTTCTTCTTACAATGCCTACAAACAGCCAAACAGGTATCGCCTTTTTTAATCCTGTCGAAGTCGTTCCACACAACAGATTTTAATCGGGTCGACTTGACTATCACTGCATCTGACATATCCATTGATTCAATCTAATGTTGCATAATATCTGCAGATAAAACCGTGCAAACTTTCAACACACTAAAGAACCACACAAAACCAAATATAATCTGGTTTAGAAAAATAAAAGGAGCGAAATGTCAGTACCAAAAGATAGGGTAGTCTCAATATGAAACTGATAAAAGGTAGTTGACCCAAAAATAAGCAGAAACAATGAGAACAGTAACAAAGATTTTAACACTTGCAAATACCACAAAACCTGCAGAAAGAGTATAAATTCCTTCAATCTTTAGTTAGCAAATTCGTTTATACCCCCAAAAGAAAAGAAAAGAAAAAAACACTGATACAGTGACATGAAAGTATATCTACAAAAAAAAAAAAAAAAAAGTTTTTTATAGCAGAAATCCATGTAAGAGACATTAAGTTGACTTTCAAGGAAAGATGAAAAATTTCAGAAGCTAACCTAACATTCCCAGCATTCTCAAAATATCCGGATGATATAAGCTAATCGAATGTAACAAATACATAAACACCGAATACATATTGCATCATTCTAAGCCAAGACTGGGCTTTTCTTATAACTCTGGCAAGCAAATTGCATAATCAATTATTGGGTCTGCAAATTGATCCGAAATTTCAACCCATGTCCGTACCCCAGACAAAAGGGATCGGTTCAAGCTGCAAAATTTGTCGAAATTCGCAACCGTCGGACGAACTCCGAGACTGTCGGATCGTCACCGATAACGGCCGATCCGAACCCGGTGGACCCAACCGGATCGGAACGGGTCGAAGCCGATCGGGTCGAAAGGAGCAAAAATAAAACCCTACGGGTATCGGATCGGAAAACGGAAAAAAGCATTAAAAGACACTACTTTTTTAAGAAATCTCCACATTCGGCAACTTATTATGCCGTTTCGGAGTCGGACTCAGAGTGAAATCTCGGATTCAATTTAGAATCCGTAGAGAGGGCCGAGAAAGATGAAATTGAACCCAAATTCAGAGGAATAAATTGGGAATTAGAGGATTAGGTTTAAGAGCCTTACAGTGGTTTGAAGAACACAGCCAAGGGACCTCCGTAGAGACCAGAGCAGAAGATTTAGGGTTTGAGACAGAGAGAGAGAGAGAGAGATGAGAGAAAAAGAAGGCGCGCAACGGAGAAGTAGCTGAATGGTAGAAAGCCCCAATTTACTAATTTACTGAACTGCCCTTTTCCCAACTCAGGCCCTTTTATTTATTTTTTTTTTTCTTAATTTTGTTTAACTTCTGTTTAAGGATAACGATACGGGTCACGACACGATAACATGATTTGAAAATGACATGTTACGGGTTTAGATTGAGAAAAATAAGGGTCGAATCAAATTCAAGTCATCCGAAATTGACACGGGAAAAAACGGGCCGTGTTCGGATTGGACCCATAGAACCCGAACACGATTTGTTTTTTTCGTGTCAATTTCGGATCAAATGTTGTATCAATTTCAGGTCCAATCCGAATATGACCCCGATCCAACCCGAACATGAATTTAAAATGTTAAAAAAACCCTAAAAAAGCAACCCTTTTCCCTTTAAGAAAAAACACTAAGTTTAATTTTGTGATTTTCTTTTCGAAAACAATCCTTAAAACTTATTGTTTTGTCAATGATATGTTTTTGTTGAATGTAAATTATTATTCTTCTAGTTTTTTTTATGAATTTGGGATATAATTTACTTAAATTGAATTGGTTTTTATGTCAAATTAAATTAATTGCGAGTTTAATTTGGGTCTAATTCGAGTTGCGGTTTCAATTCAGATCAAATTAGTGTGCGCGTTCAGTTCGTGTCACAGGTCAATTTCGTGTCGCGGGTCAATTTTGTATTACGGGTCAATTTTACATTACAGGTCAAGTTCAGTTCGTGTCGTGTCAACCCATTATAGGTTATTGTCATGTTCGTGTCACGGTTTGAAGTCGTTTTCGTGTCACAGGTCATGTTCGGGTTAGGGAAGAAAAAAATCGACACGACTCTAAGATGACAGGAACCCAACACGTGACACGAATTACCACCCATACTTGTGTTCTTCTTTTGGTGGAGGGGAAGAGCTGTTATACTAAGAATTTCAAAAAAATTATTTAAAAAAAACCAAAAACCCAAACAAAACAAAACAAAATTAGTGAAGTAAACATAAATATTCGTCATTTTTTAAGGTTTAGTTGCATATATAATTAGGGTTGTGAACGAAATCCATGAACTCACCTAATTCATTTGGCCCCACCCCACCCTACCCCACCCAACCCAACCCATTTGAATGGGTCCACGTCATCACCTATTTTTTTTGCATGGGTTTTCTATCCATCCGTCATCACTTATGGGCAGGTATGGGTTTCACTTTATGGGTTGCAGATTCAACTAGTCCACCCATCATTTTTTTAATTAATAATAAATATCTTTTTCTTTAATAAGAATATAAAATTCTTTGACGAAATTATTAGTAGTTTATTTATTTTTTGGATTTTATTATTATTATTGTTGTTGTATTGTTGTTATTTAGATATTGTGTTTGCAATTGGAATCTATCTTACTTTCTTTTTTTTTTCATCGTCTCTCTAAGCTTAAACTTATAACAGGTTCAACAATTGAATTGAAATTTCAAGCTTGTTTCAATTAAAAAAAATAATAAAAAAAAAGAATAAAAAATTTTGCAAAATTGTTTTCAAAATTCTCTACCCACCCACCACACCGCACGCCCCCACCCATCCATACATGCCACCAACTCGCCTTCACGGTGAGCGGGACTGGTTTGAGATTTTGAAAAAATCATTATTTTCTAACCTGGTCACCACCCACCCGTCACCCGCTAAACCCACCCATGCACAACCCTACATATAATCACATGGCTTCCTCAACTTTGACACTCGTTAGACTTTGAACCATGATTTTTAACTTTAGCTAGTCTTGTGCACACTTGCGAATAGATATGTATGTAGGTCCTATATAATTATACATATTTTGGAGAGTTAATCTAATAATATGTTTAGAGTTTTGATTATCATGGATTTAGTCTTAGGATTTATAGCTAAATAACATTTTTTTAAGAAGTTTTTTTTTAATCAAATGGATTAATTTTTTTAATAATTTGTTAAAATGTCCTTTTTTTTTCCTAAAATAATCCATCAGACCACATAATATAATTAATTTGGTGACTGCGGTCATTTACTGATTGATAATAATATAAATTACTAAATTTTATAGTCAATCATTGACTGACCAACCCTGAAAAAATGACAAACGGCTAGTTTACTAAATAAATAAATAAATGAAGAAGGTTCAACCATCTAATAGATTAGGTGATTAAAAAAGGTCATCCAATTTAATTTTCTTTTAGTTTTTAGCCATTGTTCAAAAGTCATAAATTATGATCACAAGTTTGTATTTTTTGGGGTTAATTTCAATTTTTAGCTTTCAAGAAATGTACCTTTTTTTGTTTTTGCCCTTATAACTTAAAATGTGACACTACTAACATATGAGTTTGTCAAATATTTCACCGTTGGTCTTTTTCTTGAAAAAATCGTTAAAACATTGTGAGAGAAGAAAGCGCAAATTAAGAATAATTTTATAAAATATAAATTACGTGATTGATTCGATAGATGAATTAAATCAGATTCGTCTTACCCAACTAATCCAATATTTGAAAACTATAGTTTTTAGATTAATTAAGTAACATATATCCGGTTGATATAAATTTATATATTAAGTATAATAGCATCTCATGGTATAAAAATGCAAAACTTCAAACACAAAGATACGCTTTATAAATAAGTGCGAAATACAAGACATATAAAGAAAAATAACTCTTTCTTAAATTTCTAAACTCATTTTAAATTTTTTTTAATTTTTTCAGTTTATTATTTTTTCCAAAGAAGAAGAAAATAAAATAAGAGGAAAGAAGATTCAGTTCTAATATACATGTTTATATAATTGGGCTTGGGCTATAGGATGGAGACATTTGTTGGCCTTTCTGAGATGTTTAAAAGAAAAACAATAAGAAAAAGAAATTTTTGCGGTGAGCGTGGATCGAACACGCGACCTTCAGATCTTCAGTCTGACGCTCTCCCAACTGAGCTATCCCCGCTTGACTGCTCAATGATTTTACTTTAATTTACATAATAAAAAAACGTTTCGCAACTGCTTCACATCTCAATCTTATGTTCATATTACTCTTCTTTTTATGTGATAAATTGTTGCACTTTACAGAGAAAGGAAAAAAACAATACAGCATAAAGACAAATAAAGAACAACGAAGGAAAATATTTTTCGAAGTGCTTGAATTTATTATTAATTAGGGTTTGTTTGGTATTTACACTCATTTTAAACTACATTGTATTTTTTTCATCATATTTTTTCTTTTTCTGAAAAATTTTTTTGTTTTTTTTCTGAAAAAGTCAATAAAAATTACTATTCAAACTTAAAAATCTCAACTCAACTCATTCACCAAACACCCCCTTAATAACCTTTATATAGGCAATATACCAACGGATAAAAGCTTGAAAATAGTAATAAACACTTACCACTAACCAATAAAGCTAAACAATAGATCATCACTTCTGCATTACTAATAGACTCCTAAAGACTAGGATTATTCATAACAAACCAAACAAAATAACAAAGATTGGGTCAAGTATAAGATCACACAACTCAATAATTATTCAGCAATCCCTCCCTTAAACTGAAAGTTTGCAAAAATTCAGTTTAACTCCAGCGAGCCAACACCAAGCAGCTTTCTTAGCTTCTGAAACGCAGCCAACTTGAGGGACTTGGTAAAAATATCAGCAACTTAATTTTTACTTCTGAAATTGATGAGATTAATGACTCCTTTCTTCGTGAGATCCCTTAAGAAGTAAAACATCACATATATTCGTGAGTCGTTGTCACAATAACCTTTAGTGGCTCCCACTTGCTTGAAATGAAACTCTTCAAGAATTTTCCTCAACCAAATTGCCTGACAAGCACAAGTTGTTGCACCAACAAAGTATGCTCTAGTTTTTGATAAAGTAACAATGGCTTGCTTCTTTGAAGACTACGAAACAGCCCTATACCAAGCATAAAAACATACCATGAAGTGCTCTTTCGATCATTTGAATCTCTAGCATAGTCACTGTCAGTGAAACCAAACAAATCTAACTTTCCCCTTTTCTTGTAAAACAACCCAAATTCAGTAGTACATTGCAAGTACCGAAAAATTCTTTTTGCAGCAAGAAGATGCATTTATGTAGGATTCTTCATGTATCTGCTAATGAGACACAGAATACATAATATCTGGTCTTGTTGCTGTCAAATACATCAGGCTTCCAAAAATCTGCTTGTACATAGTGCTGTCAATCTTTTTCCCTTCACCATCTTTCATTAGGTCCAAACCAAACTCAATTGGTGTGCTAACAGAATTACAATTCTTCATCCAAAACCTGTCTAAAATTTCTTGCACATATTTTCTTTGAGAAATAAAAATACCAGCAGGAGTTTGCACAACTTCTATGTCAAGAAAATAGTGCATCATCCCAAGATCAGATATATCAAATTCAAGCATCATGGATTGCTTAAATTTTTCAAACATGGCACTATCATTTCCAGTGTAAATTAAATCATCAAAATATATGCAAAAAATAAGCATATTCCCTCCATCTTCAATTTTGACAAAAAGTGTATGCTTATATGGACATTTTTGAAAACCCTCCTTCAAAAAATAAGCATTTATACAACTATACCAAGCTCCTGGACCTTGTTTTAATTGATATAGTGTCTTTTTTAATTTATACACCTTATGCTCATCACCAAATTTCACATAACCAGGAAGTTGATCAATGAATACTTGTTCTTCCAATTTTCCATGTAGGAATGCTGATTTCATGTCCAACTAGAAGATAGGCCATTAATTTTGTGCTGCGAACGCGATCACCAATCTAATTGTGTCAAGCCTTGCAACAAGAGCGAAGACCTCTTTGTAGTCGATGCTGAACTCTTGCTTGTAGCCTTTTCTGACCAATCATGCCTTGAATTTGTCAACTTCACCATTCTCCTTCAGCTTCGTCTTATACACCCACTTTACACCAATGGTTTTTTGCCCTTTTGGAAGCTCTCTCCACTCCCAAGTATCATTTCTTTCAATGGCTGCAATTTCATCATCCATTGCTTTTCGCCACTTTGATTCTTTAACAACAACTTCAAAAGCTACAGGATATCACAATCTGGAAATAGAGCAAGATGCATAAGTGGGTCTTCAGTTTGATCAATCCCATTTACCCCATAATCCGCCATCCATGCAAGTCTTTTTCTAACTCGTCGAGGTCCTCGTTGATCTTCTACATCAACTGGTGGTTATTGCTCATTCTCCAAGGGTTGTATGTTCTCCACAGGCTGTTAACTTCCACCTTCATTTTCTTCATCAAATCAACTTGTATTTGTTGTTCGGCATTGTTTTCATCCCAAAGCCAAAACCGCTCTTCATCAAAAATCACATCATGACTAATGACAATTTTCTTGGTGATAGAATTGTACAATTTGTACGCTTGTGCCTATTCACTAACACCAAGAAGAATGCATTTATCTCCTTTATCATCGAGCTTTCTCCTCTTTTGATCTGGAATATGGGAATATGCTATGCAACCAAAAATTCTGAAGTGCTCGACACTCGGTCTTCATCCATTCCAAGCTTCTTCGAGCGTCATGTTTCGAACCGCAAGTGTGGAGCTTCTGTTTAGTACATGAATGCTCTAATTGATAGCTTCAGGCCAAAAATTTCTTGGAATACCGCTCCTTGCCAAAATAGTCCGCACCATGTTCAAGATTGTATGATTTTTCTTCTCCGAGTCGCTGTTTTGTTGTGGTGTATAAGCTGTTGTAAGCTGCTTCTAAATTCCATGTCCCTCACAAAAAATTACAAATTCTTGTGAGTTGTATTCTCCACCATGATCACTGTGAATAATCTTTATAGGATGATCTGATTATTTTTCGACTAGCACCTTGAAGTTTTTGAAAGCTGAAAAAGCTTCAGACTTCTCCTGCAAAAAATAAACCCAAGTTTTCTGACAATAATCATCGATGAACGTTATAAAATAATGTTTACTACCGTTCGATGTCGGATTCATTGGCCTGTATATATCTAAATGAACAAGCTCCAACACCTTCTTCGCTCTCTATTATTTTCCTTTCGAAAAATGATCTCAATGTTGTTTGCCAACAACAGATTCTTCAGTGGAACACTCGTCACCATATTCTTCAGTTGCAATGATTTTAGACCACCAAAATTCAGATGTCCATAGCGAAAATGACATGTAACCATGCCTTGTCCTTCAATATCGCAGAAAAACACGATTGAGTGGTGTTGTCAAGATACAGCGGAAACATCCAATTTGTTGTCATGTCGACTTGAGCAATTAAGCCCAATTTTTCATCCTGAATGCGACAAACTCCATCTTTGATAGAAATCTCATATCCATTTTCTTGAAGCTGACCAACACTAAGCAAGTTGGTTTTCAAATCTGGGAACAAAGAAAACATTAGAAATAATCTGATTGGAGTTCTCTTTGGAGTGAATCTTTACATTTCCTTTGCCCATGACAGAAACTTTAGAGTTGTGGCCAAACGTCACAGTGTTGTGAAAAGATTCATCCAAGTTTGAAAACGCCAACTTATCTCCACACAAATGATTGCTCCAGCCGGTATCCAAATACCATAAGTTTTGGTGGACTTCTTCCTTCGCATGACAAGCCATCAAGAGAGACACTTCTTCTTCTTTCTCTGCAAAATTTGACTTCGCACCATGATTTTTGTTGATATTAGTTCTACATTCAGACTTATAATGGCCATACCTGTGACAACTAAAGCATTCGATACTTGACTTGTCTACAGACTTTGGTTTTTGACCATTGGAATGGTGATTGTCACGACATTTTCCTTTCCATTTGGAATCAGTAGCTTGATCCTCGCTTGATTTGTGGTGTGTGTTTTTGTCCTTCCATTTTCCTTTCCCATGTACAGGACCTTTCAGATTAGCTGCTACTTGTAACGCTTACTCCTTACCTTGCTAGACAATTTTTTTTTCTCATAAACCAACAAAGAACTCTACAACTCATCAATTGAAAGTACATCAATGTCTTTTGATTCTTCTATAGAACAAACAACGAAATTAAATTTTGGTGTCATCAACCGAAGAATCTTTTCAATGATGATGACGTCCTCCATTTTCTCTCCATGGATCCGCATCTTGTTGGAAATCGTTATTGTTCTTGATAGGTAATTAGCAACCGACTCGCCCGACTTCATGCGCAAATTCTCAAATTCAGTTCGAAGTCCTTGAAGCTGCACCAGCTTTGCCTTTGCATTTCCTTGATACTTTTTCTTCATTGCTTCCCAGATGTGCTTCGAGGTGTTCTTTGCAAAGAATTGTCTCCAAGGTTGATCGATCAATGGCTTGAAAAAGGTAGTTCTTGGCCTTGAGATCCTTCAACTTCAGTGCTTCTAAGTCCGCTCTTTGCGTCTCCGTCACCATAACTCCGACTGCTGGTTCTGCTACTCCAGATTCAACAATGTGCCAATACTCCTTGGACCTCAAGAAGTTTTCCATCAGCATGCTCCAATGATCATAGTGACCATCAAAACGAGGAATAACTAGTTGCACAAATGTTGTCTCATACGCCATTAATAACTGTTACTGCCGCAAAAGGAAAGGAAACGGGCGAAATAAAATAGCTATAGCTACGACTCTCTATCTCACTCCCCTGTGTTTCCCGCGGCCTTTTCTCTCTGTTTTCAATCTCTATTTCCCTTTTTGTTTTTTAAACTCTCTTTCAGCCAAGCACTGATACCACTGCTGCACTTTACAGAGAAGGGGGGGGAAAAAAAAAAAAAAAATATATATATATATATATATATATATAGCATAAAGACAAATAAAGCACAATGAAGGAAAATGATGTTATGTAGTACTTGAATTTATTAATTAATAGCCTTTATATAGGCAATACACCAATAGATAAAAGCATGAAAATAGTAACAGACACTTGACCACTAACCAATAAAGCTAAACAATAGACTCTGACTTCTGCACTACTAACGGACTCCTAATAACTAGGATTATTCATAACAAACCAAACTAAATAATTACAAGGACTACATCAAGCATAGGACCACGTGACTCAACAACATAAATGACTAGCATACCCAGTTATTCTTAACCATCGATCTAAATACCAAGTAGAATCTAAGCCGCCAATTTTTCCCTTGCAAATTTCTTCCTGTTCTTTCTTTCTTTCTATAGTTTTTACTTTTTATCTTAACGCCTTGTTCTTATCTTTGTTCATACATTTCTCTATTTTCTCTATATATGTCCTTCCAATATTGCATTTACTACGCTTTTCATTTCTCTAATAAGAATTATAAAACTATATATATATATGTGTGTGTGTGTGTGCGGTTAAAATTTAAAACAATGTGTAATTTGATTAGAAAACATGAAAGAGTATCTCACTTAAAAAAAAAAAAAGGACATTTTAGTATTTCGACTAAATCCTAGAGTGTTTTTTGTCTTTTAGTGAGGGAAGGAGAGAGGAAGTGAGAGGGAGGGGAGAGGATCGCAATGTTGTTGAGATTGCAAGTAGGTGATTTGTAGATCGTCAAGTTGAATACGATAACTTTGTGGCTTTGGTGCTATGGAGTGTTTAGAAAGTCTTTTCCTACTCATGATTCAACGCATTTCAAAATTGAAATGCGAAGTTGTGTGATAATTAAATTTCTATCATGATTACGCCAATATATTGGTTGTTTGTGATTTTTTCTTATTGAGTTTTCTTTTATATATGATCAGAGTTGTAAATATATATCATACTAACTGAGTCAGTCAGTTATCTATTGTGCCAACACGAACCGAAGTCTAATTGATCGGGCCTGCCTTAAGTAAGGATTATTGGATTAGGCCTAGGAATGTGTTGTCTTCAAAGTATTGAGTTCCAGCTGAATTTCAACCAGATAGTAATCTATACATTAATTTTATGAACGTATGGAATTGGTCTTCGATATACTATGATACTCTGAGAATCAATCCCATAACTTTTCATACGTTAAAAACCTCATTGGCTACCAATTCTTAGATCTTGTATCATGCATGGGATATTATATTATTATCTTCATAAATCACTAGCTATATTAATTTATTGATACTTGTTTTTCTTTTTTTTTTTTTTTGCTCAAAATTATTGATACTTAATTTTTGATCTTTTATAGCATTTTTTTTTCTCATTTTATTATTTTAGATAATGCTATGATTTATACGGGTCGTTTTGTAGTTGGGTAAACTGGACCTACTCCAATTAGGGTGCATATTAATTCTTTCTTATAACATGTTGACATCTAGAAATGTGCCTAAGTGTTCGTTGAGTAAGTTCTCTTGACTTTTAGGTTCTTAAGAACATAATTCCATGGCTCCCAGAACATAGCTTTTGAACTCATAGCAAGAAAGAAAGTGTTTTTCTTATAAAGGGGGTAAAGAGAGAGAGAGAGAGAACAGTTTTTTAAAAGGGCTAAAAAACAAAAACAAAAATAACAAAAATAAAAAACCAAAAAAACCCATTTGTGTTCTGAATTTGTTACATATCTTTTTTGTTTGTGTCATTTCTAATTATTATAATCTAATTATGCGGTTCTCTTATCTTGTGTCTATATTTTTCCTTTCGTTTTGCTGTTCCTTTCCCTTTAGTCCTTTATAAACGGCATCGTTTCACTTAAGTAACTGAAACGTCATGTTGTATCCAGACTTTATCCCCACTCTTTTTAAAATTAATTATTGAAAATTTTTTGTCATTTCATCTTTTAAAGATATAAATATCATATTATAAGTTCTGTTAAATTAGGGCTTAAGACTTTTCTCTTTTGCCTATATATATTCTGTTTCATATGTAAGATGTACCCCAAAAAATAATTTAAATAAAGAGGATAACCTGTACCAATAGATTTACCCACAAAAGGGGGGGGGGGGGGGGTGGCCGGGGGGATTGTACCAAAAAAGTGTTAAGAGGAAAACCTGTTAAAAAAAAATTAAAAAATAAATAAATGTAAAAGGAAGGTATATATGCCTTGGACTTGGAGTGACATGTGGGCCTGCAACTGCAAGGTTGTAAAAGGTTTGTCGGCAGAAATAGTAATACGTACCTATATGACCAATAATATATTATACCTTAATTCAAATATATATATATATATATATATATTTGTGTGTGAAAATATATGTATGAATTCCTTTGTCTTGTTGCAAGAGAAAAGAACTATGCTACAAAATATTCTTTACTTGCTTTACTCAGCACGTCAGATTCCCAAAATTCCTTCAAGTAATAAAAATACCTGCCGAATCTCTCATTCTAATTCCCACCATTGAATTTCATTAACCAAAAACTCTTAGGCTTTGTGAACCAGATATTAAGATAGCAATATCTGATATCAGCCATGGGTGTTCTTGGGGCGATCGCTAAACATTTGGATACTTTAATCGGGTACTCGCCCATATGTGAAAAATCCTTCTATATATACGTACATATATATAAATATATATATATATATATGTGTATATGTATGCACATATCATATATGTGTGTCATTGATTATTTTGGATTTTTGACAATGTTTTGGTTTTGTGTTTTGAATTTGCAGGCCAGGAGCAATGCTTCTCTATCCTTTGTAAGTGGCCATTTACTACGCACCTCGTTGATGAGGGTAGAAAGGAAAATAGTAATAAAAATATATATTTGTTTCTAATTATATATATGGATGAACAGATATGCATCGATGCGAGCAATCGAGAGCCCTTCATCACTAGACGATCAACAATGGCTAACATATTGGGTGTTATATTCTTTCATTACACTATTTGAGCTTTCTTGTTGGAAGGTCCTCGCTTGGTAAATATATTATGCACTTTTTCTTTCATTAAAAAAAAAAATCAATCTTCTTCATGTGCAGTTAGTTATCTATTAAATATATTATAACTATAAAACGATATTTATTATCTATATTTTTGTCTGCAGGGTTCCAATATGGCCGTACGTGAAGCTTTTGTTTTGCGTGTGGTTAGTGTTGCCGATGTTCAACGGGGCAGCTTATATTTACGAGAATATAGTGAGGAAATATGTTAGGATTGGGGATTATCTGAGCTCCAATAACAATTATCCAGAAAGTCAAAGAAAAGTTCTCGAGATGATGAGCCTTGATGCAAGGAAGTCTGTTGAACGTTACATCCGTAGATTTGGACCCGATGCATTTGATAAAGTCATCAAAGTGGTAATTACAAAATAAAAAATAATTTATTACAAACTCATGATAGAAACCGTACTTTTTATTCTATTGAAAAGTACTCTTTTTTTTTTTTAGCTATTGGATTAACAGAAGCGGTTCTGCATCGTGTATAGTAAACTTTTAACATGAACACTCACAGATCAAATCGTTAAAAAGTTAATCTAACAGTTAAAACAGTAGTATCTATCAATAAGATTAAAATACAATTTTTGCCAGAAATTTTTCTATATTTTTATTGTTAGTACTATTGAAGAATGATTAGTAATTACTTGCATGCATGCATTTTATTGTTATTATTATTCATGCTTATTTTGATATGATTTTCGCAGGCCGAAAGAGAAGCGAGGAGGCGTTAATTGGTATTATTGCTGCTGAGATATCCGTGGAACAAATCTATGAATTAAAATAGGCAAAATTCATTACTTGTCGACGAATGTATTCCTTCTAAATTAGGAGCAAATATGCACATGCTGCAACAAGTTAATTTGTTTGTGCTAGTACTCATGTTGTACAGTTTCTGCTGACTAATTGGGAATATATGGAAAGTACTAAGAGAAAATAAAATTTTAATTTTAATTGTAGTATATATATTATTGTTAAACAATTTTTTTTTTTTTTTGAAAAAGATTGTTAAACAAAATTAGCTACCAATGTTTATGTTTTATGCTAATGATCAAAAGCGGTCACTTGAAGTTAAATAGTACTTACCGTCGAAAGTAATCAAAAACATCTAAAGTTACACCATATTCTACTGCGTTTTATGTTTTTCCAAAGAGAATGAGAGGAGATTTTATGGATATTTTCCAACTTATCCGGGCGGACCAAAAAATCATCGAACTCGTACAAAAGATGCTCGCTTAATTAAGAATAGACACCCCAAAAAAAAAAAAAAAAATATATATATATATATATATATA
Source organism: Ficus hispida (assembly GCA_025413025.1). NCBI lineage: Eukaryota > Viridiplantae > Streptophyta > Magnoliopsida > Rosales > Moraceae > Ficus > Ficus hispida. The sequence continues at coordinate 17,983,270 of CM046365.1, forward strand.
TGACTTATCGGTCTCTTAATGATAGATCAAGCCTATAAGATATGATGGATCAAGCCTATAAGAGATACAACAGATATATATATATATATATATAAGAGATTAATGGTCTTTTATTATAAGCTTAATAAGAGATTATCGGTCTCTTATTATAGGCTTAATAAGAGATTAAGCCTATAATGACTTATCGGTCTCTTAATGATATATATACACGCACAAGATAATATACCTTGATAAATTATTTATGAATCATCATAAAACCGAATCAAAATAGAATAATGGTCCTCATAATAAAAAAATAAAAAAAAATATAGGTCACCCCACAAAATTTGATTTAAAAAAACAAAAAACAAAAACAAAAAACTAAGCAAGAGATCACTTAGGAGGTGTTTGGAATGGAACAATTTTTGGGTGGGAATGGGAATCTTTCACATTCCTTTGGTACAAGAACTATAAAAATTTTACATTCCTAGGAACTCAATAATATGGAATCCACCTTATCCCAGAATGAGGTAATCTAAAACCCATCCAACATATTACTGAGAATCTCAATATCATGAAATTCAAAAAAAATAATTATTATTATAATAATAGAAATACAAATTATTTCAATCACAACTGCAGCAGTAACGACTGTGTCATCCCACAACCATTATAGTTATGCACGCAAAACAAAGATTTATTACATGATATTTATAAAATTAATCAATACATAGCTAGCTATTAACAGAAAGATAAAAGCAAATCATTTGTAGATATATATCCTAAGAATATTAATGTAGATATTGGATTTGTGAATAACTTAGGAAAATCCCTCTGATGAGCTTTCAAATATTAGGTGGAAGTGTAGGAATTGGTGTCGGCCAAGATGGATGCACAAGAGTGAAAGCACGTAAAAAGAAATAATGTTTTGTAGGAATTTCATAGCCCTCTGGGAATTCTCCAACTCTTTCATACTCGTTATCATCTTCTCCAATCGTGTACTTATAAATATGACTAGTTTGTATACATACGTACATTGCACGTGTTATATACATATTGTACTAATTAATAATGTAGCTTTTATAATTAATATAGATAGATAAAAACTATCAAATATCTTTACTTTAGTATATGTGTGCAGATCTCAAGTTAAAAAAATTAATAATTACTATTTTTTATACTGGGTTTTCTGAAAAATAATAGTTCTAAATATCTCATAACCTAGTCGCAGAAAAACGAAACAACAGCCACAACATTTTTAATAAGAAAATATCTATTTCCTCTAATTCTCCACACACACATGTTTTAAAGTCTTCTCCGTGCTTGTGTGTGAGAGAATTATATATATAAAGATATTTGTGTCGGTATATTTTCACCTTTGAGAGAGAAACAAATAATTATATACATAGAGAGAGAGAGAGAGAGTGGAAGATTAGTGCGTACCGATTATTTGATCTAGAAATTGCGTGGAGAAGTCTAATTACTTATAAACAAATGAATTTCACAAGCAAAAATATGATTCTCCAATAGTTGTTTTGAATTATTAAAAACTAAGCAATATACAAACACACTTATAAGTGTTATTTAATATAAATATTAAAGAGCTACCTTGAACAATTGCAATCGAAAGAAAAATAGATTGTGAATTATTAAAACATTTCGCAAATTAGAGTTGCCTTGAACAGTTGTATCTGAAAGATAAATAGATTGTGAATGATTAAAACATTTCATAAAATATACACCTTTTAGTAAGAAGTTACAATAATAAAATATAATACGATACATATATCAGAGCATTTAATTTGTCTTAAATAGTTGCAACCGAAAAGATGAATAGATTGTAGGTAATTAAAACCTTTTATAAAATAGAGTTTCCTTGAACTGTTATAAACGAAAAATAAAGAGATTATAAATGATTAAAACCTTTCATAAAATAGACTCCTTTTAATGAGAATTACAATAATAAAAATAAAAAATAATAAAGCGTTTAATTAAACTTGGATATCTTGATGACCAGAATGACAAACATTATAATAGATAATAGATATTTTGATAGGATACGTGCTTTGCACATCATGTGTTTATATAATATGGTAATTAATATTGTAATTTGATACTTTTTACTAAAATAATGAGATATTGTAATTTTATAATTGATGAAACTAATTTAATTTCAACATTTGCGAAAAATATTTTTGTGCAAGAAGAAAAAAGTTGAATATATAGGAACAGTCTCGCAAAATTCAATGGAAAATTATTTTAAATTTCATTGTAGCTGTTATTTTTAATTATTGAAAGTTGCATAAAATAAGTTTTTCAAATACACATTTTATATATGAATTTAAGGAAAATACTTTTTATTTTTTTAAGGAAATGGGAAACACATGAAGGAACGTATTGGGAAAAAAAATCTGATGAATTTATGCAGAAATAGAAAAGTAAAAAATAAGAATTAAGAACACCTAATCAAAAAAAGGGAAACAAAAAGAAGTAAAAGAATTAAAGAAGTTTTTCATTTAAAAAGAAAAGGAAAAAAAAAAAACGGAAAAAGAAAAACATAAAAATAAAAATAAAAAAAAGGAAGTGGACTTTGAACCCACACCGTTTCACAATAAGAGGGGGCCTAAATCAGACACTTGAACCACCAAGCCATGGGCATCTAGATATTTGAAGACAGATAATTAAAAATGATAACTTTTGGAGATCATTTTAGATGACCTATGTACCTCTGACCGGCTCTTTAAGTAGTATTAAGATTATGACTACACAGCATAAAAACCACATTGCCATTGTTTGGATGGAAAGAAAGCACAAACATCTTTCTATTCCCCGCCGTCGTTTTCAAGCAACCCTCATGCACCAAAAACCATGATACTTCTTCTTCTGATGCTTCTTCATTCTTGTTGTCGGAATATTTCAATTCCCAAACTCTCAATACCAAGCCTGCCTACTTTTCGCGAAGCAACTGCGACAGCCGCAGCTGCTCCTTGACCACTTCAAGGCACAGGTTTTCCACAGACGCCCGACATCCTTGGCCAAAGCCGTCAGGAAGGTTGATGAAATGGAAAATTTTTTTGCAGTACTAGTATTACTAGTGCCAATTTTGTCGAACAGATGGATTGAAATAATTCCTTTTATTTGAAGTGACAACGGCCCTTCCAATAGCCAGTGTACCGTTCCATTCCTTGCAACTGGCTTGGAGGACCGACAAAGATGGACACGCCGAGACTGCCATGGGAATGACAAGACTGACTTGCTCCACTTCCCGGTCTCTGAACAGAAAGTTTGTGCAACAACTACGTACTCCTTCGCATTTTCGTTGAATCTTTGGATCCACACAACCTTGTACCTCCACAATTGGCTCATGGACTTGGACTCGCATACCAATCCATGGACACCGGTAGTGTAGGGGCTCGAAATAGGAGCCGCAGCAAGCGAAAGCCACTGTTTGGTAACCGGATTGCAGATGTAGCAAGCGTGTATATTGAAAGGCGCACGCGCAGCAACAAGTCACCGAAAGATGACTGTATGATAAAACGCCGGTTGCCATGATAACAGGGCAAAAAGTTTAGATAATGATCAGTACTACTAGAGGAAGATCTAGGGTTTCCAATTCCATGGAGAAGCTTTGATTCCGGGAGAAGATCTCGTAGAAGGGCTGAGAATCTCTTTTATAAGAGCAGTACTTAAATAAAAAGACGAGTAGGAGGAAGAATCGGAAGACCGCTTGTGAGAGTCCTGTGGAATGAAGCTGCGAATGAATTGATGATTGATCAGAGAATGCCAGCGCTTGCAGACGGCGGTACACCGGGTCGCCTGTCCGGCATGGGGGAGGCGGAGAAGTATTTGGATCAACAGATCGTCGTAGACGATATCGGACATGAATTTGGATGGCGGAGTTTCTGGTGGCCATGCTTCTTCAATATTATTGATCTTCTTCCTAATTCTCTTTCTCTTTGAAGCTTCTGTGGAATTTATACGCTCACTTCTACGTGCATCAACCATGGTGATATGATACTACGGCGCTATTGCATGTCAAATAACACCACTCTCTTCTATATACATAATATACATATATAACCTAGGGGCTAGGGTTTAAAGTTTTTATTTTTAAAATCTGTTTTAAGTCGGTGGTAAGTAGTTATGTTTTAAACCTTATTCTCAGTTGAAACCTTTTTCTCCAATTGTCTGCATTGTCACAAAATCTTCTTAGCAAATATAGGAATATAACTTAATTAAAATATATATATATATATATATATATATATATACTCTTATTAGTTAATAAATGGCCAAGTTTGATACATCTAGAATTTTTTGTCTAAAAATTCCGAATAAAGAATTTTATAACTGCATTGTGTGTATGATATATCTAGTATGTACCCAAGTTTTTAAATTAGTGACTACATTATATCCTAATATTACCTATTAATTTGAATTTAACTTTAATTCCTAAATTTTTTTATTTGAAAATCCTAGATCTTAAAGTAATGTATTTATTTACGAAGTAGGGCTGCTGCAAGTTGCTTTAAAAAAAAAAAAAAAACTGAAAACAAACTGAAAATATTAATTTGCGTGAAACGATAGCCAAAAATTTCCTAGAACACAAATAAGGGAAGAGCGCCGTGGCCGTGCGTCACATGGTGGTAAATGTCAAGTCTAGACACCTGCAATCTTTTTCAATTCTTCATAAGTAAAGAAAATGACTTGTCTCTTAAAATTAAGTAATGGCGTCTACTACAAATTGAAATACAAAATTAAAAACTTTAAAATGGATGATTTGCAAAAAATTTCTAATTCAAAATTTTGCAAAGTAGGGAAATGTCAACCTAGAAAATGATTGCAAAAGAGGGTATCACTACATAAATTAGTTGAATGAATTCCTACAGTCTATTTGTACTCATGTCAATGATTGAGTTTAGAAATACTAGATATAATCGACCACTTGATCGATTAGTTCAAAGCTCACATGTCAAATTTTGTTTTGCCATTTTTAGCTTTGTGGAGAATCACACTTGGAATCTTTGTTGTTTCTCTACTCTAGCAACGACACATCTTCTAGATTCTTTCCCCTATTACTTCATTGTCATTTACAAAGGTAACCTTTAAATTATATCTTTCGCATAATATGATCATGTTCATAGACATATTTAAAGGTTATATTAATTCTTCATATAACCATACAATTATCTTATGAAAGCGAATAAACATTTGATATATTAAAAAAAATATATTATTTTTTCTTGCAAATCAAGTATCAATTACAAAAAAGATAATTGCCTATAGGGCACCAATCCTAAATGATTTTTCCCAAAATTTTTATCGCTTTTGCAGGCAAAGATTTTCTAATGTGAGTGTGTGTAACCAAGAAACAATATTTCCCAATGAAACTAAAATTTCAAAGCAATTAACTATATCAATGGAGCAGGCATTAATTTATAGCTCACTCTGCTAATAAGTGAAAAAAAAAAAAAAAAAGATAAACTAATTATAGGAAATACAGAAGGGAAAAAAAAAAAAAAAACAAACTGAAATAAAATTGAACTTTACTAAAAAAAAAATTAATAAAAATAAAAATAATAATAATAGTTGAACTTGAGCTTTTAATTGACTGGTGGAAGTGTAGGAATTGGAGTAGGCCAAGAAGGATGCACGAGGGTGAAGACACCTAAGATTTCGCAGAACCATTTGTATTTAAAATTCAGGTATTCTTGCCCATCTGGGAATTCTCCAACTGTTTCGTAGTTGTCTTCTCCAATCTCGTACTTGCAAATTATATTGTTATTTCCGCACAACACAAAAATCACATCACCATTGTTTAGATGGAAAGAAAGAAACGACATATTCCTATTTTCCTCCGTCCTTTTCAACCTCAAGATCTCATGCACTAGATATCCATGATCCTCGAATCCGTCAATTCCCAAATTCTCAGTTCATGAAAGTCATTCTTCTGAACCCTAAACAACTGCGACAACCGCAGCCGCCCTTTGACCACTCCGAGGCACAGATATTTATTTGAAGCCCGCCATCCGCGGCGAAATAAAATGGGAAGGGCTTTGCAATAGTAGTACTAGTACCGCCAACACCAAAATTGAATTTGAACTGATTGATTGCAAGAATTCCTTTTATCTGATCCGACATTTTCTCACCCAATAGCCAATGTAGCGTTCCGTTCGTTGCAACAGACTGGACGGACCATGAAAGTTCGAGATCCGGCAATGCTCAAGGTAACAAGAACTTAATCAATCCGCTCCACTTTCCTGTCTCCGAACAAAAGATATGCACAAAAAATTCATGGTTATTATTAGCAGAAGATTTACACAAATTGCTGCTTGAACCTAATATCAAGCACTTGTTTTTCGCAGCTCATGTACAGCAATCCCCATCGACCGGCAAGTAGGGTAGAGGGAACTTGAGGCAAGGCAAGCCGCTGTTTGGTTAGCAGATTGCAGATGTAGTACTTAGCGTCCGGCGTAGAGACCAGCAACAAGTCGTTGACGGAAGCCTTTATCTTCACAGCCTGGTTAAGATCACGCCACAAAAAATTCAGATAATTATTAGTACTAGAAGATGATGTTGGTTTTCCAATACCATGAAGAATATTCGATTTCTTCGACAAGATTTGGTAAGCGGGGTGACTAAAGCTATCAAGGATTCTGTTGGAGGCGGAATTGATAAACAAAAGTGTGTAGGGTAGGAAGTAGGAGGAAGAACCAGAATCATGATATTCAAGGAAGCTTCGACCAAAGTGGTGATCAATCAGAGGATACCATCGCTTGCCGACGGTGGTGCACCGGATCGCATCTCTGTCGTGAGGGAGGTGAAGAATTATTTGGATCAACAGATCGTCCGAGACAATGGACATGAATTTGGATGCTGGAGTTTCTGATCGTGGTGCAGCTTCTTCATCTTCAATGTTGATCTTCTTCCTAATTCTCTTTGATCTCTTGCTACACTCGGACTCATCTAAAGGAAATATGTAAGCCATGGAGATATGATCTTATTATAATAAATCAAATATATATATATATATATATATATATATATAAATGGTGGCATGATCATACGGCTACGTTCTCTTTAGATTTTCTCCATTGTATATACAACATAGGACAAGGGTTTTTAATTTTTTTTAAATTAATTAATTTATTTATTATGAAGTAGGGTTAAGTAGTAATCACTATCACGAAATCATTTTTCTATATATATGTTATTTATTCTCACTATGGCCCTCTAACGTTAAAGATTATTCTCATTTTATCTCTTAAACTTAATAAACTCTCACTTTATTCTTAAATTAATCTCACTTAATCCTATTTGTTAGAACTTTCATTAAGATAAACAGAAAAAAATTGATTAAGTAATGTCATTTGGTTTTTTTTTTTTTTAATAAAAATGCTAAAAGACAAAAACAAAGGATTAAGCCAGACAAGCCCTATTTTTCTATTGCTTTTAATTGAATTCAAAAATTCAACTTAAGACCAAATGAGAGTTTTTTTAATTTAAAAAATATATGAGAATTATCTTAAAATTCAATGGTAAAAATTAGTTTGGTTTATGTACATATCACCTGCTTCAAAAAAAGAAATAAACGAGTGAGGATTTGAATTCTTAAAATATCAACAAAGATAAAATCTTAAATGCAAAGATATAAAAAATTTTCCGATTAGTAAAGTAATGCCAATGAAATCTAGTTTGGAAAGTAATATTTGTACTTTCATAATGATTTTTGTTTTCCTCCATCTCTCTTTCCCTTTTCCTCTTGCTGTTTTTTTCTTCTTTTTTTTTTTAATTTTTTTTAGCAAAAATAATATGTCGTTTAAAAAGACGGTAGAGATGCAGATAACTTGAACACACCTTGATATGTCGTTTTATGCTTGTGCTGTTTCTCGATCGGTTGCAATCTTCTATGACCTATGGATGCTTAATTCCAAACCATTCTGTCTTTCTTAACAAATTATTATCAGACAAGGTTGATTCCTAAACCCACACGAAATTTCTACTATGATTTAAGCAGGTACTAGCACTGGCGGAGCCAGGTAAGGACCCCATGGATTTTGAGGTTTTTTTTTTTTTTTTTTTCCTTCTCAAGTATATTATGCTTTTAAATTTTTTCATATGTCTCTAATTTACTTCTATTTAAACAATATTCCAAATATATCCTTGCTTAAATTTTTTTTTCTTTTTTTTTTTTTCGACATACTCCCTTTAACCATGTTTTTCTCATAATGTCTACGGTATCTACCTAAACCCTCAAACTTTTTTTTTTTTTTTTTGTTAAATAATTTTTTAAGAAAAAACTTTAGAAGTAATATTTGCACTTAATTTCACATAATGTCTAGGGCAACTACCTAAACCCTCAAACTTTATAGAATTACTGGGGCAAATACCTAAACTCTCGAACTTATTGCTATTGAACATATACTTTGGTTTTTTTTGTCTTTACAACTGTACATTTTCCATAAAACTTCCGCTTAAATCATTTTCTGCCCCCAAATTTTGTTTTTCAAGAGTAAAAAGTGAAAATAGTGTATTATTCTTTAGGAATTTGAATATATTATAAATAATTATTATTTCTTTTTTTTTTTCCCTTCGTATTATTGTATCTCTCATAATTCACGATTATCAGTTTTACAAGTCAGATGTAATTTACTTGTAGACTTTCAAAATTTATAAAACAAAGGAGAAATTACTTAAATGACACAAATTTAAAAACTATTGCATCAAAATATAACATAAAAAAGCAACATTAGATCAATATAATACAAAATTAAATTAAAGTAAACTAAAGTTTGTATCATGTTGGTCAAGATGAGAGAATTTGTATCATGTTGATCAATTAATGAAAAATAGGTAGTTATTTAAGTAATTTTCTCTAAAAAAAATGCAAGTATATAAGTAATAACTAAGTGAATCTCACATCATATAGAGAAAGAGAATGATTGACAATATCTATTCTATTTAAAGCACCTATGAAAATGAGATATAATTACTGATAACTAATGAAAAGTTGATAATGAAAAAAATATATATTTATAGTTTTTCAAATTATGTTACCTTTCAAATATTTAATAAATATTCTTGTGTTTATCGGCACTCCACAAAAGCCACTATAAATACAAAACCATCCTCTGTCAATATTCTTTCATTCCTTCTCAATAAAGAATCGAATTGATATTTTTGGTTTATAAGTTGATAGTGGAGTCTAAATTTTTCTTTTTAATATAATTAAAATTAATCTGTATACAAGTAGAAATCTCTTTTGAAACATTTAATAGTGTTATAAATGATTAATTATATTTAGAAGATAATATGTTTTAAGTAATATTCTATTTATACCTATGTACAAAGTTTAATGAGAAAGCTTGAACTAATAACAATAGCAACAACAGCAGCATACAAATTAGCCAGTAGCCTATGCGTTTTCCATTTAATTTCCAAGCTTTAAGGAAATGCAATTCAGAATGAAAATGACGTCCTTAAATTATAGCATAGATACAAATAATTTGAACACCCTTTTACGTGTCGTTTTTTGCTTTAAAATTTTTTTTTCTCTGAAATTTATTTGTTTGTTTAGTTGTGACAATTGGACGCTTAATTTCAAACCCTTTTTTTTTTTTTTTAATAACTAACAAATCACTAAGCAATGTTCTTAAACTCAATTAATACAATAATCTGACCACGTCGTAGGATATGACGTTAGACCAATCAAAGGGAAAAGCAAAACTTTTCTTTTTGGTTGAAAAGGAAAGCAAAGCCAATGTGGTTTAAGGAGGGCAACCTATTGTGTTCTTTTTTCTCCAAAAGGGAAACGAGTTAATGTTGTTTAGGCACAAGATAACATTACAAACACCACACACAGATCACATAGCATGAGGAAAAAATAAAATAAAATAAGTAGAATATGTTCCCATACATTTTGCTATGCTACTGAAAAGCACTAAGAACTGAATGTCTTTGAAGTCAGCGGCCCATGTAGTCGGATATACGCACTCTCGTGTACCTAAGAAGTAAGCCTTTGGAGTCAGCATCACATACCATAAAATATTTTAGTAATTAATTGGATGGTTAAAGAAGAATGTTTTCAATCAGGACTTACGTCTAAAACCTGTAGACCTTTGCTGGTTTCTTTTGAGACTCGGGTACTCTACCGACATTAGTTGCCAAAGCAAACGGGATTGTAGAGTGGATCGGCACGAAGTTATCCAGATCCATACTTTGGTTCGGTTTCAGTATGTGCTTTGCTCCTGCACTTAATTTGAAAGGACCAGATCTCGCCATGACATCCACTCTTGAAGACTCGTTACCAGCAATTCCGATTCCAATGTTTTGAGTTTCTGTGTGTTGGCATTCCAAACTGATTTCTTTGATCGTGTTTGAATGAAGGTCATGATCTACCATCATGTCACATTGGATTTCACTGTTCAGGTTCTGAACCGTGCACCTCGTCAAAGCACTCAACTTTTCCTGCCTTTCTAAGTTGAGAATTCTTGTCGGCTTTTCTAAATCAAGCGATTTAGTTATGAGCCTCTTGTTAGTTTTCTTGCAAGGATAGAGGTCTTTGACACCCAAAGACTTTGATTTCAGTCTTTCTTTTACCTTCATTCTATTTCTGAAGCCTGTGTTCACGGTAGATGCTGGTTTTACCCCAGATATGACTGGAACAAGGGGCGGGATAACAATAGTCGCTGAACCAAGAGAACTGTTCAATTGCAAATGTGAAGTCCCGGGACTGCAAGAGTAAGAACAAGCTTCTGCTGAATGGTATATCGATGGGGTATTGAGGATGTTTGTTCTCGATGAAATGCACTGATGGTGTTTGCTCGCCACAATTGGACCTTGTTGGGAAGAAATCATTGGTGGCTTTCCCTGTTGCTTCGCATGTAACAACCATGGGGGCAGGCTCTTCGAGTTCTGAAACCATGAGGATTGGACATTTACTCTAGAATCTGGATCTAAGAAAGGAAATTCAAACCCAGCCGGTTTTGGAAAATGCGGTAAGTTCTGCCTGTGAGTGAGTTCAGCTGGTCTCCAATGCATATGCTCGCAGGAATTCCGTGGAGTAGATAGCAGTGGAAGTTGAGAACCAAGTCGTAGAGGTTCATCTTCAGATACAAAAAAATCCTGGAAATTAGGTGCCCCACTAAATATTCTAGAGGACGTGGGTAAATTAGCAAAAGGGAATATGTTAGAACTGGGATTTCTGTTGGCAACAAGGCTGCTACTTTCAAACGAGGCATTCGCTTGCCAATCGAGGTAAGGATGAGAAAAACCTGACCCGGGTCCTTTAATCATTAAGAGGTTTTGTGCAGACTTCTCTCTCTCGATTTCCAGAGATTGCGCAAGAGTTTCTTCGTACTTTCCTCCCGACATTTGCGGAATCCACTCCTGAAAATTTCTTCTCGCTAAGGAATTATCCAGGCGAGAACCTGACGTGCAATTCTCTACTATGATTTCCTTATCAGTCCAAACCTTTCCATCCTCAAATCCTTGCATTTCTTTGCTACTTTTACCAATAGGAACATCTTTACCCATCAAACGCATAGTTGGTTGACCGGTGTTCAGTGATATCTTACCCGAATTTTCCTTCGGATGAATCATATCACCAATCTTCTGGTTCGGCAGCTGGTCATATGTTCTGCTTCCATCAAGCGAGATACTCACTAGGTTAAGATCAGCATCAAGTGGCCGTAAAGAACGGTTACTTCTCCTCTCGAAATCTAGCTGGTGAATATCTGCGCTGCCAGGACTTTCCCAACACGTAACACCAAACCTAGCTGGCACCTGTAAGCTTGGGTTCTCTTTAAGATAATTCTGTCCAAGGAACAGATTCCCCCGATCACTTGGAAATTCTCTCTCTACAAAATGCTTGTTACTCACACTCAAGTAGTCCTCTGTGCATCTCGGCTGGATAAGACTGTGTGCAGGAAAAAAGCTGCTAGAAGGTCCGTTAATATTTGTCTCCCTCAGATCATCAAACAAACCTTTACCCCTTGAACTCGACTGGATCAGCTCGCCTTGTGAATTGAGAGGCAAACCGAAAAAATCCTCATCCCGGCTCCTTTCTCTCAAGGCCACTGACTTTTGCTTCCACTCTGGAAAAGAACATAAGCCACCAATCAAGTCCATTGGAGGTAGATGAGAAAATGGTCGGCACTGCAAAGTGTGGGCATGGACAAACTCCTCGGGATGTTGTGATGGGAATTGAAGCCGACTATTTGCAGTTTCATTTGCTGAGAAACACGATAAAGGTTGTGAAAATCGACTTGCGTTTTCCCTTGGATTATGGTCAGCAACTCTGTAGATAGGATCTTGACCACGATCAATCAACCTTCCGCTGGAATTGAAAGGACTAGAAACACTACCACCTATTTGAGTATATCCACAGGATCCCCCAAATGTTGGAAAGAGTGCAGATGAGCCAGTAAATGTAGGTCTTTGAGCCGGACTTGCATAGCCTTGATCAAACCTGCGCAAATTGTTATCAAAAAGTGCATCTTCTTGGGTTATGGTGCTTTTCTCGGGAAAAAGCTCCGTTTTTTCTCGAGTAGTTCTGGGTAGTCTTGGAGAGCTTGGTATCTCTACAAAAGGAATATCTGCTGGTTGTTCCCTTGCAATCATAGATTGAACCTCAGTTCCATAATCTGAGCCCATGGAAGCATCATTTTGACTTCTGTTTACCTCCATAGCTACCGTTCTATTTTCGGCTGACTGGACCTTTTCTGGTGAAGCAGCAAGTCCGTCTGAAAGTAAATTGCCAACATTCTGCTCAGAGGAATAAAAATCTTTCTTGTTTGGTCCAAGTATGTCATCCTTTCCCGAAAACCTGACATGCCTTTCTGATAGTTGAATGCTACAAGAATTGGCTTCATTACCGCATTGCACATTTTGATTTGTAGATTTCTGCTCACCGCTTGTATGATTCTTCAGAATGCTGCGAATGGGAAATATTGGTTCTTGGTTCCTCACAATCAATTTGGGTGGATCAACAACTTTTTGCTTGTCTTGTGTAGATGAGCATTTCGTAATTGTTTTCTTTCCATAGACAGGATCGGAGCTTAGTACATCCATTGCAAACCTCTTCTTCAGCTTTTTTGCAAAATTCACGCGATTTTGCAGTTTGAATTTCTGTGCATTCCTCTGATACAAACAAGAAAATCACAATGACATGGCTTATATATCAATCAATCCATGAAAGTTAACACAAGCTTTGAAAAGAAATTTGTAAGCAGAAACTAGTTTTATATTTCTACCATTGAGGAGTTGGAATTAATCTGAAACCTCAAGTTGGCAATTATAAAAGTGTAAGATGGAAAAAAATAACCCCGATCTCAAGTTAAACATGCAGCTCCAAAGACAGACACAGATTAAATGCAGTCAGGTTTAAAGGAAAAAAGAGCATGATACCAAATTAAAGATAAAGCCTCAAAGATTAATTGATTAAAATAATGGAACTGCCAAAGCCATCTGCCATTAAGTTTATGCTTCTAACGATGAAGTAAGCATCCTTCATTTCTACATTTGATGGAACTAGCTTACACCATGGAGGCATTACAAAATTGCAAGAGAAGAATTAAGAAGCAAAAAATGAATAAACTGAAAACCAACTTTTAATGCAGCAAAAGATGCTGCCTTCAATCAAAGAACAGTCTAACGGGAAACTTCATTTGGACTCTAGACACGACAATGAAGTTTTTCCTAAAACCTTTAGGAATTTAAGACATCTTTTCTATAAATTAAAAAAAAAAATAAAAGGATATGCGTATACTCTTTGGATGTTTCTTAACGATCTCTTCCTTTGACCCCAGAAGACTACCAAAAAGGCGACTTGGTAATAACTCCCTAGAACTTCATGAACTCCTAAATTGTTGCTTTACGTCAATGAATCATGAATCAAAGATTACAACTTCAACAAACGAGTACTAGTACCTTTCAAACTATATATACAGATCATGTGGTCTTTTTGACAAATTAACAGAAAACACAAATAACAAGTTCAAAAACAAAACTACAATTAATTATATGCGGCATCATAAATCCCACAACTTGGATCAATTAAGCACACAAATATATTGTAATTATCGTTGTATTAGTCAACATCATGTGGGTAAGGTTCCCAACCACCATAACTGAATCGACACAAAGTACTAAGGTCCAAATTCACATTTTATGTTTTAATGTTCAACATTGGAGCTCATACTAAAAGCAACCACAAAAACGTTTCTAGTAACACCATGTTCATAGGTGTTTTTAGTCCTCTATAGGAACAAAATTCAGGAGTTGTTTAAAACCTTGAGGTGCTGACAACTGGAACTACAAATGGCAGAATATAAAACCTAAAACCAGCGTCATGGACATATTTGCTTCCAGATCATTAACGACGTCTTTCAATTATGTTTCCCCTTAAGACATGGAGGCCGCTAAAAAGTAAACATAATCACGCCCATTGATCAAAAACCAACACTGAAGGTAACCACCGATACAATTCTACTCAGCTTTCCAAAAATTTTACATTTAGCTTAGCTGTGGGACGTCTACTTGCAACAAGCTGCGTTATTCTCTACGGGATCATTTGAAGAGTTTGAGCAACAAGAAAATGACGAATTCATCTACATGGAGCTAAAACATTGGATCTCATTATGAATTAGTTTTACACTAGGGATAACTAGAAGCGCGGACTCAAGGTTAAAGATGGTAACAAAATTAAAAGATAAACATGCCCGCTAATCGCTAATGACTCAATGACAGAAAGGAGGCCAGCAGGATAATCCTAGCCAAGTCACAGAAAACTAGATTTAAACAATTACTTTCGGGTAAAGACAACTAATTATGCTTGCAGCGACTCCTCCGAAAGAAATCGACCCCCAGCCCTAACAGATTCATGCTTATCAATCTTCATGACCATTAATCAAAATCCAGTAACAACAATAGCAACATCCCGCTTCCCTCAAGGCCCATAGAATAATTATAATTGCTACGGAAAATAAAAACAAGCGAAAAAAGAAAAAGCATTTATCATTTAATGTCGGCAGCATCTGTTATCCACTGCCACATAACCTGCAAAACTTTACCATACGCCTAAACAATATTCTATTACTTGATAAGAAGGTCCAGAAGGTGGTCCCATGAGATAACGTAACAATCAGATTAACGATGCTACATCATGACTACTACTACTACGACCATGAGGTTTTAGAGTCCCAAAGGATTAAAAGGTGATATACAAATTCATCTGTCAATTAATACGTAGAGCCTGCCAGACTTATAAGATGCCATTCCTTGAAGCCACGAGGCTATGATCCAGAAAATATCCCACATTTGCAATATTCTACAAAAGACGAACACCTATAACTCTCTCTTGACAACACATACAGACACATACCGACAACAACTTCGCCTCTATATTTTAACTATAGATGAACAAGGAAGGTTAAATTAACTCCATTTCTCACAAAAATCTCCATGTGATAATGACGTTACTTGTCTGAAATGTTGACTGATTCGATATTGCATGTCCAAAGAAGATATAAAAATTTTAAATAATAATGATAATAATAATAATAGTAATAAGCTTCCCACCAATATATGAGCTTCGCCTGTCACCCATGTACGTCATTTTAGTCCTTTGAAATTGTTACTTTTGAAGTAGAACCCACGAGTCATAAACAATTACGATTCTTCATGGCACTCACTCTAATTAAGTGATCTCGCATGAACTCATCCATCTATTTATATAAATATACACATCTTGATCAAATACCAGCCATCCGATCAAATTTAGAGCGACCCAAATGCCCCCAAATGATTATCTTCCACAAAGCACAATAGAAACAGTAGAAAAACACCATCATTATCCTACAATGCATATGAGATATACCAAGGACAAAAAACCTCTCCCACGTTATAAAAGCCCTTTTCTGCCCCAATCCGTACAGTACAGCTGGAGCACCACCCCTCCCCCAACCCAAAAACACAACCACAACAACAACAACGCCCTCGATAATCTGCTCAGAAAATCCCCACCCAATAACCATAAATGAAATGAGAAAACCCCATTAATCTCTCTCTCTCTCTCTTGACACTTTCCCCTCTATGTACTGGAACCTCATTTGCCGCGTAGTTCACCACAAAAAAAGAGAGAGTACAATGGGCAAACTCATCTCTTTTCAGCCAGCTTTTTCAGCACTAAATCAACCCATATATGTCACAAGACTACAGTATTATATATAATGTGTTGTTTCTAACACCCGTTCAGTAAAAACCAATCGTCAAAAACAAAACTACACAATCAACAAGACATATAGACAATCAATCAACAAGTAACCCAGGGAAATAATTCATGTATTCGTAAATTTAAAAATAAATAACATATAATTAAAACGATATTTCATGACAGAATTGACATACCTTGGTTGCAATAGACACCTCAACTGCCTTCTTTTTCTTCACCTTCTTCTTCTTCTTCCTCAGCTTCGTATTATTTTCCCTCATCTTGTGTAAAACTCCCAAGCTTCTATCCTCATCCATCATCACCATCTTTTTCTTCTCCTTCCTCTTCTTCGCCTTAATAACCGTCTTGCTCTTCTTGATTGTCGGACCAGAACTTCTGCTACTCACACTCAACACCTTGAAATTGTCAACAAGTAATTTATCATGATTTTCAGCTTCTCCATCTTTGTCTTCATCTTCATCTTCATCGTCTTCTTCTTCTTCTCTCTCACTGGCTTCACTCGCGTCAATCTGCGGCGCGACGGCGAAGATCTCCGTGATCGATCTCTTCTTCGGCGGCTTCGATTTCGCCTTCGCCGCCTTACTCCTCATGACGATCCGACGGTCCGCCTTCGCCGCCTGATCGGCGAAGAGGCAGTCGTCGATGTGCGCGTTCACGGCGTTGACCGTAGACGCCGCGAAGACTCGGCAGACCGGGCACACCATCTCCGGCGCCGATTTGCCGTCCTCCGACGTGCTCTCGCTCCGCAGACGGCGGAGCTCGTGGGACCACCACTTGAACTTCACAACGCTCATCGGCGGAAGCAACGCCGCCTCCTCCTGCTCCTCCTCTGCCGCCGCCGCCGCCGCCGCCGCGTCGCCGCCATGTTGCCCTTCCTTCTCTCTCCTCCTGATCTTCATCATCTCCTCGGGGAACGGCCAGCATTTCGCCACGTCAACGCTTCTCATTTTGGCCGTGTACTCTCTGCAAAATCGAAAAGTAAACCAAAATTCTCGCACAGAAACTGAAACAACTAACCGAAGAAAGAGGTGTTGTTGAAGCTAACCGGATCGAGAAGCCCTCAAACGCCACCGCCATGGCCGTAAATAGAGAGAGAAAACTGAACCGAGAAACGCAGCGACAGTACGGAAGGGTTGTATTGAGAAAGAAGAACGAAACTACATAGAAGCTGGAGCTTCTTCCTCTTGTTCGGCTAGAACTCCATGGCTGAAATCAGGTAAGAGAGAGAGAGAGAGAGAGAGAGAGAGGAGGGGGAATTTTGAGTATGGAGTGGGGTTTTTGCTTTCTCTCTCTATCTATCTTCTTTTGTTTTGTCGAGTACTGGAATTATTAATGTTATATTTCCCGCTCTGTAGAGAAAGAGAAAGAGAAAGAGAAAGAGAGAGAGAAAGAGGTGGATATGTTAGTAAAAAAAAAAAAAAATTATACTTTTTTTAATTTTTGTTTCTCTCTCTTACATTAACATTACACATCTTTTTCTTTTCTTTTTTTTTTTTTTTTTTTTTTCCTTTTCCTTTGGCTTCGTAGCAGCAGCAGCAGCACTTTGGTGCTTTTCCCCCTAATTTAAGAGGTGAAAGCGACGTATGAGAGCCCAACCCAAACGCTAAAGTGACCTCACACTCCCACAATATCACTCTCAAACCCAAAATATTAACAGCGACAAAGAAAGAAAAAGTAAACAATTTTTATTTTTTTTATTATTTAAATATATGAGAGCTTTGACCTTCTTCCTTACAAATATTAATTACATTGTTTTTATAATGCTCTATGCAAAAAGGTTTAAAACATAACTCATGTCATTTAAAGAATTAACCTAATAATTAAAATAATAATTTTATTAGTGGTGTAAAATAAGATGTCTTATAAATTTAGTTTTCCTTTTTTATTTTTTTGTTTACTTTTTTTTTTCTTTTTAAGAATAGAATGATAAGGTATGAACGTGAAACTGTAAGTAAAATATATATATATATATATTTATAAACAAACATTAAACCTTCTTTCAACAAAAAAACAAAAAAAAAAAAAGAGGTCACATCACATCATAATTATGCAAAATCGGACTATTGACAATATAATGGAATTTGTTGGAAATTAGCCGGTTTACAATTATGGATGTGGTAAGATCGTTTATATATAAATACATACACACCTTACCAAAGATTTTTTTTATTTGGTAAAAGTTTAAGACCTTCACGAAAGATCAATTTTACATGTAACAAATAGAAATAAAGCGGACAATTTTAGTTTTTGCATTGATGAATTTGTTTTTATCATATCCTTCAAAACGATCATATTCAAAATAAATATCTCTTATTTATATATTTTCGTCTAAGGCTGGTCATCACGAAAGAAGGAAGACAAACTCAATTTTATTGCTCTAAATATATATCTCTTACAATTATAACTAGTTATTGATAATTATTAAAATCATTTAACGTGTCAATAATACAAAAGAATATAAAGCAATAAAAAATTTATAAAAATTAGTGTTATTTTCAAATATTTTTTTTATTGGTATAAAGAAATCAATTCATTATTTGTCTCTCTTCAAAATTAAAACACTTAATAGTTTCTGTTTATTTTTTCCTGAAAAAAAATTTTGAAAGAACAAAATATACTTATAATTAGTTGGCTCGTAAGTTCAGTGATTGGATATGTATTTTGTGTTTCACAAAATTAATAAGAGTTAAAAAGTATATGTAAACTTTGAAATTTATTTATGCAGGTTACCTAGCGACTTAAAATGTTTCACAATATAAAAGATGTAATAGTTTTCCAAATAACTTACTGAAAAAAAATATATAAATTCTTATTATAATTGTAATTGTCGAGTGTGACCATTATCCCTGCTAAATTTGAGATAAGTTTTTTTTTTTTCTCCTTTTCTGAGGAAATAAATTTGAGATAAGATATATATATATATATATATAAGTAAATATATGTACACCTATATTCCAATTATATATCTTGAACGTTTCAAAGTATCTATAATTTATATTCTAAAATATTATATGTGCTCGTGAATATAAACTAACTAACGTATAAAAGTCACTGGTTACCTTTTGGTGACTCTTATCTAATTAGTTGATTAATTATTGCTTTTCTTGTATAATACGGAACCGATGAAAGTAGACAAGCATTTACTCTACTTAATTTAATACCTAACTAGCTAGCTATTTCTTCCTAAATATTATTAATATTGTTAATTCTTATTATCATCATAATCCAATTATCTTAAAAGTATTTGATGGCACCAGTATTAGCTTAAAAGTATACTATTATAATGGGGGTTGGAACTACTACCAACCAAAGTTGTTAATTAAATTCCTCTTGTTCCGGACCCAAAAAAATAAAAATAAAAATAAATAAAAAGTTGTAACTAGTTCATGTGATGCCATACATGGACCACCAAAAAATAACTTTGAGTTTAACTTGCAGTTACAATTGGACAAGTAGCTAACCTATCTAGACACTAGAGTTCTATTGATTTATCTGTTAGTTGAGGTAAGAATTCAATCTAATATATTATAAATCTATGTGTAACATGCACGCACACACACACACACATATTTATATATATCTTTATGGGTGTGTGTATATATATATATATATAAATATATGTATGTATGTTTGTGTCTTTTATATAGCTATATATACATATATGGACCACATTGCATATTTCACAACTGTAAGTTGGTAAACCCGCAACAACCGGTATTTGTGCAAATGAGATTTTATATATATATATATATATATATATATATATCTGAAAGACCAGAACGTCCAAGAACAGGGAACACGGCACTCAAACAGCAACTAACTCTATAAATAGACCACCGGTAAAGATTTCATTTTCTTCTTCTTCGTCTGGGATGTTTTCAGTTTCAATATTTGGAGTACCCTAATTAGAGACTATGCTCGGTCATGAATTGAGTGACGACGGACATGTACATGATTGATCGTGTAAATAAAATTTAGGATATGGGTTAATTATCTTTTGAGTATATTAATATCTAATCACGTTCTTTTTATTTTATGGACGGGCCTTTTATATTTGTCTGAATGAGAATGGGATGGCACCATGGCAAACAAAATTTTGCATGTATTTACCACACTAATTCAGAATATCATCATTAAGGAAAAAAATTAATATGGTAATTTCATACACTCAACATACATCTAATATTGACCATACGATTCTACATGATGCATATATATATGTATGGTCTGATGATAACATTTTCATTTTGTACGGATATGCTTGATGAAACCATATCTAGTGCATATATGTAATTCATATATATATATATATATACATATATATTTATATATGAGATATGTAACTTGACTTGATCTAGTGATGATAAATATCGTTGAAAGAAAAAAAAAAAGGAAAAAAGAAATTAATTGGAGCTAAATAACAAATGTACAGCGAAACTCACGCCAACTAAATTCGTTAACGTACTTTGCTGTTTTTGATTAATTACATATTTCTGAATCACTAGAAGAGAACAGTCCTGATACTAGTACTTGGAATCACGTTCATCATATGCGGTTTGTTATTATTATTATTATTATTTTGGGAGAACACTATTTAACCGCAAATTTGAGGGGGGGGGGGGGGGGGGGGGGGGGGGGGTGGGGGAATCTAATAATATTAATTACAAGGCACATCTGAAAAATATAAGGTTTGACGATAAACAAAAAATAGATAGATCGAAATGCAAGTCTCAATCAAAATGTGTGTTTTGATTGAATATCATATGAATAGACAAGTAGACCATATTGAGGGGGGACAAAAAAAAAAAAAGTTTCAGATGACCATAAAGAAAAAACGTTTAAGTATGGACAAGGAGTAAATGAGAAAGAGGGGATCAAAATGTGTTTTGGTTAAATCATACATTTAGGTTGAAACTTTGAAACCATAAATGGAACGCGCATTAATTTCTAGATAAAAATACAGATAGTACTATATATAGTATATAGTTGATGAAACAAAAAAATAAAACAAAAACAAACAAAAAAACAAAACAAAACAGAAAATTTTAAACAGATGTAGAGGATAACGTAAACTGTCAATTGATACAAGAGGAGGAGAAAATCTTGAGTAGTTTATTGACTTTGGAAATAATTAAGGTGAGGAAAAATGCTAACTAATTAAGGATAGGAAAAATTAGGCTAGGTGACCTTTTATAATCACTTAATCTAATAAATACCCAAATTTTTTTTATTTAGGAAAATGATCGTTTGTCAATTTTTAGATTTGGTCAATCAGTGATTGACTAAAAGTCAATCAATAATTGATTATGAAAATTGTAATTGACTAATGGTCAATAATGATTAACTATAAAATTTAGTGATTTACTTATGGTTAATCAGTGATTGATCATTAATTAATCAATCAAAATTTAGTGATTTATATTATAGTTCATTGGTGATTGACCTACAGTCAATCACTGTTTGACTATTACGTGGTTAATCACTAATTGACCATTTAAGAAAATTGATTAACCATTTAAAAAAAATAATTTTAATTAATTTTTAAAAACTTCGACCATTTATTAAAAAACTTCTTTAAAAAAAATACTATTTAGCTATAAACCCCTTAAGGATATTTGTGACTCTTTGGAGACTTTTTTCCGCCAGTTTTTTTTTTTTTTTTATTCTTTTCATAGAAGGAAAATTTTTTTTGAAGGTCTTAGAAGACAATTTTGAGGTTTTTTTTTTTTTTTTTTATTTTTGTTTTTAGTATGTAAACATCACATGTGCACCCCTCTATATAATTAATCTATTACTAATTTTTTACGTCAACCAAAGATTGAACATGAGATTTATGACTCCTAAATCTCAAAACTTCCTTCATGTGAGTTGGAGAATGTGTCTCATTTGTATTTTAAATTTTTGATATTTTTCCTAACTTTTCATAAATTTTCAATTGTGTCCTCATTGTTAAAAAATTTAAAACGGTGTCCTAACTTAACATTTTAAAATAAAATAATATGTCCTTATTTAATACAAATTATTTATTTCGTTTTATTAGATCTTTAATTACTGAAAAATTCGTTAAATTCACCCCTGATGTACATGTGTCGTTTTATTTTACAGCACCCCCCCCCCCCCCCCCCCCCCCCCCCCCCCAAACTAAGACACAAAATTATCTAATTATAGCCACTACAAGTGACTTGGTAAAAAGTTTGTCCGCATTGATGATGCTTAGCATCCTCAGTTTTTGCTATATATTAGTCCTCAATAATTGCAGTTCTAATAAGTTTTTATACTAATAAATATTCTTTAGGTCCGTTTGGTGAACGGTTTGAGTTGAAAATTTTAAGTTTAAGTTAGTTGGCTTTTTAAAAATTAGTTATAATTTTTATTGATTTTCAGTTAAAAATAAAAACTGAGATGAAAAAGTATAGTTTAGTTTGAGTTGAACTAACTCATCAAACAAGCATTTTAATCAAATTTAGACAAGTATTGTAAAGCTTCATTCGTGCTAAATACATGGCAAACGAAAAAACCTCTGGACTTAATTACGCAACGTGTCTTCCAATAATCAACTCCCATGGAGCAGAACATTAATTGTTTTGTACAATTTTTTTTTTAATAACCTAGAATTTTATTAAAAAGAAAAAAAAAGATCTTATAATAATCTAAAGCATGAGAGGCTTAAATTGGGGAAAACAATCAAAAGGAAACTAAAATTGATGATTATGTGATATTTTTCTTCTCGGGCTCTCGTTGTTCAATTTTTTTTAATTAAAATATCTAATTTTATTAATTCGTCTCAAAAAATCTGAAACAAAAATGACCATCTCTTTTTTAGAATTATATGCTTAAAGTATGGCCGCTTCAAGGTTTTCATCTTCAGCAAGTTTTTCACCTAATATATCTATCGGCCTAGCATTGTTTTTTCTTGGATTACTTTTTACGTTAATTAATAGTAATTACCAAGAATTTAACCCTAGTTTGAGGGCAAATTAATTAAGGGGAGAAATTCAAAAGTGGGTGAAAGTGCAGAGACATTCATGTCCGCTGAAAACCAACCAGCCAGCCAGCTGAGAGCTATGTAGAGGTAAAAATGGATTTTGACTTGAGAAGCAGTGGGCCTCTCAGATATATAGTCACATATATATATATATATATATAGCTCTTCAAAGTACGTTAATTTTAAAACACCAACATATATATACATTTATATATATATATATATATGATACTCTTGGGGTTTTGTGAACCACCATGATGGCGACCATTGATTTTTTTTTATACCTATTTTTAGAGAGGGCACTCCCCAAAGTTACACCACAAGGCAGGCTACCTTTTCGAATCTCTCCCTCTTTATTTCCCTCTTCCTCATCATCATCATTTTTGTGCATAATATATACACAAATATATATGTACATATGCATGCAAGCATGTATATGCGTTTATATACATATATAAATATATAACACATAGACATGCATTATATATAGATACAATGACATGATGTTGACAAGTACAAGGGCTACACTGACGAAGCTGACATATGTATCGTCCCCACCTGCCTCAGAGGCTGAGACACCTGTCCTTGTGATAACGACATGGTTCTATTCTACCAAAATTCAAGTTCCTAGCCACTTCATCAACACCTACTGTTGTTATCTCTTGAGTTTTACATACACATTTTAGTTACACAGCCACGAAGGGTTATTGTTAAAAATTCAAATGTTCAACGATTTTTCTGGTATTAACAAATTTTTTATTTTATTTTTTGTTAATTTAATACTCAATTCTAATATCACATATTATATTTTTATCGTCATATATTTCATAAAATTTAATGACATACTTCTTATCAATATAAAATCATTATCGAATATTATTATCAATATCTTAAACGTGCCTTTGACAATACTAATAGGGATATACTAATACAAATGGTCTCATCTGATTTTCTTTCACAAAAAGAAAAATAATGGCTGATCTCTTTCTATCTCTCTCTCCTCTCTCCGAATTTTGGTTCTCTTCTTCCAGTACTTCTACTCTTTACCCATGCAGGGACTCACAGGTTGCAGATGGCTTGTTCAAATTTCCAGCAAAGTAACAGTTTCTTCAAACCAAAAGGGTTCAACTAAATTGAAAGAGTACGCGTGTCCACTATATAGATGCAATAAAAAAAAAAAAAAAAATTTCTGTCATGACAATTGGCCAGGAGATATAAATCTTGATCACTTTTTATAAATTAGCTACTATTGAATTTGGGAGTTTTTATGATCGAAAATGTCCTTTTCACTGTTGGTAAAAATTGTAATTTTAATTATTAGATCAATATTTTAACAGTCTAATAATATTTATATACATGATCTATAATTGTTCTTATGCCTAGATCACACCGTAATTCCTACCAAAAGTCTCTAACTTTAAGTATTTATCAAATTCTTATAGTATAATATGAATTCATTGTAATAGAAGCCATAACAAAATGCTATATTTACTCGATCTATTTTTTATTTGTTCTACTTTGGTATAAATAAATGATTTTTAATTACATATGCTTAGATAAAGGAATTATAATCTCATTTTATTCTACACATATACATGCTGTAATTTTAAATCATACAGGAGCATATAATTAACCAACCTTCTATATAATCTAGGTTTTAAAGAGACAAAAAGATATCAAAAAGAGATAGAGAGTTAAATATTCAAACTCATAAACAATCGAATATCAAAAAGTTATTTATCTTTAAGGAGACTGCCATTTATCGAATATGTACTAATGTCACCCTAAAAAAAAAAAGAATATGTACTCATATTGAATATTTGTGGACACTATACTATATTGGAAACTCTTTGGATGCTAAAATGACAGCGAGTAGTTTTTTTTTTTTTTTTTTTTTTTTTTTTTTTTTTTTTTTTTTTTTTAAAGGACACAGAAAAGAGAGAGAGGAAAAAAGAAAAAACAAAAACAAAAACAAACGGAAAGAAAGAATTGTGTAACTCCCCTTGATTAAATCTAAAAGTAAAAAAACAAACAAACAAATAAAAGTACTTTGAGCTCAAACGAAAAGTAAGAATAAGTCCATGGGGATATTTACCCTTTGAAACCTTCTATCATAAGATGTCTGTGTTGATAAATGTTGTTTTTTTAAATATTAAATATGATCAAAATCACATAAAAATACACAAAATCAATTACATTTGAAATAAGTTGTTGATCAATTCCAACATACTCTTATTGATAAGATATTTTTTACACTATATGTCAAAATTCTTAAATAGGAGCATTCTTTTACATTAAATGTATATTTTTAATAGTAGATTGAATTAAAAACACATAAAACTATACAAAAGTAATAAAATTTTCTGTAGATTGACAGTTAAAATAGAATCCATTATTGGTTACAATTATATTAATATTTTATCAATAATTTCATATATATATATATATATATAATGTACTGTGAGATGTGAAATCTTCACCTTCATATTCTAATGTCATAAGTATGATTCATTATTTTGAATTAATGAAAAGCAAAAGCAGAATCTTATTCCCTCAAAAGAGGGTTTAAAATAAAATTAAAAAAAAAAAAAAAGAGAAAAGTGGAATCTATTATTAGATATGGTTGTGAACAAAATGATTGAAACATGTAGACCTCAAAATGTGAGGTACTGCGCGCTACTCCAAACATTATCTGAAAAGAGAAAAACCTTTTTTCTCTCCCGATCAAATTAATTATACGTGCAAGTTTCAAGTCACTTAATTTTTTTTAATTTGACTTTATATAAAGTAGCCAAGTCTGCTCTAAACCCAAGATTGTGTTTCCGCCTTTTGTGACAAAAAAAAAAAAGTTATTGTAAATTTTTTAGGCTTTATTATTCTTTTTTCTTGAGATTTTTTTTAGATTATTTTTCTTGAGAATTATGATTTGAGTTTATACAGGTGTTTCCAAAAATTAAAAAGAAAAAAAAAAAATCGATGCCGAGCTTCTTCAGACTGGCGTGAAAAACGTATAATTCTATTTGTTAATGTCATTTTCAGCAAAATCAAAAAAAAAAATTCCAAAAAAAATTAAATTCAAATGAAAGCTCCTACAGAAGGGATGTCTTATAAATATATGCATTATTTTTAATGAATAGAGAAATTTATTTTAAGTCTAATAATGTGTTCCTTTTTTTTTTGTTTTGTTTTTTTTTTATTGGAATGATCACTTGAAAAAATACAGAAAAATGAATACCTAAAAACTCTTTCAAAATAGTAGTTGTAGGCATAATTTAGTAATAATTTTACACTTGACTCTATCAAAAAGTAAGAATTCGAATCTCCCACCTCCCATTTCACCCAAAAAAAAATCTCTTTCAAAACTTCATTTAAACAAATTTGGAAGTGGTTTTTTAAGTGAAAATTTGGATTCAAATTTGAATCGTTATGAAATAATTAAAAATAAATAAATATATTTTAATGTTTCACCACTAATCAACACACATTGTATTGGAGTTATATAATAGTTATTCGAAACGGTGACCCTAAAACAATTGGAACTTGGATAGTCATAGAATGGCCGTTATAACAAAATGACAATCACTCTTCTTGTTCGATAGAAAAACAGTATTTCACTTCAAAAAATAATAAAAATAGAAAGAAACTATTAAAGGCTAAATTAAGAGAGATGCTTTTTTCAAATTAATTATTGTTCTATTCTATTCTACTGACTAATTAAACAAATAGAACATGCATAATTCTGGTGTTAATACAATGTTCAACTAAACATTAGAATTGAATTAAATCATTATATTCTATTCTAGTTTAATTTTGTTTCATCCAACCAAATGTCATGATCTTAATTCTTAATTAAAAGGCCAATGTTTTGAAGTAGACGTTTACTAGATGTGTACTAGATATAAAATTCTGTTGGCGTTAACTCAAGTTTGGGAGGGAAGAGATTTAGATAGGAACAATCATATTCAAAATATGATTAAGTGTTTTTATTTATTTTTAATAAATGGATGTCTTAGATCTCACATCATTAAAAAAAACATATATATATATATATATATATGATAAAAATAACTCACCATGAAGAAGGCATACAACCCATACAATTCCTTAAAAAAAAAAAAGTTTTTAATAGCTAAGTACTCATCATAAGAATATTGTCTTAGCACTTGAAATATTATTTTTGGATTAACTTAAAGTATATTAGAGAATTCTCTAGTATGGTAAGGGAGAAAATAAAAATGCCCCCACTACGACATAAATTGTCTAATAGTTTAAAATCGTATCCTACTAATAAATTTTTGTTTTTGTTAATTAATATATCTTATCACAGAACTGTCCAAATATATTTCTTGAACAAAAGAATTGTAAAAGGTATGATCATTTTTTTTTTTGAGAAGAAAAAGTATGATAATTTTCAATGCAATTGTTAATACCAATATATTATATTTAGTACATATAAAATGAAAAATTAACATATTTTTATCAAGAATTTTTTTTTTGAAAGGAAAAAAAAAATCTTGTTATAAACAAAAATATTATTATTTGAGATTTAACAATAAATTTTAAGCTATGTAATTTGTAAAAGCAAACTATTAATTCGTAAATAATTTTAAAACAATGATGTTGTAATTAGGTGGAGAAAAAAAAGCTATAAACAGTAACAAATATATACCATAATTTTGCATATGTTGCATTCATTATCGAACTGTTATAATAATGAACGAAAAAAAAGTCAACACACAAATTAATAATCAACAGATATCAAATTTTGGAACATGTCATATTTGATGTTAGTCAAATTTGACATTAAGTACAACATTAAATTTGAAAATAATGTTTGCACATGATGAAATCTACGGTCCTTCTTTATTGAGGGCCAATAACTCGGTCTCAAAGTCATAACAGTATAATGCACTCAGATTTGATCCACCTAGCTAAGATATTTCACATATGAAGGTAAAATAACACTTGGGGGGTTACGTTTACCAATAACTTGGTGGGTTTAATTTTTCTAGATAGAAAAGTGTGTGAATGTTTGAAAACAATTAGATTAATGCATGGCATAGCCTTTCTGTAAAGGTGAGAAAGTTAAATATTTATTTTCAAACGAGTATATTCATATTGTAAATGTACAAACGTCAATTCAAATGAAAATTTAAATGCTTCTCTTAATTTAAAGTATTCAATTTGAATAAAAATATCTAACAGTATCGAAATCTAATTTTAATAATTTTTTCAACTGTTACATCTTATTATTGAAAAAAAAAAAATCAAGAGATCATTGTTCTTATTATTATTTTCATTTTCGATTACCATATAATTCGACTCATGTTACATCATGGCTAATGCCTTTTACTTACTCATTAATATATAACATTTTTTTAATGTTTGTCATTTATAGCAAGCAAGTATTTGGCAACCAGTTTGAACAAGCCTCTGTTTGATTTGCAATTGAAAAGAAATTTTTAAGTTTGAATTGATTGATTTTTAAAAATTAATTATAATTTTTATTGACTTTTATTTAAAAAAAAAACTGATATGAAAATTTTAATTGGAACCTGAGTTTCAAATGCAGTCTAAAATTTTTTATCTTAGTTTTTATCTTTTTTTAAAAATTTAATAAAAATAAAATTAATTTTTAAAAATCAATAACTTTAACTTAAAAATTTTTTAAGTGATACATCAAATATATTATAAAAGTTTGAAAATCACACCTTGTATATAAAATTCCATACCATTATACATAAATAAACTAGTGATTACATGATTTTGGGGGGGGGGGGGGGGGGGGGGGGGGGCGAAAAAGTTATACACGTGGAATCTCTAGGGCTGACAGATAAAATCCCTGTCCTTTATTTTGAACGGAACAAATGGGAGCATCGATCGATTAGTCAGGTAAGGCAAAGGCGGTTTTTCCCGCGCTTTTGAATGGAAATGGATGTTGTTTGTTTCACAACCAATCACATTATATTATTTTCATTATTTACTCTGCAACTGCAACACTCTCAGACTCAGTCAGTCAGCTTTTCCTTTTGCCTTAATTTTTTCTCTTTCCATTTATGTCCCCTCCTCTCTCTCTCTCTCTCCTCTCTTCTCTCTCTACCCAATGACGCACGTGCTACGTCGTGGGAAACGACCGCTCTTTGCCCACACACTGCTTTTCCCATCTCATATATTATTCACATCCTTTATATCCTACCAGCTGCATTCTCACGCGCGTCTCCAGCACTCTCTCTTTACCTCTTCCTCTTTTTATTTTAGCAAATAATTAGTATAGAAAATCATGAGGAAAGGAAAAAAAATCAAAATTAAAAAAAAAAATTAAAAAAGCTTGATTGTTTAAGACATAGCGAACCAAAAAGAAAATACGGGAAACTCGTAGCTCTACAACACATCACACATTCAAAACTGCGTGATAACAATTGCAATTAGAATCTAAATTATAATCTAATACGTGATAATTTTTATATTTAATTTTATTATAATATGTAGAGTTCGAATTATTAATCTTTATGTTTAAATTAAAAAAAAAAACCATAATCCATTAATATTAAAAATCTGCACATATTCATCAATAACATGTTTTTTTTTTTTGAATTTCAATATTCTTACTGAAAAACATAAGTATTCTTGCAAATATATACTCAAACATACCATCACAAAATCCATAAATCTTCATTTAAAAAAAATACCCGAAAAAAAAAAAGCTTTAATGGCGTCGTCCAAATGAAGAAAACACCACCTGACAACAAAGCAAACGGCGGCAAAGGTGCAGGTGGCGGCGGCAAACGGAAGGGGAGGAGAAGGGCAAAGAAATAGAGTTGCAAAAAAATACCAATATTGAGCCTTGGCTTTGGTTTTTATTTATGGTCAAATGGAAATTGAAATAAAGTTCCTTGAATGCCATCTCTTGTAACAGCTAGACTGCATAATCTTTCCAATACTACAAATGTAGTCACTAAAATTAGATTAAAATTTCTGAAAATAAAAAATAAATCATTCTCGACTCGTGTTAGAAAAATCAAGCATAGCAATGATAGTTATCGGGTCATAATAAGAAATTTATTCACAATGAAAATAGTCATCGTTAAAAGTCCTAACACAAATGAAATGATGAGAAATTTCACGTACGTATAATATTTTTCATAAGATTCAAATCACCCTCTAATATTTTGACAAAGGTTGTCACTAATAAACTTATCCAATGATTATGACAGACGAAAAAAGAAAAGGAAGATAAACTTAATCTCTTTTGTATTATATGTTCATTTCTTTTATTTCCTCTAGCTTATATATATGGATAGTTGGGAGATTAAAAAAAAAAAAATCACGTGAGGGCACTTAGAACTTATCATTAATTAGGGAGGATTAAGAATAGGAAACAATTAAATTCTCTCCTTTAATTTTGGTGTTCACTAAAATTACTTAAGAAAGAAAACAAAAGAAAATAATGTTGATTACTAGTATAGTTATTTATTGACCATTACTAAAATGACCGTACAGTTATTTTTACTTAAGGAATTGTCAAATATGCATGTAGAGATTGACAACTTTGGAAAGAATACCAAGAACAATAACATAATGCCGACCAATGTTCCCAGCTAGTTAACTTCTCCTAAAATAATAACAACTTTAATATTTAATTCCTGGCCTCAGACATACTGTAACAGTGGACGTAAGTAAGTACACAAGAATTACAATTTCGTTCAGTTTTACTCCATTTTGTGCAAGATAGGTAAATGTCAGAGTTTAAGGGAAATTAACAAGGGAAAGACGGAAAAAGAAAATGGGTTTTCATATCGTAGGACTTTATTGGAAGTGCAAGTTTTTGAACGACTGATTTTTAAATCGCCATAAAGAGAATATATTAAATTTCTACTATAGTTCATATGATTGGTTGAAAAGTACAACTTATCTATTATGTATCTTTTAATTAGCTTATGTCCTATAAATCTCCAAAGAACACAAAATGCAGAACATAAGAAAAATCAAATTAAACGTTACAGTTACGATTGTTATTCTTCCACCTAGTAAATGACAACACAAGTTACAAAACGTATGTATATCGGCTATGTATGTATAGTTACAATTCAGGAATATTTTGGGTGATATATATATATATATATATGTATGCATATATATTAAGGACATGTATGTGCACCATACGATCATACACTTTCTTTTGGGTAACCATGACGATTACACATAGTCAAAATGTTTGTTTCAGTATTTGTTTCAACATTTGCAAACTTTGTAAAAAGACGAACGGGAAAGTATATTAAGCATATGTTCTTGCAGTGTGACTATAGTACTCAGCTTTTATGAGGTTTTGTTTTGGAGATTTTTCAACGATGGTTGGCCTTTGATGTTGATTTCAAGATTTTTCTGATGACTGCTCTAGCTGAAAAAAAATTTTAGTTTGTAGGTTATACAGTTCTACCTAGCTGGAAGACTACTTTTATTATTATTATTATTTTACTTTTAATTTTTTTGGCAGTCTGTTGGTTCATTTGGCATGCTATAATCAAAAATATTTGAAGAAGAGTATATTTCTTTTCACGATCAAAGCTTTCGTGTGGTGTCCATTAATTAGGAAACTAAACTTGCAACAATATCTTTTGGTTTTTGAGAAGTTTTGGGGTGTTTGGGAAACCCTCCTGTGCTCCTCATAGCGCTATGGTTCATTGGCTTCCTCTTCCTCCTGGTTTTCGGCAAATAATGCTCTTCTTCCTAGCTAGTTGGATCAAAGTAAACACTGACTGTGCAACTCGACGAGCTCTGGGCTTTGCTAGTTGTGGCGGCATTTTTTTTTTTACTTGTAGAAGCTTTGTAAACGCATTTTTTTTTTATTTTTTTTTTAACAGCAATCGGTGTTTCTTTCACTTTTGAGACAGAACTTCTAGACTTCATGATTGCTATCGAAAAAGCATTTGAGTTCGGGTGGCTTAATTTATGGAATGCGATAGTGATTCTATTTACGTGATTGAGCTCCTTAATGTTGAATTAGATCGATTACTTTGAAAGCTTCATGATAAAGGAGATGTTAAAATCTCTTATATTTTTCACCAAGACAATTATGGAGCAAATAAAATTGAATTTTTTATAATTTCATGATCTGTCATCCATTTTTTATCATACAAGTAACAAAGTTTTAATTTAGGTTTGTTGTGTTTGGTGATAAAATTTTTAGTTAGAGTTAATTGATTTTTTAAAAATTAATTCTAAATTTTGTTAAATAAATTTATTATAATTAGATTAGAATGCCAAACAAAACCGACGAGTAACAAAGTTTTAATCTCTCACGTTCAGCACCCAAAAAAAAAAAAAAAAAGTTTCAGTCTGCCGTGGAGAGCACGCGCGTACAGGAGGCGCGTAGAAAGTGAGAAATAGGTGCAAAGTGACATATATTGCTGGGGGTTTTGATGATAATTTAGGCAAAGGAGGTTACATTAATGTATGGAGGAGAATAAACAGGTTTTAAAATTCCAAGGTAAAAGAGACTCCCCCAGCCCCAGCTCGCACTAAACTGGAAACCATAAAAGGCTACAGACAACGAGACCCTTGTCCCTCTCTCTCTCTCTCTCTCGCTCCATTTTTAATCTCTCTCTTGACTAGTAAAACTATTGCAAATTGCTTCCAAACAAATATACATGAACCATAATATATAAATATACACACATATATATATACGTATACACTTACGCACAGAGATCAATTATAGGAATACAAAATTAACTTTCACATATATATATATATATATATGTATATGGTCGTTGAACATCACTGTCCATGGTAAGTTAGTTACTATTCCAAGGTCAATCTTGAACAATATTTTGACTGTCTGCTTCAGATGCATATCTTTCTATCTTACTTACATGATATTACTGTAATGCATGATTTCACGAGTTTTTATTCCTTTTGAAGTGCTTTTGACGTGAACTTTGAAAAAAAAAAAAAAAAGAAGAACATAGAGAGAGAAAGAGATAGAGAGAAAAGTTACGTACGTGTGTCGATGTGATACTGATTAGTGCAAGCTGTGCAAAGCATGGCTCTTTTCTGCATCAAATGTACATGTCTATATACACATATATATACATATACATCTATATAGGTGTACCTAGGTATAAGTCAATATAATATATATATATATATATACACAGGGTATGAGAAAGGAGTTAATAGCGGATAAATTAAAATAAAAAATTGAACGAAATAAAAAGGGTCCTTTAGAGGGCGGTCTATGATTTGACCTTTTTTGGATTCTGTTTGGTCAATTTTAGTTCTCATGACTTTAGATTTATATTCACATATCCATGATCGCAATCTTTTCTCCCTTGTTTCTATATATTCAGCTATATATATATGTATATATTTTATCCGGTATATGTGTAAGTAAAGATGATCAGTTTTTGCTTGAAATGGGAATTGTACGAAAATAACCAATTATTCAAAAAGCAGAAACGTTATAAAGTTTCGGTGCTGATCTTTCTTTTGCCTCTTCAGAGGTTTACCATTTTGCAAAGTATACCTCGTTTCAACTTTTGTATTTTAACACATTAACTGCTAAAAGCTTTTGGTATTTCTCTGAACAGGAAGCTGCTTTTCTGATGTGTGTATGCATACATATATATGTATATATATATATATATATCTATACCGCCGTATACATTAAATTTCAATACTGCTTCTCTAGGCTATAGGGTATAGCTATTTATATACACATAAGTACATTAAATTTCTATACTTCTCTATACTATAGATATATATACACACATTAAATTTCAACACCACTCCTTGGGTAGGTATAGATATATATTCACCTTATTAGGACTTACTTATTCAGATTGTAAGAGCTTCTAAGTTCAAAACTAAGAATGACCTTAGAATTTTTTTAGAAAAAGAAAAGGGAAAGGGCCAAAAAAAAAAAAAGGGAACTTTATTGAATGATTAATTAATGATCCTGATCATAAGTTTCCAAAACTAATGAAAATCGCCTTATCAAAAGTTGGTTATGAACTCTCTAAAAATTAGTGCATGTATGGCACCAAGATTTGAATCACAATTTACAACTTAAATTTTATATTTTTTTAAAAAGCCAACATCAGTTTTACCATTCAGGTTGTTATTACAGTTTTGTAACTCAAACTTTAGGGTTCGTTTGGTATTTTAACTTATTTCCAACTAATAATACTTTTTTCATATCAGTTTTTGTATTTTTCTGAAAAGTCAACAAAAATTATAAGTAGTTTTTTAAAAGTTAATCAACTTCAATTTAAAATTTTCATCTCTAACATGCGAACCAAACGCTTAATAAAACTCCATAACTTTGCATATACAAGTCCAAATGAAATAATTTTTTTAAAATTACACAGAATTTCGAGACGAACAAAACAAGTTTCATGTTTTTTTTTTTTTCTGAACACACTTCAAATTTTTATACGTTTTAACTCCAACAATTCAAACGCCTCACCAAACGTACAATTCAATTCAAACTTAAATTTTACAATTCAAATCTTAATACCAAACACATACTTATTTGTTCAAAACAAATTAAGGTTAATAAGATGTAAAAGGTTCTTCTCTCATATATGTTTACATCTATACAGCCATATACATTAAATTTTAATACTGCTTCTCTAGGCTATAGGGTATAGCTATAAATCTAGGCACGAGTACTTTAAATTTCAACACTACTTCTATTGGGTATGGATATATATACACACACACATTAAATTTCAACAATACTCCTCCTAGGGTCTTAGACATATATATATATATATATATATATATATATATTCAGCTTATTAGGACTTACCTCAGCAGGTAAAAAGGAAAGATTTAGATGAGAAGAGCTTTTAAGTTCAAAATCTGATAATGGCCCCAGAAAATTTTTTTTAAAGGGTAAGAAAATATGTTCTACCTTTAATCAATGATATTTAATTGTCCTGACTTTTCTAAAAGCAAGGAAAATCACCATATCAAAAAACTTCAAAAGTTGGTCGTGAACTCTAAATATTATTTGTTCAAAACAAATTAAGGTTAATAAGAAATAAAAGGTTCTTATAACATTTTATATATAGATGAACTTTTATGGTAAGATCTCTTATTTTATATTATAGAAAGACTATTTTTTAACTGTTAAATTAATTTTTTAATAATTGATTTATTTGTATTCATAGAGTTGTTCTAAGTATAGATTAGATCATTAAAAATTAATCTTGCAATTAAGTTTATAATTCTTATCAATAGTGTAAAATAAAAAGTCTTACCTTAAAAATACAAGTAGACATACTATGGACATTAGATTTTATTACCATAAATGTATCCAACTTTTTAGTTCTATTGTTTGTTTCATATGCTTGTTTTCAAAATGGGTGAAAAAATAATAAAAAGAGTTTTTTTTTTTTTTTTAACTTTGTCTATCATTCTTTTCTTCTTGAATGTGGACATTTTACTCACGAACATATTTTTGTATAATATCCTTTTAGAGTCCATTTTTAATCTTTTTGATTTTTTTTTTGAATTATTCTCTTAATGTATTATTCTCAATATTATTTTTTCTTATTTTATAACTTTTCAAACTCGTTTTGTTTTAAATTTTTTTATATATTTAAATATCATCTTATTTTTAAAAGAAAATAACTTTTTTGTTTCATATAAGAAAATTTTTTATTTTAAAAATGAGAGTGCAATCCAAATATTTCTCATTTGTTTACATTAGTACAATAATACCGTGCACGCGTACAAGTACAAATACATTTAAGCAGAAAAATATAAGCTGCTGGGTTTCCAATGAGAGAGCTAGTCCGCTAGCTAGCTAGCTAACTACCAGGCCTAAAACCCAACAACACTACATATATATATATATATATATATAGAGAGAGAGAGAGAGAGAGAGGCAGTTTATATAATTAGTTGGTCCAACTGTCGTTTCATGTCTACAAAATAAAAAATTACTTTTAGGAAATCGAACACACTATATATATATATATATATATGTCCCCTATTTTTCTTGCTGATTTATAGTTTCCATAACAAAGAAAAAGACAACAATATGGATTAGGATATATATATATATATATATATATGGCATTTCTTTTAGTAATGTTTGCAAAACGGGTCTATTTTATGTAATCAAGGAAGTTATTTGGTTCGTTAAAGTGTACGGCACTATTTAAATAAATTTGATAGTTTCAATGGGCGACAATAAAACAATAATTATATGCAAAATTCGTGAGGGGTCACTCTTTTTAATGAATTAAGTCAAAGAAGTTAATCGCCTTGAAATGATAATAAACACTAATTATATTCGAGTTATATCCTCATCAATTGTATAGTTTTGTAATACCTATCGAAGCTGAAAGAAAGAGAGGATTTATTTTTGGAGGCCGTTTGTGGGGAAACATGAAAACCAAATTAAGAATGAAGATTTAAGGCTCCGTTTAGGAGAAACCTTTAGATGTAAACAAATTGAATGAAAACATTTTGGATAAAAATATTTAGTCCTGTAGAAAAACATCTAAATAGTCAAAATATCATCCCTTAACAGTTAGAATTTTGCCTAAAAATTATAAATGACAGCTTATACCATTTCAAATGTTACTTCGACAATGCCCATTTAAAATGTTGCGAAATGAAAATAGTTGAAATGTTGAGAAATGATTGAAACAAATGAAGGGTTAAGTATTGTCAGAAAAATTAGGGTGCTAATGAAACACATTTTCACTATATATCACATATGTTCCAAAATTAAAGAAAAAATAAAAAACGTAAAGTAATTAGGATTTTGTTGAGGATAGATTTCGTCCCATAACTATTTTCTCTCTATGAGCTTCCCTAAGCTCTATTGTACAACACCACGAAGGACGAAGTTCCTACCATTAGAATGAATCACTAGTACAAAAAGAGGATACCACAACCGTTTTTAACCATCGTGGTATCCAGGGTCGTGGTATCTATTTGGATTCCATGACAGTTTTTTAACCATCGTGAAATAAATAAAACTGGTACCAAATGATGGGTAGATAGTAACTTTCCACTATAGTTTTTTCAAAAAACCGTCATGATAGGTGACCTACCACGATTGTTTTTGAAAAAATCGTTGTGGTAGATCATTCCATGAAAAAAAAAATTTTGACCAATTTTTTTTACACACCACGATCGTTTTTTGAAAAAACTATCGTGGTATGTCATTCCACAAAAAAAATTTTACCCAATTTTTTTTACCAACCACAACGGTTTTTTAAAAAAACTATCGTGGTAGGGACCTACCACGACTGTTTTTTTGAAAAAACCGTCGTGGTAGGTTATTCCACCAAAAAAAAAAATTACCCAATTTATTTTACCTACCTCGACAGTTTTTTCAAAAAACCATCATGGTAGGTCATTCCATGAATTTTTTTTTTAAACTAAATTAATGCAATTTTCCATGAATGACAACTACCGTATGTTATCCATTGCACATCCCAGATTAAAATAATAGCTAATCTTCAATTGATTTTGTGTCACGATGTACAACAATTATTACAAAAGCATACACTACATTATAAAATTAGTAGAATGTCTTCTAACTATATTGGATGAACGGCATTACATAATGAGTCCACTTTTGCCTTACTAAACCTATGTCAATGTCGGTATAAAAATTCTTAGTTTAAAGTAAAACGAGTCCATTGAGAGTCAAGGTTAGCTCTCGCATATAAGCTAAAACAAAATAACTACACTCAATATAATCTTCTTGTAGCGGATACTGAACAGTATCAATCAACATTCGTCGGGATTGAATCTAAGTGAATTTGTTCGTCGTGGATTTCTAATTTGAGAACTTGTTGACACATCCTCCTTATCTTGTGATATTTTAAATCAATCTAAAACAACTCTGTACCCATACCCAAACACGTAAAAAATGGTCAAAATGCAACAATAAATCATTGTACAATCATGTTATCCAAAAGGTCAAAAAAATGACACAAAATCATACCCGTGTAATTGGAAAAACCATCGTGGTAGGGTCCGCCGAAAAAAAAAATTTGTGAATTCATTTCATTTCTCACGGGTGGCAAATCCGGAAAATTTAACTCACAAAATCAACATTTTTTCTGGAAAATTCCCAAATCCGTGTCTTACCCAATCAATTTTAAAGTAATCTAAATCACAACGACAATCAACAATCACCAAAAAGACGGATTTTGGACATTTTTCTACGGAAAATTCTCAAATCAACAATCAACATTTTCGAAGGAACATTGTGGATTTTTGATATTTTGGACAGAAATTTCTCAATCAACAACCACAATCAACAAAATCAACATTTTCAGATGGAAAATTCCCAAATCCGTGTCTTATCCAAGGAATATACATTTCAACTTACCGGATTATCGAGCATGGGTACGGGCGGAATAGTAGAGAATATAGGGGATGGAGGAATAGCGACGAGAGGGAGAGGGAAAAAGGCTCGGAGTTAGAGAGAGAGGGAGGAATGGCGCCTAGAAAGAGAGGGAAAAAGGCTCGAAGTTAGAGAGACAGAGAGAGGAATGGCAGCGAGAATATAGAGAGGTAGCGGAGAGAGATAAATGGAGGGAGGATATGGGCGGCATTAGGTTTGGAGTTAGAGTTTGTATTAGAGAGTGAAAAAGGCTCGGAATGTAATGGGGTGGGAAAGATGATATTTTTTTGGGTTTTAATATACGCTCCAAAAAGTTGAACAATTTCAAAAATTTTCAAAATTCCCGCCTTCATACATACCATGATGGTTTTTAGAAAAAAAAAAAAAAAAAAAACGTCGTGATAGAGTGAAGAATTCAAAAAAAAAATTTTTGACCTACCACGACGGTTTTTCCCAAAAACCTTCGTGGTAGGTCAAAAATTTTTTTTACCACCTACCACGACGGTTTTTCCCAAAAACCGTCGTGGTAGGGTGACAAATTCAAAAAAAAAATAATTAATTTTTTTAATTAAAATTTTAGTTGAGATACCACAATGGTTTTTTTAACCGTCGAGATATTTCTAACCTCCACGATGGTTTTTAATTTTTTTTTTAAATTAAAATTTTTTTTCAAAATTTTAGCTGAAATACCACGATGGTTTTTTTAACCGTCGTGGAATCCGGCGCTTCCACGACGGTTATTAAAAACCATCGTGGAAGCACCCTGTTTCTACAACGGTTTTTAATAACTGTCGTGGAAGCGTCAGATTCCATGACAGTTTTCAGAAACTCTGTTTCGCTCTGTGTTTTTGCGCATTTTCCATGACAGTTTTTTTAAAAACGATCGTGGAAGCGCCGTCGTGGAATCCATATTTTGTAATAGTGTATTCCTTGTGTAATAATGACTTTATAAAGGCATATTACAAAAAATATATATATCAATATATATAGTAAATTAATGTTACGCATTTTTAAAATTATAATATAGAAGAAATACAATGTTTATTTACCAAAAGAAGAATAAATACAATGTTACATCACCTTTCTTATTTTCCATATTACATGGAGGATGGACCAATCCTTTGTGAAGAACGTAATTATATTCATAATTATATGTCATACAAAGTACACATGATATATATATATATATGCATACATATATACACACACACATATGGTAATTGGCTGGCCTGGAGAAGAGGTCGTAGCTGTAGTGTTACAATCATCGATTAGAGAGAAGGACTATAATAACTGGGCTGCATTGGAAGCGTGACAGCGTGACATTCATCATGTGGGAGATAATCAGTACGTACTGTGTCTGATAACAATCAATATATAGATAATTAATGATATTAACTGATTTGGTACTGCAGAGTAGTCTTTGTATTAATGCCCAGTAGTACTGCTAATTACAGAAGTTCCGTATGCATATAGGTGTGCGTGACAGACTTGGGCCGTGAATCATATAATATATATATATATATATATATATATTATCAGTATAAGGTTGACGCCTAAAAATTAAAATTATAATGTAATATATAATCATATAATATATATATATATGTTCGTTGATCTTTTTCTTTTAAGATTTCTTTCGTCCGTTTCTCAAATCTTTTCAAACCAGGTCAACAAATAAAACATCAAATATGAGTTTCTCTTTTAATCATTAATAGATTATATATATGTTGCTCTTTCAGCTGCTCCAGTACTTGCATATTGGTCAAAAATTTTGAAAGCTTACTAAATGAAAAGAGGTGTAAAGATGGTGTTTTCAATGTATATACTGCTATTAACTTGAAATTCGTCTATGTGTCACATACACACATGCACACAAACCTTGTAAAATAACCCCCTACAACAGATCACGTAGAAGACCAAATAAACTATATATATATATATATATAAATATATGTTTAGTGGGTGTATAAGTTGTTTTCAATATACTATTAATTACTGAGTTTCTTTCTTTTTTTTTTTTTTTTCGTATTGATCAATTAGAAAGGAAGACAAGGCCTAGAACTAGTTAATCAGGACGGCTCCTATAGCAAGGTGGTGTGTGTATATATGTATATATAGATAGAAATT
This sequence comes from Ficus hispida, assembly GCA_025413025.1. NCBI lineage: Eukaryota > Viridiplantae > Streptophyta > Magnoliopsida > Rosales > Moraceae > Ficus > Ficus hispida. The sequence goes on from CM046365.1 coordinate 18,023,974, forward strand.
GTAGAATTATATATAGGAAGTTAGGTGTATATTAGCTGTAAATTATTATTGTATAGCTGATTTTTACAAGATTTGTTAGCAGCATCAGTTTTGTAGTTAGTTTCCTTTTATGTAGGAATTAGTTTCCTGATTTGTAGAGGTCTCTTTAATGACCCTCTATGTATATATACTCGTGTAAATGATTGAATGAAATATTAGAAAATTCCAGAAAATCACATGGTATCAGAGCCAACCCTAGCCTTGATGTTGCCGCCCTGTTAGACCAGTCTCTCGACATCTCTGTCTTGCTGTCTATGTTCCAGAAAATTCCAGCCTTGCTGTCTCTGGTCTCTCGGCCATCTCTCAGCCGTCTCTATTAACTCTCGGTTGTCTCTGTTCTCTCGGCCATCTCTCTGTCCAGTCTCTGTCCAGATCATGATTGAATCAAACCAGTCACCACCCTCAACCACATCTTCCCTCTCGGAACCTTCCTCCTCACCTGCCTTCCCTCCAACCCATACCGAAAACAACCCTCTTGTGACAAACCACATACTTAATGGCCACAATTATCTGCAGTGGTCACAATATTCCATCATGATGTTCATAAGCAGCAAATGTCATGATGACGATCTCATCGGAGCAATTAATCCACCCGAGAAGACAGATCCCCAATATAGAATTTGGAGGTCTAAATAATATGGTCATGTCTTGGCTGATTAATTCTATGACCACAGAAATTGGAGAGAATTTTCTCTTGTACACAACCACTCAAGAAATATGGGATATTACCCATGAAACTTTCTCAAGCAGTGAAAACACCTCTGAACTCTTCCATGTTGAGACACGGCTATAGGATTTAAAGCAAGGGGAAGGTCAAGTTACCACTTATTTCTCTAATCTCACTTGTCTTTGACAACAAATTGATCTCTTTGAATCTTATGAATGGAAGTGTCCAGAAGATGGGGCCAAGTTTTGAAAGATTGTGGAGACAAAAAGGGTATTTAAGTTTCTTATGGGGTTGGATAAATCTCTTGATGAGGTTAAGGGCAGAATTTTGACTACCAAACCTCTCCTAAGCCTACGTGAAGCATTCTCTGAAGTTTGTAGGGAAGAAAGTTGAAGGAGAGTGATGCTCGGACAGCCTGACTCATCAATCCCAGAAGGATCGGTATTTATTTTTCGTCATAGTTTCCAAGAGGACATTACTCCTGCCCAAGCCTATACTTCTCGGGGTCTACCATATAACCCAAATGGCAATCGAGCTAGGAAAAATAGACCATGGTGTGAACAATGCCAAGAGCTTGGACACATCAAGGATACATGCTGGAAAATCCATGGTAAACCGACAAATTGGAAGCCAAATCGGCAACCTAATGATCGGGAATCCCATGGACACACTGTCTCCAACGAATTTAGTTCAACTATGGCTCCCTTCACACAAGATCAACTCGATGTTCTCCAAAAACTCCTTGCTCAAGCCACATTTGTTCAATCCGGTCCTAACACAGTTGGAACAGGGAACACTATATACAGAGGTACTATATCCTTGACCTTTGGCGCATGCAAATCCTTCTCGAACACTTGGATTGTCGACTCCGGGGCATCCGACCACATGACTGGGAATAATGATCTCCTCTTCTCCTTTGAACCGTGCCACAAACCCATTACAGTTCGAGTCGTCGAGGGTTTATATTCACGAGTTGTTGGATTTGGCACTGTTTATCTATCTCCTGCTCTTGTTCTTCACTCTGTTTTATTTGTGCCTAATTTTGAATGTAATTTGTTATAAGTGAGTAAATTTGTTGAAGAATCAAATTGCATAACTAAATTTTCTGTCAATTCTTATGTTTTCCAGGACTTGGAATCGGGGAAAATGATGCTTCCACATACCTTACCTCCAAATAAATCGAGTGTCCATCCTACAAGTCCATATTCTAGTGTGTCTGTGTTATCTTGTTTATCCAATAAAGATTATGAAGTCATGAAGTGGCACTACTGTCTAGGCCACCCAAATTTTATGTATTAAGAAATACTTTTTCCGTTTCAATTTATTAATAAAAGTTCGAAAGATTTTCATTGTGATATATATCAATTATCCAAACACACTCGTAATTCCTATCCATCCCGACCATATACATCTTCTCAACCTTTCTCTCTCATCTATAGTGACATATGGGGTCCTCACGGATTCCCAATATCACCGGGGCTAGATGGTTTATCTTATTTGTTGATGAACACACTCATTTAAGTTGGATATATCTTATGAAAGATAAATCTAAAACCTCCCATACATTCAAAAACTTCCATGCCATGATGAAGAATCAATTTCACACAAATATTCAGATTTTCAGATCTGACAATGCTCAAGATTTCTTTAATTCCATTCTTGGCCCGTACCTTCAAACTCACAGTATTATCCATCAAAGTTCATGTGTCAATACTCCACAGCAAAATGGAATTGCTAAAAGGAAAAATCGCCAACTTTTTTAGGTCGCCCGATCCTTGTTATTTGCCTCAAATATTCCAAAACGTTTTTGGGGTGATGCCATTCTTACAGCCACATACCTCATAAATAGGATGCCTTCTCGAGTTCTGAAATTCAAAACACCCTACCAAAGCTTCCTTGAGACATTTCCAAAGTTCTCCCACCTGCTTAGTAATATTCCTCTCAAAATGTTGGTTGTGTCACCTTTGTCCATATTCATTCTCAATATAGAGGCAAGATTGATCCACGGGCCACCAAATACATCTTTCTCGGGTATTCTCGAACCAAAAAGGGATATAAATACTACGGTCCTCGCACCACCCAAAAACTTTTCCATTCCATGGATGTGACTTTCATTAAGGACCAACCATTTTATCCCAGTTCCGAGATTCAGGGAGAGAATAGCTGAGAATCTCTAAATTGGGATCTGTTGTCTCTTATAGGACACGAACCTCCCATAGCCGAACCTCCTATCCTTGAGTCAGCCGAACCTCCCACAGCCAAACCACCTGCACCATTTTCCAACACCTTGGAACAAAACCGAGTAAACAGGGAAATTCAGTTGTACATTAGGAGAAACCAATTTCAATCTCAACCTCAGATACAGCCTAAACAAACTCAACATGACCAATCATCTGTCTCGGTTACAAACTCCGAAAAACACTCAGAAGGTAAGGAAATATTTGTCCCCATATCTTCTCCTGATAAAAATGCAAACTTGGATGTGCCTATAGCAATAACGAAAGGAGTCAGAACTTGTACCCAGCATCCACTTCACAAACATTTGTCATATGCCAGGTTATACCCAAAGTTCAATCCCTTTGTGTCAAAGATTGACCAGGTACGGATTCCCTCATCTATCCATGAAGCATTCAGGATACCAGAATGGAAGGCTACCACGTTGGAAGAAATTAGAGCTCTAAAGAAAAATGGAACGTGGAGTGTCACATCTCTTCCTCCAGGTAAAAAGGCTATTAGATATAAGTAGATCTTCTCTGTTAAATGCAAGGCAGATGGGAGTGTAGAAAGATTCAAAGCTCGATTAATGGCTAAGGGGTATACTCAGTTTTATGGAATTGATTATCAGGAGACATTTGTACCAGTTGCTAAGCTGAACACAATCAAGGTTCTTCTGTCAATCGCAGTTAACATAGATTGGCCTCTCTTTCAGCTTGATGTCAAGAATGCATTTTTGAATTGCGATCTCAAGGAAGAAGTCTACATGGACATACCTCCAGGTTTTGAAGACAAGATTACTAGTAATAAGGTATGCAAACTAAGGAAATCCCTATATGGACTTAAGCAGTCTCTTTGGGCATGGTTTGACAGATTCATGCGGGTTCTCAAGAGAATCGGCTATACTCAACGCCAAACCGATCATATATTGTTTGTCAAACATTTCCCAAGTGACAAACTAACTGCGCTTATAATGTATGTTGATGACATTGTTCTCACAGGGAATTACGAGGAAGAAATGAACTAAAGTAGCTATTGTCACGTGAATTCGAGATTAAAGACTTGGGTCATTTGAAGTAACTTTTTGGGGATGGAGGTTGCAAGATCAAGCAAAGGTATCTCAGTGTCACAATGAAAGTATGTATTAGATCTTCTTCATCAGACTGATATGGCCGAATGTAAATCAGCTGACACCCCAATGGATCCGAATGATAAGTTGGGGACTCGGACAGGTGGTACAATCATGGATAGAGGTATGTATCAATGACTTGTGGGAAAACTCATATATTTAGCTCATACTCGACTGGATATTGGGTTTTCAATTAGTGTGGTTAGCCAATTCATGAACAATCTGTATGAAGAGCACTTGGAAGCAGTATTCAGAATCATTTGATATCTCAAAAATAATTCTGGCAAAGGATTATTCTTTGGGAAGACGCAACAAGATCTATTGATGTATTTATAGATGCCGATTGGGCTGGATCGGTAACTGATAGAAGATCTACCTCTGGATATTGCTCATTTGTATAGGGGAATCTTGTGACTTGACGAAGCAAGAAACAATCAGTTGTCACCCGGAGTAGTGCAGAAGCTGAATTTCGGTCTCTTGCTCGTGGAATATGTGAGAGAATGTGACTGAAAAGATTACTTAAGGAGCTAAGAGTGAAGACTAATGGTCCTATCAACATGAAGAGTGATAGTCAGTTAGCCATAGCCATCGTTAAGAATCCAGTTCATCATGATAGGACTAAACATGTTGAGATTGATAGACACTTTATTAATGAGAAGGTTGAGAAGCAGATCATCACACTACATCATGTTCCGACTCAGCATCAAACCGGTGACATTCTTACCAAAGCTCTCCATCGTCCTAACTTCCACGACTTGTGTTCCAAGCTAGGCAAGATATGTATATACTACCCAGCTTGAGAGGGAGTGTAGAATTATATATAGGAAGTTAGGTGTATATTAGCTGTAAATTATTATTGTATAGCTGATTTTTAGGATATTTGTTAGCAGTATCAGTTTTGTGGTTAGTTTCCTTTTATGTAGGAATTAGTTTCCTGATTTGTAGAGGTCTCTCTAATGACCCTCTGTGCATATATACTCGTGTAAATGTTTGAATGAAATATTAGAAAATTCCAGAAAATCACATAAATATATCTGTATATTTGTATGCATACATACATTGGAGGGGGAAAAAAAGTGATGCAAAAATATAAATGCAATGTATAATTCAGGTATCAGTACTACTTCAGAGATGTATCTCATTAGTTCTTTTCCGACATCTGAATTTCATTATAACCTTAACTGGAAAACAGTTATTAATGAAGGAATATTTAAGGGACTGATCAGAATTATAGTGGCGGGTTTTCGTTCCTGTATCTGCCAGAATATTGGAGAACAACTTGGCTACAAGTTAACGACATACATGTAAACCCACAAATTATAATGTCGGGTATGTACTCCATCTATCACTACATGTAAAAGGCACGACTTGTTGCAAAAGGGTTCACTCCAGTTCTGTAGACAAATGAAGAAACATTTATTCGCGTTATCAAACCAATCATCATACACATTACACATGATCAGTACCCTCCCTTTTGCAGGAGTCTCCAGTTAGTCCAATATTAGACACCAGCTTGACGTCAAAAATGCTTTTCCAGACCATGAAATTACTACCTACATGGAACAACGTACGTACGAGCACAACGCTATTTTTTTATGTACATGTATATATATATATATATAGCATGGTCATCTACTGATGAAGCAACTCACAGTGGCTCGTTCTAGTGCTGAAGCTGAATATCGCGCTCCAGCTTCCGCCATTGCTGACCTTTTTACTGCAATATTAGTCAGTGCAAACATGAGTGATCTATTCACATGATGATCAATCTTGTAGTTCATGCTCGCACTAAGCGCAATGATATCTCTAATAGTCGTTTCGCACGCAAAAAAGGTTGTATCTTACCGATATCCTACTATCTTCACTTTTCTTATTTGAATACTATTGCCTTGGTCTTTGGATGTGGACGTTAGACCATCTTCGATGCAAATGATAATTTTACGTTTTGTTAAAAAAAAAAAAAAAAAAAAAAAAAGAGAAAAAAAAAGTGTAAAGTTACATGGTTAATATGTTATTCTATTTTATATTACACTACATAATGTTACCGCAAATGTTGTAAATTCTTTGTCGTAAGATTTAAGTTATGAAATTACCAATTTAAATTTTAAAAAAAATTAAAGATGATATGTCATTGTATCTCAAGTGATGAGAAAGTTACCATAATAACGAATAAGGAGCCAAATATCAGCAAGTCCAACATTTGCCAAATTTGATATTTAGCATAACATTGCATTAGACAATGATTGACAGTACTAAGTTTTAACATTGACAAAAATAAAAAATAAAAAATAAAAAATAAAAAAACAATAAATAGCAGTAGATTGTAGATGCTTTTTCTCTTATAATTTTATGTCAGGATGGGCGGATATAAACCCACAGTAAAATTTGACTCGGGGCCAACTATGGTGCTTAGACCTAAAAACATGAGTAATGAAAAGGGGGAGAAATGGTTGTTGCCGAAAGAAAAAGATACCAGTAATAGGGTTCTCTTAAATTTACTATGGTAACAAGCAGAGTTATAGGGTTCCGCGATGGTAGTGAGCAAAGCTGGGGGGAACCCAACCTCCTATCTCTTCTCGAGCTAGGCGCTTAGCTCACGGAGCCTCCAAGCATTTGTGCTCGTGATAACATGTTTGGGGAGATCTTTTGCTTTTGTTCTTTTCAATTTGGAATTTCTTCATTCACCCCGTCATTGGAGGACCCCATCCCTGCTAACTGCTAAGGTTGAATGATTGAAAAGCTTACGATGACTCAATCTTTCAATTCTGCTGTGAATTGGCTTTGATCACCTATTTGCATGTGCACATATAAAAGCTTTGTTTGATGTTTAAATTTAACTCCAACTAAACTGTACTTTTTCATATTAGTTTCTTTTTTCTCCCGAAAAGTCAACAAAATTTATAACTAGTTTTTAAAAAATCAACCAACTCTAACTTAAAAATTTCATCTCTAACTGACAAACCAAATGCAAGCTAAATTATGTTTATACTTTCGAGCTCCATGAGAATAAGAGATATCAAAGTCAAGATTGATAAAGACATATCTACCATTCATTGAAAAGAAAACGTATGGTGCTCAAAACCAAATCATAAAAACGAGCCTGAACAAAAATATGAGAAATTTTATAAAATTGAATCATAAACCAGGTTTTCTTGCCCTGTGATAAGTGCAAAAAAGCATGACCCACATTTCAAATACAGGCTTGACAGGCTTGTCTTGTCTGTTATGCATTGCAAAGTTAGAACTGAAATAAAGTGATAGGTAAAGGAATGTACATTTTTGTTTTCTTTCACAGCTAAAATCTAATTAGAAAATCTCAAGGAAAAATAAGCATTATTTTGCACAGTCGGGGCAATGGTCATCTGATAGAACGAGAGCGCGAACGACTACTTGGACAGGTACGATCCCTCCTTAAAAGGGCCTCGAGGTTCTGAAAACATCTTAGTGGCTGAATCTGTAATGACATTTTGGATCGCAGAAACACATTTATGATCAACAGAAAACACAGGGCATATAACAATCACATACACTAGTAAAAGTAACGTTCACTCTGTGCTTCCAACAAGTGTGCGCGTGTGTGTGTGTGTGTCAGAGAGAGAGAGAGAGAAGAGCTTGCCTTCCACTGCCTCTTCCGAGCAAGTTGTTTGTATGCCTCCTCCAATCTCTTAATGATTTGTCTGAAGGTTGGTCTGTCGAATGGTTCCTTGTTCCAACATTCCTCGATTAGCCTGTAAGAGAAATTGCACCATGTTTCCTTATCCATTTGAAGAGAAAAAGTTCAAATTGGATTATCGTTTTGCAAGTTTTAATCAAGTGCACAAACAAACACCAGACTCATTCCCCCTATCACAATAAAACTTGAAAAGGCGGTTACAGAGTTATTAGTAGCAAACAGAATTCTGAAACCTACGCAAACGACACGTCTTATCAAAAGGAGATGATCGAAAGTCCTCAAAAAAACTTACTCCTTCAGTCCATGTGCATATTTCTTTGGAGGAGCTCTAAACGGTGGGCGCTCATTGGCCACATATGCTTTTGGAACTTCCTTTTCTGGCCTTGTGGAAAATGGTGGACAACCTTCAATCATCTAGAGTGGCAGAAAAAGACGTGTAATGGACAACCTTAAATCATCTATATGTGTTTTTTTTAAAATCATTATTATTGTAAATCTTGATTGGCCTTTCACCCCATTAGCCACCACAAGTCCTTGCAGCTTTGCAAGTTCAAGGCATTCATGCATAAGCACAACTTATAGCACATGAATGCATCTTCTTGGAATTGGGTTAATGAACAATATACACAAACAATGTACCAGAGAAGGGAAAAATGTATATAAATAAGCATGCAAGTTTTTCTAAACGTAAATCTCCATATTTATTACAAAAGAAAAAAGAGATATTAGGACAGAGAGGAGGGAAATTACCTCTTGCAAGATCAAAGCAAATGAAAAAACATCCACTTTGGTATCGTATTCTTCGTTTCTGTAAACCTCAGGAGCCACATATCGCCCTGCACATGAGGATTTGGTCAAATCTGGGAGACAGATATATGCATTGATGAGACTAAATTCAGCTAAGAACCGGGAAAACTAGCACGTAGTGCATTCATTAATGTGGCTAAAACCCATCAAATCCAACATCATGACCCAAAAATTTTTCACGCACAGCTCTAGCCGCACTACACTCAAATAATAGAAGCCTTTCGTGTGAATCAGATATATAAGCAGCCGCAAGGAAGAACTAAAGATACAATTTTCCAGCTTAAAAAAAATAAAATAAAACTAATTAGTTGGGTCTCGTTTTCATAAAGGCTGAAACAGGTGAACTGACTCCAAAACTTCCTCCCCACCCCAAAAAGAGAGAGAGAAAGAGAGAAAATTGGCAATAAAGTTAAGGCAGGTAACATACAAGAAGTGTCTTGACTAGTTACAGGTCTGTCTTCTTTTACTGTCTTTGCAACCTTTAGTAGCTTGCTCACCCCAAAGTCTGCGACTTTCAGATGCCCAGAATCATCCCGCAATAAATTTCTGTTATCTTACCCATGAACAATTAACAAACTGTCAACAGTTTAAACCATCTTGAAGTTACAAGACATGATTCACACGAAAACACCTCAACATGAAGCGAGAGTGACAGCGAATATGCATCTGGTGAATAACTAAACAAACCAAACCCAGTTGCTGTCTTTATGATTCAGGTTCAGTTTACTATCATTTATGATTACTATTGAGAGAGATTTGTTTCTGTTCAGTGTTCCCAGACCAACAACTCTTTTTCCCATATTTAAAAGTTAATAAAAATTGTAGTTTTAACAGTTTTAAGAAATTATTTTCCACCGTTAGTTCTCGAAGCAGGATGATATTGGAAAGGATGTTTATCCAAACATTGGTCGTCATTTTGTAGATTGCCTTTTTTATTCTTTTCTTCCTGCTAACTGTCTGGCCTGTCCCTCTACGTAAACTTATAAGCGGCTTGATTGAGACTGACTGGACTCGTTTTCCTCTACATAACAATGAGAGAGAAAGAGAGAGAGAGAGAGAGAGAGAGAACATACGAAGGCTCAAGATCTCGATGAATAATTGCCTCAGGTTTATGTTCATGCAAATAATTCATTCCCCTGCAAAATGTAGGAAGAGCGTACAATCAGGTAAAAGCAAATATCCAATTACTCATCAGCTACAACATGCGACAGTCATCAAACTTCCGTCAACACGAAGCCAAGGCCAAAAAGGTCAACAACCTTTAATATTGGAGAAATCGAAGTATGAATGATTAGTAACAGAAGAGACAAAAGGCTTTCTGGACTAACTAAATGTTTCCATGGTGTATGAATAAAACTTTGCAATTAATGTGCAAAAACGTTTCTCAATATTAAAAATTGCCATTTCCTACAGTATAACAAAGAATGCAATTTCAGGAAAGATCAACCTCGAAAATATTAAAGCGTCCAAAAGGCTGCAATGACCACAAGATAAGTATATTCAGGTCTCTATCTAAAATTTTGTGTAAAAATTTGTGATAGTATAAACCTAAGTACTACATTTTCGTTTTCTACATTTTCGTTTTTAACACGGAAGTTGCTCTGAAAGTAACTAACACCCAGGTCCATGGGTAAGCCACCAAAATATAACGTGATGAAATCTCCATTATTGACCATTTTGTCAACAAAAAGAAATTTACACCCAGTATCACTTCAATTGCAGTTAAATGCAAATCATGGTGACCAAACATGCATGATTTCAAAAAAATTACGCTGCAGAATCCATCTTAAAACACATTGCATGGAAACATTAGATTATACACCATAAAAGGAACTTGTGATAAATATTCCAGAGAGAATTCTTTTAAGTAAATTTAGTATATAAGTCAGTTGACTGACCTAGCAATGTCTAGTGCAAAGCTCAATGCCGCAATTGGCTTTAATGCACCTTTTCTTCTTAGATATGCACGAAAGTCTCCCTGTAAAAGTGATATAACAAAATGTTCAAACCAAAAACTCTTTAGTGAAAATAGATATGTTGTATATTTTTTTCATTTTTGTTGGTGAAAGAAATATTTGTACATGTAGAAATAAGTGTGATGACCAACGCGGCAAATTATTATATTTTCCACTCCAGTGGGGGTGAAAGGATATTAAGGAGTAACAGTTGTATTCTAGTTCTATTTTATAACAAAAAAGTATCAAAACAATGATAACAGATGATATGCTGTGAAGACATCAAATTATCTCAAATTCAGAGAGTCAGAAAGCATTTCTAGCAATATCATTCATGCATGAATGCAGAATCAGATGATTGCAAACCAATAATACAGGAAAACAACAGAAGAATTTGAAGGTTTGCTTTGACTACGATAAATTTGAAGATTTTCTTTGACTTTAAACCAAAAATTCTCACTACACCCAAAACCAATCTACTTGAAGCTGATTCCATGATGAAGGAAAATGGCAGTTGTTTTGCAGGAGAGGAAAATAGCAGTTAACTTTAAAAATTATTGAAAATGAAAAAAAATGGACTTCAGGCTGAAACCTGAACTCCGAATGCCCCATTGTGATCATAATTTAAACAGGGGGCTGTAATTCCATTCCAGCAATGTAGTAAAACAGTACGTTGTACGCTAACTTGAGGTAAAGAACATAAATTTCAGAATTTAACTTTTTCCTTTAGTTCTCTTTCCACGAGTAATCATTATGGTTTTATTATTCGGATGCTAATAGAATTTCCATTTTGTATTATGTTCCTTCTATTCAAAGAGAAAAGCAAAAGGTCCTACACAACCAGCATGTTGCTTCTTCCACAAACCACAGGCCTACATCATAAAACACCAAAGGACCAAGCAGCAAATGCTGAAGTTGAACAAAGTCACCAAGATAAAAACAATTTTTTTAATTTGTTCAAGTGAAGTTTAGGATAAACCTTTGGTAGATATTCCGTGACAATCACCAATGGACTGCTTTGTGTTACAGCACCCAAAAATTGGACGACATTTGGATGACGCAACTTCTGAAGTAAAGAGAGCTCATCCCGAAATGCCTTTCTGGTATTCCATCAAGTCATGAACTCCAGTCAAATTAAGAAAGGTTCAAGACCTAATTTCATGTTTAGATTACACTTAAAAAAGTGTAAATGTAAGAAAGCAAAAAGTATGGGAAAAAAGGAAGAGCAAGACCAACTCACACTTTATCTTCATCAGTGAACACTTCCTCCCCAAGTGTTTTAACAGCAACTTGAATTCCACGCCAGGATGCTATGCGAAAGGTTCCCTAACAAATGTTTCATATTAAAAGACTGAACGAAGGTCTAACACAAGATGATGCAAAATTTCCCACTCTATTCCTTGAGCTAAGCGCATTGTATTACTTCATTCAATAAAGCAGATCTTTCCCAACTTCATAAATCATTTCCTCTGTATTTTACAATACATTAGGGAAGAGGTTGAAATTCCAAGGCAGACAATGTAATCTTTCAATTTTTACAAACAAGCAACATCACACCTTTCATTTCGCATCACAGGTGGTACTACAATGATTTTTGGGGGATATCCAATCTTGAGTAAGGTCTTGTCTCCACACCTATTAAGGCAGGTCTAGCGAGTGTAATCCAAAAGCCTAACAATAACATGTCCCATGAAGTATGTCTGGGAGAGTTGGGTGGGATTAAGCTATCTAGATGATTTCACTAGATTTAGTAGAGGACGGACACAGTGCGGAAGGACAGAATCAAATGGATTGTTAGCTGTCTCAATAATTCAAGAAATACCATCTTAAATAATTGTTAAAATAAAAGAAAATATCAAAGCGGATGACCATGTCCTCGGCAACATTCAAGCAGCCAACAGTTGATTTCCAGTCAAGAGAATTGCCAGTAAATTACCTTTGTGATGTTAACACTGTTAGAGAAATCAAGCTCCTTGGGATCAATCTCATACTCTGGGACTTCATGTGCATTTTCAACATGCAAGGGAGCCAGCTAAGATCGAAATTCACAACATATTAAAAAAACTGACAACTGATTAAAAGAACAAACAAACAAACATGGCATAGTGAGCTACTGACACTAAAAAAGGAACATAAAAAATCAACACATACCGGAGGCTTCGCACCGTGTTTCTCTAAAAGTTTGATCACATCGTGATTTTTGTAAAACACAGCATCTGCAAGAGGCTGTTGAACAAATCCATTATCATTATATGTTGTTGAAAATCCGACCCTTGTGTATTGTGTAATTAGTTAGAAAATTGCTTTCCTAGAATAGATTATTTCAGCTTTATGTTTTTTCCTTCATTAGGTAGTTTCCTATTTTTGTGGGATTCCTATTGTACAGATTGGTTGCTGATTTTGTGGACTGGAATGCCGGCCCTAAGGTGTATATATTAGATTGTATTGTGCCTTGTGCAGAATAAGAATATTAGAATTCTTCTCATAACTTTCTACATGGTATCAGAGCAAGGCTCTAAACCCTAAATCCTCCCTTGCTGTTTTTCTTCTATGACCAAATACGGCATGGCGTCCAGATCCTCCTCCTCCTCCGAAAGCACTTCCAGACCCGAGTCTGATTCTCCAACCCCCATGACTTCTGATTCCTCTCCTCACCTGGTTACCAGCCATAAACTTCAGGGTCATAACTTTCTCCAGTGGTCTCAATCCGTCTTCATGTTCATCTGCGGCAGAGGGAAGGATGGACATCTCACCGGCGAAATCACTGCTCCAGGACCGGCAGATCCTAAGTTTCGAGCCTGGAAGACCGATGATCACCTAGTCATGTCATGGCTCATTAATTCTATGACCACAGAAGTTGGAGAAAATTTCCTGCTTTTCAGAACAGCCAAGGAAATATGGGAGGCTGCCCGTGACACCTATTCCAGCACTGAAAACTCCTCGAAGTTGTTTGAAATCGAAACCCGACTGTATGATCTGCGGCAGGAAGATTTAAGTGTTACTCAATATTTTAACACGCTCACACGTTGTTGGCTGCAGCTAGATATGTACGAAATTTACTCTTGGAAATGCCCGGATGATTCTGCTTTGTACAGGAGAATTGTTGAGCAGAAAAGAACTATCCGATTCCTTCTTGGTCTCAATAAGGAGTTGGACGAAGTCAGGGGCAGAATCATGGGGACAAAACCCCTTCCGACCATTCGGGAAGCGTTTTCAGAAGTCCGCCGAGAAGAGAGCAGGAAGAAGCTAATGATGACCGACAAGAATCCCACATCACATGCTGAAGGTTCGGCTCTATACACTCATTCCTCTTCACCGAACAATAAACCCCAGAAAAACCGACCATGGTGCGATCATTGCAAGAAGCTCGGCCATGTGAAGGAGAGTTGCTGGAAAATTTACGGCAAACCTGCAGATTGGAAGCCTTCCAGCCGGCGACAGGATAGAGAAACCCGTGCAAATGTTGCTGCCACAACCGAAAACAGTGCTGATTGTAGTCCATTCACCAGAGAGCAAATTGAAGCACTGCAGAAAATGTTTAGCAATGTTTCTGGTTCGGGTCAGGCGCCTCCAAATCCAGCCGAAAAACCCACCAGCCTTCTAGCTCATCAAGGTACCCTATCCTATGCTCATATTGCCCAAAATGCTTCAAAACCGTGGATTGTTGATTCAGGAGCGTCGGATCAAATGACTGGAGATGTCAACCTGTTCCAGAATTACAGCCCAAGTGAGAATCACTCTGCAATTCGAATAGCCGATGGTTCATTCTCACCAGTTGCAGGAACCGGATCAGTTCAATTAACAAAGGACCTTCATCTCTCATCTGTCCTTTATGTTCCTAAATTAAACTGCAACCTTCTCTCAATAAGCAAGCTTACCCGTGACTCCAATTGTGTGTCTAAATTTAATTCCAACTGTTGTGTTTTTCAGGCTGTGGATTCGGGGAAGGTGATTGGCAGTGCTGAGATACATGGTGGACTCTACTTGCTTAACGGAAGTAATCTCCTTGGTAGACAAGTTCACCAGTCAAGTTATGTTTCAGAGTCTAGTAATTTTATTTCCAATTCAGTTTCAAGTCCAGTTATGTTGTGGCATTATCGCCTCGGTCATCCGAACTTTGCATACATTGAAAAATTGTTTCCACATTTGTTTATCAATAAAAATTCTAAGGATTATCAATGTGAGATTTGTCAATTTGCAAAGCATACTAGACATGTGTATCCGAGTTTAAAATACAAACCAACTCATCCTTTTTCTGTTATCCACAGTGATATTTGGGGACCCTCAAAAGTAAAAAACCTTAATGGGACTCGTTGGTTTTTGTCATTCATAGATGATCATACTAGAACAACTTGGACTTTCCTTATGAAAGAAAAATCTGAAACAGCCACTATTTTTCAATCCTTTCACTCCATGATTACCACTCAATTTCATTGTCCAATCCAGGTACTCAAGACTGATAATGCTAAGGATTATTTTAATTCTATTCTTGGCTCTTATCTGTCTACTCATGGGATTATTCATATAAGTTCGTGTGTAGATACCCCTCACCAAAATGGGGTTGCTGAGAGGAAAAATAGACACCTTCTTGAGGTAGCCCGTGCCATTATGTTCTCCAATCATGTACCTAAACATTTTTGGGGGGAAGCCATACTCACTGCTACTTATCTTATTAATAGGATGCCTAGTCGAATCCTCAAATTCAAAACTCCGCGTCAGACTCTAATCCAAACCTACCCACACATCCGTTCCTTCTCCTCCGATCTACCACTAAAAATCTTTGGGTGCACAGCTTTTGTTCACATCCATCAACAACACCGCACCAAACTTGATCCAAAATCCCATAAATGTATCTTCCTTGGTTATTCCTCTACTCAAAAAGGTTACAAATGTTACTCTCCAATCACTAGGAAAGTATACAACTCCATGGATGTCACCTTTTTTGAGACTCAATCTTATTTTTCCCAATCCAAAATTCAGGGGGAGAACTTGCCGGAATTTCAGAATTGGGATCTTGATCTTGATCTTCCACTTGAATCAGTTTCCCAAAATCCTACTACCCAACCGGTATTCACTGAAAATACTCCAACCGAACCTACTCTTATCACTAAACCCGTCCCTACTCCACATCAACTTGACACCACCAATCATGAACTTCGTGTCTATACCAGAAGGAGAAAACCAAGTGAGCATGTAGAGAACAGCATACAGATCAGTGATTGTCAAGAGCCAGAACCAGATCCTCCAGCATCTGATAATCATAATGGTATGGATTCTTTATCCCATGACACTATTGTACCACTGGTTGATGACTCTAATCAGCCAATTGCTCATAGGAAAGGCGTCCGTGGGTGCACCAGTCATCCAATTGAAAGATATGTTGCATATGGAAAGCTGCTCCCATCTTACAAGGCGTTTGTGTCCAATCTTGATAGTGTGCAGGTGCCTAACTCCATACACGATGCTCTAAAGGTTCCAGCATGGAAACGAGCAGTTGAAGAAGAAATCCGGGCCCTAGAAGTTAATGATACGTGGACGCTCACCAAACTGCCTCTTGGGAAAAATCCTGTAGGTTGCAAGTGGATATTCACCGTGAAGTACAAAGCAGATGGAAGTATTGAGAGATTCAAGGCCAGACTTGTGGCAAAGGGTTTCACTCAATCATACGGAGTAGACTACCAAGAAACCTTTGCTCCTGTTGCTAAACTCAATAAGGTTCGAGTTCTGTTATCTCTAGCAGTGAATCAAAACTGGCCTCTCTTCCAACTCGATGTCAAAAATGCTTTCTTGAATGGGAATCTTGAAGAAGAAGTCTACATGACGATACCTCCGGGATTTGAAAATAGCTCGAACAGCAGAATGGTGTGCAAGCTCAAGAAATCCTTATACGGGTTGAAGCAGTCTCCCCGTGCTTGGTTTGACAGGTTTGCTAAAACAGTGATTGCAAATGGATACCACCAGTGTCAAGCTGATCATACACTATTTGTTAAATTCAATTCTGGAGGTAAGGCAGCTATCCTCATAGTGTATGTAGATGATATCATCTTGACAGGTGATGACTCGGATGAAATCGTCAGACTCAAACAGATGCTTGCAACAGAATTCGAGATCAAGGATCTAGGGGCACTTAGATACTTTCTGGGAATGGAGGTGGCTCGATCTAAGGAGGGAATTGTGTTATCCCAGAGAAGGTACATCCTAGATTTACTAAGTGAAACCGACTTTCTGGGATGTAAACCGGTTGACACCCCTATGGACCCTAACAGAAAGCTCGACAGAAGTGAAGAAAGCAATCCAACAGACAAAGGAAGATATCAGAGACTCGTGGGAAAACTGATCTATCTATCACATACAAGACCTGACATTGCTTATTCGGTCAGTATAGTGAGCCAACACATGAATAATCCTAATGAGGGTGATTTGGAAGCTGTTCATAGAATCTTGAGATACTTGAAGACAACTCCTGGACTTGGTTTGCTCTTCAAAAAATCCGAAACCCGTGAGGTAGAGGTGTATACAGATGCTAGCTGGGCAGGAGAACTAACTGATCGAAGGTCAACTACAGGTTATTGTTCATATGTCTGGGGAAATCTTGTCACGTGGAGAAGCAAAAAGCAGGCAGTAGTCTCTCGGAGCAGTGCAGAATCTGAATATCATGCTCTTGCTCTTGGAATCTGCGAAGGAATGTGGCTTCAACGGCTGTTAAGGGAGCTTAAAGTTGAAACACAAGACAAAGTCAAGATGTTTAGTGACAGTCAAGCAGCCATCAGCATAGCCAAAAATCCTGTGCATCATGACCGAACAAAGCACATTGAGATTGATCGACACTTCATCTCAGAGAAGGTCAACAACGGGATTGTACAGCTAAGCTATATTTCAACAAAACTCCAAATTGCTGACATTCTCACGAAAGCACTTCCAAGGGTCAGCTTCGATGAATTGAATTTCAAGCTTGGTTTGTATAATATATACAATCCAGCTTGAGGGGGAGTGTTGAAAATCCGACCCTTGTGTATTGTGTAATTAGTTAGAAAATTGCTTTCCTAGAATAGATTATTTCAGCTTTATGTTTTTTCCTTCATTAGGTAGTTTCCTATTTTTGTGGGATTCCTATTGTACAGATTGGTTGCTGATTTTGTGGACTGGAATGCCGGCCCTAAGGTGTATATATTAGATTGTATTGTGCCTTGTGCAGAATAAGAATATTAGAATTCTTCTCATAACTTTCTACATATGTTGTTACAGATACAATGCTCAACCCAATTACAACTAGAACAAGAGGAAGATTGAACGAACATGAGATGCAAAAACTCTCTTAATTGTTTTTTCCTTCTTTCTGTATCTTTCTTTGTTGTTTCTGATACTAGGCGTCAATAATTCATTAAAGGTTCGTAAATACATAAAGGTAGGGACCATACTCAATAACCCATCTACGGATAACCATAATATAGTTGCATTAAATAAAAACAAATAATAACAATAACAGTCATATTGCGAGAAATTCAACTTTGAGTGAGCCCGTCTGGTACATTACATATAGGTCGCATCATCAACCAGTACGTATGTGCTGGCATGGCAAGCAATGAATATGGCCCTTTGTTATATTGCCAGAATCAAAGATTTTGCAATCTTTGCCCAACAAAGAACTCTCTCTCTTTGGGAGAGAAAGACACCTCCTTTTTGGGCAATGATCCTAAACCTTTTATTCGGAGCATCATAATTACAAACTCTACAAGACATAGTCAGACTCCATATATGTATATGTGTACATATCAGCCTCAAGTCAACAAATTGTATTTGATGTGGCAATTTGATTTTTGATTAAGAAATAGTATTTTATAATCAGCCTGTAAGTGAAGTTCTATCTTATTGATTTAGTTAAGTTTTCCATATAATTATCAAATTTCAGTCATTTTAGAATACATTTTCTATTTCATGACGTTTGGCCGAAGTAATTGAAGTCAAATGGTTCTATTTTGGGGATTTCACGAGTGTTGGAAAGCTACTCCTAGTAGAAAAACTTGTCATATTTATAATAAACACGCACACACACACACACATATATACAGAGAGAGAGAAATCAAGAGGAAGCGAAATGACCGTGCTTCCCCAGCGGTCCTGTGGGTCGACGGCGGCGCCACGGAGGAGGAGGAGCTGAACGACGTCGGGGAGGCCCTGGCAAGCGGCGATGTGGAGAGCGGTACGGCCGTCGATGTCCTTGAAGTTGACATTGGTGCCGGAGTCGAGAAGCTCCTTGATCCCGTCCATGTCGCCCTCGCTCGCCAAGTACATAAGCCTAACCCTAGGGTCGATCACCTCGTCGGCGGCCGATTCCAGCGCCGCCGCGTCGGAGCCTTGCCGGTTCGGCTTCAGCGAGGACTGCTTGCCGAGAGTGAAACGGGGCTTGACCTCCATTGATTTGCAAAAAAAAAAAAAAAAAAACAAGAAGTATTTTTCTCTCTCTCTGTCTGTGCTTGGAATATTTCAATCTGATATATTTATTTATTTATTTATTCGATAAAATAAAAGGCGACAATAGGAATAATTCCAATTCCAATGATTGTATTTTGCATTGGTTTGGGTTTTGCTGGATAAAATATTAAAAAAAAAAAAAAAAAAAACGGAAACCAATAATGCAGGCGACTTTTTTGAAACTTGAGTTAGTTGGCTTGGTTGGGATTCTGATTCTCTTCATACTCTTGACACTGGGACTCAATCCATCCAGGGGTGTTCTGAATTTAGAAAATATATTTCTTATTTTCATTTTTATTATTATTATTTTTTTGAAATATGAAACTTTGAATTTAAATACTATCATTTGTGATATGTAATTATATATTTAAGACTTTTTTTTCTGTAAATAAGATCTGTTTGAATCAAAGTAGTAACTGATCAATTTACTAATTTTGCAACTAGCAAAAAAAAATTTTTTTGCTAATTTTGCATTTATCTTTTTGTTTTCGTCTTTATTGTTAAAAACATATGGTAAATTTATTGTTTAGAAAATGCTTTTCGCTCTAAAAAAAAACGCGTCAAAACATTTTCAAAATTAATTATCAAACACCACCAAGTTTTTATTAGATGTTTAGTTATCAATTGGAGCTCCATTCAATTTTATCTATTCTAAATCAACTCAATTTACTTATTCATAATTACAACTATAATTTAAAAACTTAAATTTTAAACATGTGCACTCAGTTTAACTATTCACTATTATAACTATAATTAAAAACTCAAATTTTAAGCATACACTTGATTGTTATGCTTAAGTAGATATCTTTGAGTTGAAATTATTTGATTTTTTAAAAACTTATAAAATTTATTGATTTTTTAGAAAAATATAAAAATGAGTTGAATATTTTTTATTTGAATTGGTGAACCAAATAGGGACTAAAAGTTAATAACTTTGCATATAAAAGTCTAAACGAGATTTTTTCTTATAAATTATATAAAATTTCGAAACGAATGAAACATACATATTGATATATTTTTTTGAAAATTTTTAAGTTTTTATACTTTTTAACAACAATCAACTAAACGTATAATTCAATTTTTTAATCCAATTTCAACTCAAAATTTTTTAACTCAAAGTGCACCAAATGCAAGTTAAAAAAAACTAAAAAAAAAAAAAAAAAAAGGCCACCGTTTTCCACCAAAAAAAAAGGGGGGGGGGATAAATTTCACTGTTTCCCGTGAATTTTAGATCATGTCAGAAAACGCACCATGAACGAAAATTTGTAACATTCTAGCCCCCAAACTTTGAAACATTTATAGATTTTCCCCACCAATTAATTTTTTTTTACGGAAAAACACACTTGACAACAATATTAAATGTGAAACTATGAAGTGGCACTCATTGACTGCAAATGTTACCAATGTTTTAATCTACGCACTTTAAATTACGAGGTGGCACTCATTGGTAACACATGTGATACTTGTTACCCTTTTTACATGTGAAACTACGAAGTTAAATATAAGAGAGCAGCATGGAAAAAAAATGACAATTGGTCTTAAATATTTTGAGGGCGTTTGGCATATAGTGATTAGTAGGAATCAAATTACTGAGAAACTGATAATGGGTAATATGATTGCCATGCATTATGAATTATCATGTTTAGTTACTTCTATAATCTTTTCTCACATTCCCATAAATAAAACTTTGTTGTGTTTGGTTATGCACAGTAATATATATGTATTAAGATAATTTAAATGTAAATGTATTTTTCTTATAAAATCAAATTAATTTAGATAATTTAAAACTAACTACCTTATTATTTGACTAGTTTTTTTTTTTAAATTGTAAACCTTTTTTTTTATATCAAACCAATTAATTGTTATATATTATTATTATTACTACATACTAAAAAGGAGGATCTGGTTATTGTTTTTTTGGGTTAATTTCACTTTTAGCACTTCTGAAATAAATAATATTAAAAACAGCACCACTTTTTGTCCACTTCAATTTTAGCACCACCACGTCACCACACACTGTTTTGGTTGATGTATAAAGGCATATATGCCCTCAACCAACCCTAAAGCTGAAAAAATTTCCTGCTATCCCGCCACCCTCACTCACTTCCCTCCACATCCACAGCGACGCTATTTAACCAACTGAACAGAAAAAATTTTTATTTTTCTTCCCTCGTTTTCTTGATTTTCTCGCACCCACTCCTCACGAATCCTCAATGCACCATTACCCATTGATCCAAACTAACTCTAAGCCTGCATAATATCCCCCAATCTTTTTTTTCGATCTGTTAAAACTGCACCGGACAAGTTCGCAGATCTGCTTCAACTCCATTTCAGTGGATTTCGTCTCATTTCTAAACAACCAATCTGAGGTAATGGTGGTTTTTAGTTGATTTTATTTGTTAATACATGCTTTAAATGGGGGTGTGTTAAGATGACCCTCTGAAACAAAAAAGGTCATTTAAAAAATTTTCACGACAAAGCGGTCACTGTGATGATGACCATCTGGTCATCATCATTGTGACCATCGTGACCAGTTTTGAAATGAACTGGTTATTAACCAGTAATTTTCATATTGACCATCTGGTCATCATCATTGTGACCATCGTCACCAGTTTTGAAATTAACCGGTCATTTTCATATTGACCATATGGTCATCATCATTGTGACCATCGTGCAGCCGGTCATTTTCATATTGACCATCTGGTAATCATCATTGTTACTAGTTCGAAATAACCCGGTCAGTCTGATGTTGACCATCCGGTCATCAGCATGGTGACCAATATGAAATAAGTTGATCATTTCCATATTGACCACCCGGTCATTATCATTGTGACCAGATATAACATTTAAGCCATCCCATTGTGCTTCATAATTGTTTCCATATTTTTATATATTCGATAACTCTTTGCAGATTCACAGTAAATGGAGGACGTCTGTGTTTTCATCAAGTACAATGGTCAATGGGACGGCACATTGAGTTATGTTGGTGGAGAAATGAAGGGAATATTGGTGCCCGAGACTGCAACATACATTGCACTTATTGAGTTGGTCAGATGTGCAATTGGTCTGAGGGTCCCAACCAATACTATAGTCATGAGATACGGTGTTGAACCTGGTAATCCTCTTGTCCGGATACAGTGTGATGATGACGTTAAATTCTATATACAATTGAAGAAGAAGGATGTTCATGTGCTTAAGAAATTTCCTATTACCATCGACGTATTGGATGATGCTGCGGCTGAGGTAATGCCACCGGAGCTGGGTGCAAGCAACCACATAGAAGTCCAACTTTCCAGAGAGGGCATAGAAGGTGTACAGAGTGATGAAGCCATGCAACGGTTAGATGCGAGGAATCTGGTCATCCCTTCTCCTACTCCTCATATCCCTCCTCATGTAGACGAACTGAATTTTGGGTGTGATGCTCGTCAATCAAACGAGAATAATGTCGAAGTAAGCATTGGAGCAAATTCTACTGCCAAGAAGGTGACATCTCAATCCGATAATGTACCAATCACTGACAGGTTATCCAATTCAGTAGTTGTTGCTGATTATACACCTGTCACATTGCGAATAAACTGCATTTTTCAGAACAAAAAGTTGTTGCAATTCCATCTTCATCACGATGCCATGAGTAAACACTATCAATTCAGGGTGAAGAGGTCGAACTCTACTCTGTTACATGTGATATGTATAGATATCGAAAACTGTTCATGGCAATTGTGTGTGACTAGGATGCGAGGAAGTGAAATGTTTGTCGTGAAGCGGTACGACGACGTCCATACTTGTTCAATCGAAATTGTTCAAGGGCATCATCGTCAAGCCAAGAGTTGGATGATTGGGGAGTGTGTCAAGGCAAAATACTTGGATCCCACAAATACCTCGTATAGACCTCGAGAAATCATGCGAGACATGCAGGCCGACTTTGGAGTGTCTTTCAATTATCTCCGGACATGGCGAGGAAGGAAGCAGCACTAACCAGCTTGAGGGGCAATGATGCAGAGTCATACAATGGTATCCCTTTTCTTTATCTTATAATATGTTAATTACCGACATTATAAGTTTTATATTCACGACAAGTGCTATAATAATTTTTATTACTTGTTTATATTACAGTTCTGCCCGCGTGGGCTGAGATGGTGAAGAGGAAAAATCCTGGATCCGACATTGACATCGAGACAGACTCATCAAATTGCTTACAATGCTTCTACATGCGCTTAGCTGCTTCGAAGCACGGTTGGCCTTATTGTCGACCAGTAATTGTGGTTGATGGGTCCGCATTAAAGGTCAAGTTTGGGGGAATGCTTCTTGCAGCATGCGGTCACGACGCAAATGGCTGCATATTTCCACTAGCATTTGGGATCGTTCATTCCGAAAGCAGCGAAACATGGACATGGTTCTTCGAGAAGCTAAGGGCTTCAATCGGCACCCGAGATTCTCTTGCTATTGTTGCTGATAGGCATAAGGGTATCGAATATGCAGCCAACCTCATTTATCCGGAGGCTGCCTTCGGGATATGCGTTCAACACTTGGCTGCAAACCTTAAGACCAAGTACAAGAATTTCAAAGGCCCTTTGAAGACCTATTTTGATGGTGCATCGAGGTCGTATCTTTTATGTGAGCACCATCGTCATATGGAATCCATCCGTAATCGTAATCCCGACATGTACCGATACCTCATGCAGGCCGATCCTACAAAATGGTCGCGAGCATATTTCAACGGCCGGAGGTATGCAATCATGACAACCAACATTACGGAGTCATTGAATAATGTTGATCGGAAAGCCAGGTTAATGCCAGTTGGATTCTTAGTGGAATGGTTGAGGGAACTACAACAAAGATGGTTTGTCCACAGGTGTGAGGAGGCCCTAAAATTGACAGCGAAGCTTGCTCCAAAGGCTGAGAAATTGCTTCGCACCAACTTCTCACTAGGCCTAACAGTAACGGTACGTGCTTACCACCACAACTCGAGTACACATATATGCCAATTTTCCCCGATATCATAGTTGGTCAATGTGTTAAAATTCACTTTGTTACAGCCGCGGCCAACCGATCAGTTTGAGTACGCGGTTACTAACAATGCTAGCCAAATATGGATCGTCGACATGAGCGAAAGGACATGTACGTGCCGACGATTTCAGGTCGATCAAATTCCTTGCCCTCATGCCATGGCCATTTGTAACCACCGACGTATAGATCCTTACAATTATTGCTCGAATTACTACACGAAAGATTATCTTTATGGTTGTTATTCGTCTGTTGTCCATCATATTGGCAGCGCTGATGGCTGGGATGTTCCTGAAGATGTCAGGTCGCAAATTGTCAATCCTCCCAAAACAAAGCGTAGGCCCGGAAGGCCACGGGTCCGAAGGATTTTGTCCCAAGGAGAAGAACATGAGTCAGTCCGGTGTGGTAGATGTAATGGTTATGGGCACAACCGACAAACCTGTACGAATACAGTACCCTTAAGAACCCGTCCAGCAAGGTCGAATCCATCGTTCATCACTCCCAGTTCTAAATTATGTGGTCGAAAACAAATTTTCCCACAATTTATCAACGCAAATAAATAACGACAATTTTTCGTGTACTTAGTTTTTTCCTTATTTTCATACTGAATCTTACATTCACAGTAGTTATAATTTGTTTGTAATTCGGTCGAACATGTAATCTTAGCAGATAAACTCCCTATGAGCAATTGGATGCCATTACGGTGGTCACAAAATTTTTTTTTTTATATATATATACAATGCACCCGTACGGTGGTCACAACGAAGTTGACCGTGCGGTCAACTTTGTTGTGACCGTCCCTGTGAGAGAAGGCATCATCCTCAGGGATGGTCACAACGAAGTTGACCGCGCGGTCACTACCGTAGTTACCGCCTTAGACGCACGACTCCCAACATACATTTAATGCGAGATACTCGATTTTTGTGTAAAGTGGGCGAATAGAATGAAAATATTATTTTTTAGATTTTTTTTTCTTATATATTGCACCCTTACGGTGGTCACAATGGTATTGACCACGCGGTCAACTTCGTAGTGACCGTCCCTGTGAGAGAAGGCATCGTCCTCAGGGACGGTCACAACGAAGTTGACTGCGCGGTCACTACCATAGTTACCGCCTTAGACGCACGACTCCCAACATGCATTTAATGCGAGATACTCGATTTTTGTGTAAAGTGGGCGAGTAGAATGAAAATATTATTTTTTAGATTTTTTTTTTGATATATAATGCAACCGTACGGTGGTCACAACGGTATTGACCGTTCGGTCAACTTCGTAGTGACCGTCCCTGTGAGTGAAGGAATCGTCATCAGGTACGGTCACAACGAAGTTGACCGCGCGGTCACTACCGTAGTTACCGCCTTAGACGGGTGCATTATATATCAAAAAAAAAAAATACCGTTGTAAAACTATTTTCATTCTACTCGCCCACTTTACACAAAAATCGAGTATCTCGCATTAAATGCGGTCAGGAAAGGCTAATCAATGCCTGTTGGGAGTCGTGCGTCTAAGGCGGTCACTAGGGTATTGACCGCGCGGTCACCTTCGTAGTGACCGTACCTGATGACGATTCCTTCACTCACAGGGACGGTCACTACGAAGTTGACCACGGTCAATACCGTTGTGACCACCGTACGGTTGCATTATATATCAAAAAAAAATCTAAAAAATAATATTTTCATTCTACTCGCCCACTTTATACAAAAATCGAGTATCTCGCATTAAATGCGGTCAGGAAAGGCTAATCAATGTCTATTGGGAGTCGTGCGTCTAAGGCGGTCACTAAGGTATTGACCGCGCGGTCACCTTCGTAGTGACCGTACCTGATGACGATTCATTCACTCACAGGGACGGTCACTACGAAGTTGACCGAACGGTCAATACCGTTGTGACCACCGTACGGTTGCATTATATATCAAAAAAAAATCTAAAAAATAATATTTTCATTCTACTCGCCCACTTTACACAAAATCGAGTATCTCACATTAAATGCGGTCAGGAAAGGCTAATCAATGCATGTTGGGAGTCGTGCGTCTAAGGCGGTCACTAGGGTATTGACCGCGCGGTCACCTTCGTAGTGACCGTACCTGATGACGATTCCTTCACTCACAAGGACAGTCACTACGGTATTGACCGCGCGGTCAAAAATGGTCATCAAGTACAATGGTCAAAAAACTGGTCATAACGGTTATGACCGAGTGGTCATAATGGTTATGACCTTTACTAAAAAATGGTCAAAAATTCATTTATAAAAAAAAAAAACTGGTCATAACGGTTATGACCGAGTGGTCATAATGGTTATGACCTTTACTAAAAAATGGTCAAAAATTCATTTAAACAAATAAAAAAACTGGTCATAACGTTATTGACCGCGCGGTCATAATGGTTATGACCTTTGCTAAAAAATGGTCAAAAATTAATTTAAACAAATAAAAAAACTGGTCATAATGGTTATGACCTTTACTAAAAAATGGTCAAAAATTCATTTAAACAAATAAAAAAAACTGGTCATAACGGTTATGACCGAGTGGTCATAATGGTTATGACCTTTGCTAAAAAATGATCAAAAATTCATTTATAAAAAAAAAAACTGGTCATAACGGTTATGACCGAGTGGTCATAATGGTTATGACATTTACTAAAAAATGGTCAAAAATTCATTTAAACAAATAAAAAAAACTGGTCATAACGGTTATGACCGAGTGGTCATAATGGTTATGACCTTTGCTAAAAAATGATCAAAAATTAATTTAAAAAAAAAACTGATCATAACGGTTATAACCGAGTGGTCATAATGGTTATGACATTTGCTAAAAAATGGTCAAAAATTCATTTATATAAAAAAAAAACTGATCATAACGGTTATGACCGAGTGGTCATAATGGTTATGACCTTTGCTAAAAAATGGTCAAAAATTAATTTACAAAAATAATAAAATCTGGTCATAACGGTTATGACCGCGTGGTCGTAATGGTTATGACCTTTACTTAAAAATGGCCAAAAATGTAAGCTTTAAAAAAAAATTTCGATGGATTTGAAAAAAAAAAAAAAAAAAACTGGTCATAACGGTTATGATCGGGTAGTCATAATGGTTATGACCTTTACTAAAAAAATGTCAAAAAATGTTAGATTTTAAAAAACAAAAAAAACTTTCGATAGAAGTTTCTCTCTCTAAATGAAAGTTTCTCTCTCTAAATGGAAGTTTCTCTCTTTAGATAGAAATTTTCTCTATTATATGAAGATTTGGGTTTCAAAATGGGTGGGGAGCTAAGCGGAAAAGTGAAATAAAAAATAAGATTCCGGTGGGTGGTAACTTTTTCTCTCTCTAGATTTCAGTTTTCTCTCTCTAAAACACTGTAGATGTTGGTTTGAAAGAAAATTTTTGGGCCATGCGAGGGAGAGGGATATTTGAGCTTGTAGGAGATGAGGGTAAACCCGTAATTTGATATACATTAAATGCTACTGGGTCCCACTTTGAGTGCTAATAATGAAGGAAAAAAAGTGGTGCTGTTTTTAATATTATTTATTTCAGAAGTGCTAAAAGTGAAATTAACCCTTCTTTTTTATAATGTGCTGATATTTTTGTCCCTCCCTTGTATTGAACAAATACGATTAGATCTGGATAAACATTTTTATATACTATTCGTAATTTTAACCATGAATGTTAACAATATTCTAATTAATCTTTAAATTAAAAAGTAAACAAATATTGTTATACGATTTCTTTTATTATATTTACTGCATGATAAGAAATAATTAAGTCATCTATTATTCTAAATAAAAAATAACAGCAAGATAATCCAAATTTTAATAGATGGGTTTAACTTATATAAAATTCTCCACAAGTGCGTTAGCACGTGGCTCACAACTAGTAACATAATAAAGGGACATTAATGTTATTGTTCTTTCTATAGTATTATGACTTTTTTCCCTTCATTACCAGTTATTTTTCCCCTTATTACAGTATTATGCCGATTTTACCATTTCTATTTTCAGTCAATTGACAGTTTTGTCCTTGGACTTTAGTTACTTTTACAGCTTGCTACAGTGTTGGGATAACTTTGTCATTCTAAAATTATTCATGGATGATTTTGCCCTTCCTTTATAGCTGTTTTTTCTGATAGCTACAATAACTGAATATTGTTACCCTTTTAATGTGCATTCTCGATTTTGTCCTTCAAAAATGTGTTAAAGTGCAATGTGTGTACAATGCATGGACTATTATGTCCTCAAACCCTAACATATCTCCTTCCTTTCTTTTTCTCCATCTCTCATTCTGGATTTTTTATCTCTCTCTACTTTGTCTCTTTCTCGTATTGCTTTCTTTCTCTCTTTCTCTCTCTATCACCCATTTCAAAATTTTTTTCCCTCTCTCTACCTCATGTCTTTCTATACTATTTATCTTCTATTTTCTTCTGATTCTAACATTTTTCTGATCTTTGATTTAGTGTTTTTTCTTTTTGAGGGGTTTTTTTTTTGCTATTTGTTGTTGTTGTTTTTTTTTTTCCGAACCCTTTTTTTTTCCCCTGTTTATCTTCTTTTTTTCGTTTTTTTTAATTGACTTCATATTTTTTTTGCCTTTTTTTTCCTTTTTTTTTTTTTTTTTTTTTTTTACGATTTTGATTTAGGATTTTTCTTTCCAGATTATTTTTCTGTTTACTTTTTGCTCTGTATTGTTCATATTTTTCTTTAAACCATAATTTTTTCTTCATTTTTTCCTATTTATTTTTTTCTACTTTCTGAGATTTAAATTTTAAAGTTCAATTTTTTTATTTATCTTTTCTTCGTATTTTTGTTATTTTTATAATTTTTTTACTGATTTTTTTTCCACATTTCCAATTTTTAATTTCATTTTTTTATTTTCTTTTTTGGGTTCATGCTTGGTTTTTTTGGTTTTTTCATTTGTTGGCTTTTGTTTTTTAGATATTATAGTTAATTTTTGTCTTTTGCAGGTATATAATATAATTAAAGTTTATTCTTTTCTTTTTTTTTGGTCAAAAACAGTAAATAAAAAAAATAATAGAATCTGTTTTTTGTTTTTTGTTTTTTGTTTTTGTTTAATCTTTTTTTCCCTTTTGAGGTGTTTTTTTCCTTTTGTTTTTAATTATCGTGAGAATTTTATTTCTCTATCTCTACATCACCGGAAAAAAGTTTTATATTATTATTATTATATTATTATTATTATTATTATTAGTTTACATTTTCATGATTGAGGGAGATCCTAGAAAAAATTAAAGAAAAAAAAGATGGAGGAAAATATGGGTATATTCTGCTTTCTTTTGTTTTGTTTTTTGTTTTTTTAAGTTATTTCTAACTGTTTTTTCCCAATTTTATATATATTGTTTTTTGCTTTTTGATTTACGTTAATCTGTTTTTTTAGATTACGATGATGATGGTTTAGAATGGATGCATGGGAATGCAAAGAGAACTAATCAAGATCTTTTTTTTTTTTTTTTTTGGTGTTATGTTTTTGGTTTTAGAAAATTTTTCCCCCCGATAATCTTTGATTCTGTTTGGTTTAAAATATTTATTTTTTATTGTTGAATTTGTAATTGCATGTCGTTTTGGGATTTTGCAGTTTAGTTTTCATATTTTACATATTTTTTTTACGTTAGTTTATTTTAGTGTGAGGGTGGTATTTTTTTCTTATGCAGATTGTGTTTGAATAGTTATTTGTCTGAATATTCTGATATTTATATTTTGGATTTCGTTATGTTGCTTGTGTAATCTATTTTTTGATTAGGAGTTCAGATTGTGTTGTTTTGTTATATCAGAATGAGTTTTTAAGTTTTCTTATTATTCAAGTTTCTAGATTTTTAATGTTATTTGTTATTGCAACTTTTATATTGAGATATTTTGTTCTATTTGTGCTGATCTGTCCCAGACATTTAATACTTGTACATTGGTTTTTTTTTTTTTAATCTGTAACTATGTAATTCGTTAGATTTCCTTTATCTCTTACTATTTATCATCGATTTTCTAGGAATTTCATGTTGTTTAGTTGTAGTTAAAGGAATTGTTACAGTTTTTTATTGTCTAGGCTTGTAGATTGGTTGTGTTATTTCTTATTTGCAACTTTTGTACTGAGATTTGCTGCTCTGTTTGAGCTTATCTGTCTCTGTTATTTAATATTTTTGTACTTTCTTTTGTGATTTATAAATGTGATATTTATTATGGGTTTATGATTTTGATGAGCCATTATCGTTTTTCCTGGATCTTTTTATACATGTAATTTTGTTATTAATACTTCTGAATACATTTTTTTATTTGTAATGCATTGATTTGTTATAACTTTGTTATTCAGTGTAGGTTGTCCTGTTTTTCTCTGATTGTTTCTAGATTTGACTCTGTTATGTATATATAAAATATGTACCCTTTCTTTTCTTCTTCGAAAAAAAAAATCTTTTTCCTTCAAATATCTCATTTACCAGAATGTTCTGTTATAATAAAGTAATCATTTGCTTGCTGCTTCACCCTTATTCACAACTATTTTAACCTTTTCTATATCTTATCATCTACTCCTTTCTTTTGTTCTCACCCAAAATCTTTCATTACCTTCTTTATTACCTTCTTTAAATTGAGTGTTCTGTTTTCATCCCTCTTTTATTACTACTTGAGATTATTTATTGCTTTTTGTGTTCTGTTCTGAAGTTCGGGTACTTTTATTTATCAGTTTTTGTAACGATCTGATTTTTTGAACCGTTAATTAACTTATTTATTCTTAATTCATTTAGTTTTAACACCTATTTATTTTAGATTTCAAAAATATATAAATTTATTTTTTACATACAGATTATACTTATATTTGAAGAGTTTAATAAACTAGAATTTTAACTAAGGAAATTGAAATATCTAGATAATAAATATCCTATTCAAATTTGTACTTAGATGATATTTAAATAGCTATAACGTCATGTGAGTTAAAAGGAAAGACTCTAAAGTATTTTTCTCGTAAAGTACTCTTACTAGTTTAATAGTATCAAAATATTAAAACCATAGTTATAAATATAGTATATACAAAATAATTTAAGAAGTTTAAATACAGAAATTAAGTTCGTAGTGGTATCTCACTCCCTTCCGTCATCACATCTGCACAGCTTCATCAGTCCAGAAAACATCTAAGTGGCGGGCTGTTTACCCGTATTATCTACAGCACGAATACACACGTATGAGCTTTTGCTCAACAAGTATAAACAATACCTCACAAAATATTTTCATAAAATCATATCATTACACGTAACACTGAATATTCAAAAATATATGTGATCTATATGTGTTTAATTATACTTCATTATATATATGTCTTGTCTACTTAAAGTCCTCTATGTCGTATCCATATGCGCGCAATCAATGGGGAGTTAGGAGAGCGACTATCCAACCACTTCCAAGGTCATAACTTATAACTTTCGTTCTTATCATATCCTCTCACTTATTGAAGGTTGGTACGATAGTTATTTCTATTTTTCATTAACATCCTTATTAATTGTGACAATATAAATATTTACATGTCATTATACATATATCATTATGACATAAATACTTGTGAAGCATGTCAATCATATTAGTACTAAAGAATTTATGCACGTCAAATGCTTAATCTAAGCAATACATATAACTCTTTTACCCAACACATCATCAAGACAAATCATAGCAAATGTAGAATATCAACAAAGAAAAACATTTTGATTTATGTTGTATGTGAGATTTGTACTTACTTGTCTTATGTAGTTAAACTTCCGAAGTTGTACATACTACTATGCAAGTTTAAAAATTATCTTGATTTAATATTATCTCATTATTAGATAAAATCATAATTATATTACTTTATTTATTTATTTTATATATTAAAGTGAGCTTAATTTACTTATATCAATATTAACCTTAACAATTAATTCATATTAATTATTAAGTGTTAAATAAATTTCTACTAATTATTATTTAATTAATTTAATTTAATTGATTAATTAATTAATTAATTAATTAATTAGGTAATAGTTAATATTGTTTTATTTAATTAAGTAATTATAATTAAATTACATAATTTTAATTGATTAATTAATAATTATATTGTTAATAATTTAATTATGATACTTAAATATTATTTCTCATATAATAATTATTAATTATTAATTTTTATATTAATAATTAATGAGTAGATTATTTTAATAATTAATATTTGATTAATTTCTAACAATCATTATTAATAATTATATCAATGATTAATAATCAATTAATCTATAATTAATCATGTATTATAATTATGTAGTTGCTCAACATAATGATTTACTTATATAGTTAATTATCATTTATTAACTCTTATAATTAATTAATTATTTATTTATTTTATTAACTACTAATTAAATTTCTTAATATAATTACATTTTGTTATATAATTATTATTTTATTTTTTATTTATTTCTTAATTAATTAATCAATCAAGGTAACAATGAGTCACCTAAGTGTATATTTAATCCCATTAGTTATGATCATTTAATTGGGGTAAGGTAGTCTCTTGTTATATGCCCTGTAATACTCGAGTGTACTTTATCTTAGTCCATTTAAAAACTTGTGATTCAATTTTATAAAATAAGGGTTTTCGCATTATTTGATCAAACACTTAATACTAACTCATTTCATAAATAAATATGTCAATGCATTATGACTTATGCTTATGTCACATTTTAATATTTAATTGTTTTATCCGTGTAAAATTTTAAATTGTAAGATTTATTTAAATTTGAGCAAAATCCATTTTGGACACTTGATAACTCGTTGGAAAATGTGAAGTATCTAGTTTCTGTCTTTGTAATTTATTTTTCAAGATTTCAAGCATTTCAAAAATTAATATGGACGTTTTCCTAAGTGTCACATGGTAAAATTTCAGTTTATTAGATTAAAATATAATATTAAGTGATTTATTAAAATTTATGTACATGTACGTTTTAAACACATGATAACTCATTTTGAAACTTGAGATGTCTAATTTATACCCATAAATTTATTTTTTTTAATATTTGAGTGTTTCATACCGTATACATAGGTTTTATTACTATCGGTCCCATATATGTATCATATGTCTATATTTATAGGTAAATTTAGAAAAATCATAACAATTTGCTTATAAATCCAAATAAGGAAAAAAATATGTCATTATAAAACTTATGGTGTCTAGTTTATATAATATGAATGGTTTTGTAAAACATTATGGTTTACTAATCTAAAATATACAAAACCCGTGGCTGGTATAAGGTTCCAGTAAAAACTCTCGGTTCGTACTCCAAATTCATAAAATTAATCAAAAACTACATATTTATCCATTTGAGATGCATGATACCTTGTTGGAAAGATTAAAGAATATATGGGGTGTTTGGTGAATGAGTTTGAGTTAAGATTTTTGAGTTAAGTTAAGTTGAGTTTAAAAGTTGAGTGTTTGATAAAAATTTTGAGTTAAAAAGTTTAATTTGAGTTGATAGTTTGGTAAAAATGTTTGAGTTGAAATTTTTTTTTTTTTTTAAAAAGGCCCTATTTAAATGTTCAAAATTTGAGTTAAACACATTTTTTTGTTAACCTTCGATTGTAGGTTTTAGTGAAGAAAAATGGAAAAATTAAAATATGCTCAATTAATAATACACATCAAATTAGGTATGCAAAAGCTTTTGTAAAATTTCTTACATAGTCATAAAATAGACTAACAAAAAGTACATAGTTGGTCAGTAAATGCTAATAACAACAAATTAATAATTACAATACTAATTTGGTGCAACTATATAAAACTGAGCTTGCATTCACGTGGATTTATACCATGGAGCTGATTGATATTTTTCCCACACATCATCAGCCATCATATCTCTCATCTGATTTATTACACCCCTTCTCGAGTCATGTTGTTGTGTTCTTGTACTTGGGTTAGTACCATCGTTCCCGTCGTCAAACACGTAATCCGCATTAACATCGACAATTCCACTTACAGGTACACAATCTGTCTCATACTCTTCAAGAAATGGATTCCCAACCTACACCATCCTTATGAAATTATGCACAATCACACATGCCATAGGGATCATTACATGTTTCTCTATTAGATAGCGATGAATGTGTGTAGTTAAAAACTTCCCTACGGTTGCCGAGCCCGTCATGACGTCTTCGATATTCTGGTAAATGATACGTCTCTCATCGAAATGGGCTCAGAAAAAATCCTTATTGGCATAGCCCAAATCTACTAAGTAATGTTTTTCTACAAAATATACATCGTAATATGAACACAAGTCCAATATTTTTTAACTATTTTTTTTTATAAATACTGCTATAATTAGATAATTATGCTTACCTGGTGGAAGTAGTGGGAAACCATAGAATGCTATTGCCTCTTCCAATATTCTGGCATCATGACAAGATCCCTCATACCCGGCCAACATATATGTGAATTTCATGTCAAATGTACAGGCCGCTAATACATTCTACGAGTGAAACCCTTTACGATTAATCCAAGCGTTAGTATTTTTGCGTCGTGGGACACATGGGACGTGTGTGCCATCTATAACGCCAATACAGCCCTGCATGAAACATTATATTATTTAATATGTGTATACCATCATTAACAATAAGAGATTTTTTTAAAAATCTCTTTCGTACGATAATGTGCTTAGATTACATCGATAACGTACCTCAAACCATGGCCGATCTTTGTCAGAATACTCCATAATCAAATGTTGAACCGCTGTGTAGTTGGGTGGTCTGATGAATTCGTCCTTTAACGCACAAATAAACTTCAACACTTTAAAGAACCAACGTGAAGTTGTCTCTCTAGAATGCTGGAACAAATACAAAATGTGTCAGTTGGTAGCGCCTTGTGCATAAATAGATAAGAAAATGAACAACTGTTCGTTCACATTCATGTTACACGTTGGCATCAATAATTCCCGACTACCTAATAGGTTACTCAGTGATCTGAATGTTTCTGATTTTATACTGATCAACATTGAATTATTTCTTCATAGCCATTTAATATCTCTTCCATGCACATGCTGTCAGTTAGCCTCGAATTGTACATAGGTTGTGGAGCTCTTCGCCAGTTATGCCTACTGGCTACCACGGCAACCACTACCATTATAAGCATATCGTCATCGTCAAGCTGATCGTTTTCTGAGCCTTGGTCATCCTCTTCATGTTCGGATGTGGAATCGGACTCGTTCATATTGATATTGTTGTTCTCGAAGATAAATGCACTAGTTTACCTGTTATATATCAATTTTTTCGAAAATAAGTTGAATTAGTCACCATACCCCCACTATAATTAATATTGATCTTATATCGTTTCAAATTCTCTATGTAATTATTTAATTTTTCACAATCTTTTCATCACATAATATAATTCAACTTTAAAATGATTTCAAATAATGTATAGTAATATTGCTTAACCAACGATTTAGCTCAAATGTTTAAACATGAAAACTCTAAATAACACACCCATAGTCTAATATAAAAAATATATAAAATAGTTTCAATGTTATGGCATAATTAAATGAACGAAAAAAAAATTTTGATTCAACAACATAAAACTCAATTAGCCGGTGGCGGCTGGGGATTGACAATGGAGTCAATAACGCCCCTTCAATCGACATCGTCAAGCTGGTAGAATGGATGCTGTAGCCACGGATGAGCATCAAAGTAATGCCACATAATCGTCCATTCATGCAGTCCAGAATGTGATCTTTTCAGCTTAATTGGTCGCTGCTTGTACCCAATTATGATCGACCTCGGAAATTATTAATGATTTCCTGCATTACCGAGAAAGTCATATCGTCCGTTACGTCTCTTTGTTTCCTTTTACCAGCACTTCCCCTAGATTGAGACAGGCCTGCCTAGTCGGGCCATCATCTCGGGATGCCCTGCCTCCTACCGTTGACCGGAGCTATTTCCTCTTCAAAAACCGGATGTGTTCCAGAGTTGTCTATAGAGAAATCAAAATCGACGGATAGAGTACTGCCACCTCCCACCGTAACTGACCTAAACCAAAGGCACTGGCTGCATGATTTTTTCCAAACATATTGTAATACAAGTCCTTGTTCCGAAGGTCCTCATACCGGAGATGGTTGCACTCCTTGTAAACCTACAAATAAAGTATCATGAACATGTTCGTGGGCTTGTCGCGTTGTTAAGGGATAGAATCAGCATGGTATATATAAGATAATATAATTACTTTGATAAAACCCTACCATGCCTCATCCGAGCAAATAACTCTATCGATGGCCAGATCATATCAAGGCCGGTGCGAGATTGCAACACCTTCCATCCGTGATAAATTTTCTACATCCTCTTTTTTTTTTTTTTTGATATAATATGCCTTCGTAAGCAGGTACACCACCAAACTCTGAGTTAAATTGAGTGGCCCATAAGTCAAATATTTACATGGTGGGCTGCTTACCACCATGACACATCAAGAAGTCATCTAATTTTTTGAGCAATAGTTTTTCTTTCACGTTGTCTCAAACATACGTCTCACCCGAAACTTTGCGGGGCATTTCCTTAATATAGCAAAAAAAGAAAATAGAAAACAATACTTTACACGTTAACTAACCAATCAGACAAAATTACAATCTATAAAAATGGACTTCTTACATCATAGCCAAATGGAAGTGAAAAGTGCAAATAAACACTAACAAAGTCATTAAAAAATGGCCCGAAACATGAAAACACATGCCAATACTAGTTAATCAATGTCAAGTAGCCGAAAAACCAAACTTGCATATGACCAAAACCATGAAAAACTAGCCAAGACCTGTTTTGGGTCTTAAACATACAAAATTCACCCAAAAACTTTGCACCAAGACACCAAAATACACAACTTTGACACTAACACCTGTTTAGTCACTTAGGCATCCAAAACTTGACCCAAACAAGCTATAACAATGCACAAAACTCCCACAAACTAGGCACGACCTGTTTTAGGTCTCAAACATGCAAAATTAACCCAAAAACTTTACACCAAGACACCAAAATGCACAAATTTAACACCAACACCTGTTTAGTCACTTAGGCAGCCAAAACTTGACCCAAACAAGCTATAACAATGCACAAAACCCCCACAAACCAGCCAAGACCTATTTTGGGTCTCAAAAATGCAAAATCAACCCCAATACTTTGCACCAAGACAAAAAAAAATGCACAACTTTGACACCAACACCTGTTTGGTCACTTAGGCAGCCAATACTTGACCCAAACAAGCTATAACAATGCACAAAACCCCCACAAACCAACCATGACCTGTTTTGGGTCTCAAACATGCAAAATCAATCCAAAAACTTTGCACCAAGACACCAAAATGAACAAATTTGACACCAAACAAGCTATAATAATGCACAAAACCCCAACAAACTAGCCAATACCTGTTTGAGTCTCAAAAATGTAAAATCAACCCAAATACTTTGAACCAAGATAAAAAATGCATAACTTTGACACCAACACCTGTTTAGTCACTTAGGCAGCCAAAACTTAACCCAAACAAGTTATAACAATGCACAAAACCCCCATAAACCAGCCACGACCTGTTTTAGGTCTCAAACATGCAAAATCAACCTAAAAACTTTGCACCAAGACACCAAAATGTACAAATTTGACACCAACACCTATTTCGTCACTTAGACAGTCAAAACTTGACCCAAACAAGCTATAACAATGTACAAAACCCCCATAAACCAGCCAATACCTGTTTTGGGTCTCAAATATATAAAATCAACCAAAAAACTTTGCACCAAGTCACCAAATTGCACAAATTCGATACAACACCTGTTTAGTCACTTAGGTAGTCAAAACTTGACCCAAACAAGCTATGCCAATGAATAAAACCCCCACAAACTATCCAAGACCTGTTTTGGGTCTCAGAAATACAAAATCAAACCAAATACTTTGCACCAAGACAAAAAAATGCACAACTTTGACACCAACACCTATTTAGTTACTTAGACAGCCAAAACTTGACCCAAACAAGCTATAACAATGCACAAAACCCCCATAAACCAGCCACGACCTATTTTGGGTCTCAAACATGCAAAATCAACCCAAAAACTTTACACCAAGACACCAAAATGCACAAATTTGATACAACACCTGTTTAGTCACTTAGGCAGCCAAAACTTGACCCAAACAAGCTATGACAATGAACAAAACCCCCATAAACCAGCCAAGACCAGTTTTGGGTCTCAAAAATGCAAAATCAACCCAAATACTTTGCACCAAGACAAAAAAATGCACAACTTTGACACCAACACCTGTTTAGTCACTTAGACAGCCAAAATTTGATCCAAACGAGCTATAACAATGCACAAAACCCCCATAAACCAGCCACGACCTATTTTGGGTCTCAAACATGCAAAATCAACCCAAAAACTTTACACCAAGACACCAAAATGCACAAATTAGACACCAACACCTGTTTAGTCACTTAGGCAGCTAAAACTTGGCCCAAACAAGCTATGACAATGAACAAAACCCCCACAAACCAGC
Organism: Ficus hispida; assembly: GCA_025413025.1. NCBI lineage: Eukaryota > Viridiplantae > Streptophyta > Magnoliopsida > Rosales > Moraceae > Ficus > Ficus hispida. Next base: position 18,062,433 of record CM046365.1, read on the forward strand.
CAGGACCTGTTTTGGGTCTCAAAAATGCAAAATCAACCCAAATACTTTGCACCAAGACAAAAAAATGTACAACTTTGATACCAACACCTGTTTAGTCACTTCGGCAGCCAAAACTTGACCCAAACAAGCTATAACAATGAACAAAACCCCCATAAACCAGTTACGACCTATTTTAGGTCTCAAACATGTAAAATCAGCCCAAAAACTTTACACCAAGACACCAAAATGCACAAATTTGACACCAACACCTGTTTAGTCACTTAGGCAGCCAAAACTTGACCCAAATGAGCTATCACAATACACAAAAAACCAGCCAAGACCTGTTTTAGGTCTCAAACATGGAAAATCAACCCAAAAACTTTGCACCCAGTCACCAAACTGCACAAATTTGACACCAATACCTGCTTAGTCACTTAGGCAGCCAAATCTTGACCCGAACGAGCTATCACAATGAACAAAACCCCCACAAACCAGCCAAGACCTGTTTTAGGTCTCAAACATGGAAAATCAACCCAAAAACTTTGCACCAAGTCACCAAACTGCACAAATTTGACACCAATACCTGCTTAGTCACTTAGGCAGCCAAATCTTGACCCGAACGAGCTATCACAATGAACAAAACCCCCACAAACCAGTCAAGACCTGTTTTTGGTCTCAAAAATACAAAATCAACCCAAATACTTTGCACCATGACAAAAAAAATGCATAATTTTGACAACAACACCTGATTAGTTACTTAGGCAGTCAAAACTTGACCCCAAACAAGATATAACAATGCATAAAACCCCCACAAACTAGCCACAACCTATTATGGGTCTCAAACATGCAAAATCAACCCAAAAACTTTGCACCAAGACACCAAAATGCACAAATTTGATTTTAACACCTGTTTAGTAACTTAGGCAGCCAAAACTTAACCCAAACAAGCTATCACATTGCACAAAACCCCCAAAAAACCAGCCAAGACCTGTTTTGGGTCTCAAATATACAAAATCAATCCAAAAACTTTGCACCAAGTCACCAAACCATACAATTTGGCACCAACACCTGTTTAGTCACTTAGGTAGTCAAAACTTGACCCAAACGAGCTATCAAAATAAACAAAACCCCTACAAACCAGCCAAGACCTGAATTGAGTGAAGAAAAATGCAAAATCAACCTCCACATTCAAATTCAACATATAACAATGCCGTATTCATCATCCAATATCAACATAAAATCAAAACAATTTCGAATTTAAGCATGGAAACAAATTTAGCACAAAATCAACAAACAACCCGGACTTCCATCACACCATCGTGCATTTGACAATGAATCATTTTTCTAAAAGTTTAAGAAACTATACAAGGTTACCGAGCTCGAGCCGGAGGAGGAGTACACGGTGGAGGACGGCAGATCAGGGCAAGAAGCAATGGCTCGGTCTGATGCTTTCCGAACTCAAAAATAGTGGGTAATCAAACCTTTTGTTCTAGCTTGCTTCACGGACCCCAGTCGGTGCTGCATTTGCCACCGACGGTGACTAACCCAATAGTCCATTAAATAGACCCGCCGGTGTCATAATTTTCCCAGACGGATTCGAATAGAAGCCCAAAACGGAGACACCCTAGACAATAAATTAGGGATTTTGAGATTTAGAAATGGTTCGGATTCTTGGCCTCGATAATAAGTATGAGTCCGGATTCAACCGTTGTGAAGTGATGGAGACGTACAAATGGTTAAAGAAGGTCTTACATATGTCTAATTGGGCAAATTACCCCTGCAATCTACAACCCACAGGGAATCGAATATATTCGCTTCCAATACCCTAAACATAGAGGCTTGGCAGACACAGAGGAATAAAGACCGAATCTGAACATGGGCAAGAGGAACGACAGTCAACCAAGCAACAGGGAATCACCGAACAGGCAAGGAGGGAGTAACAGGTCGGGCAGTTGGGCATGGTGGCGATAACACCCAAGTAAAGATTGCCTTGAAGTTGTTGCACAGTAAACCCATTTTGATTTACTGTGCAATGGTTCAGATTGAAGTTAGAATGAAAATGGTGAGCCAAATGACTTTAGTTGAGTTTGAACTCAAAAGTTTGAGTTCAAACTGAAAAGCCAAACTCCCCCATAGTTTTTAGATATATAACTTATAATCTAAAATTTTGAGACTAAAGAGTTTGAAGTACATAAATCTTGTAGTTAGACTATACCTCAGAGGTTCTTTTTTTCTTTAGTTTTGTGTCACAACTTCAAATACACATAACTCTAGACATACAAAAGCAAACCAAGTGATTCTAGGCCTAAAATAAAGCTTATCATCAGCATAATCTTATAATATAATTTATTTTTCATACCAAAATTTCTAATGCAGCCATATTACTACAACATCTATATACTCTAACAAAGTTCGTAGATCTTACTGAAATACTCCGTAGATCCTTTAAGATCTCGGACCTTCAATGTTTTTCTCAAAACCTTTTTCTAGGTAAGAAAAAGTATAATATTAAGATTATAACTAAACATAATGTTTTAGTTCTCCAAAAAATGACTAAAACACAAAGAATTCTACTAGTTTATCTCTAGTAATACATCCTCTAACTCCGCTTCATACTTCTTCAAACTTAGTAATGGAGTTGCTTGGAGCTTGAAAATTGAGGGAAGAGGGTGCTCAAGGGTTGTTGGAGATGGAGAATAGTGTTGGTGGTTTTTTTTTTTTTTTTTTTTTTTGTAGCTTGGTGGTGGCTAAAGAAATTAGGATTTTGGTGATTAACTTGTGTGAAAATAAAATGAGATATTGGGGGCTTGTTTTCAATCAACATTTGCTTTAAAGGAACTGTATTTTGAGGGATTAAAAATACAAAATTTTGGCTGATTCTCCCCTTGCATCGCCGCAATTTTAGGGAGGGAGTTGGTTTGAAAATTTTGTTCAATAAAGTGGGAGACAAGAGGTCACATTCAATTGTACTTTCTTTGTGTCATATTGCCAAAACAAGCCATGTCATCTCTTATATGAGGTTGCATACATGAACCATTTTTTTGTTTTCTCATTTGTTCAAATTTCTTCTTGCTGTAGATCACACAAATCCGGAACTCTCCTTTGATTTCTCATTTTTTATTTTGTTTTTCTTTCTTCTAATTTTTTCATCATTAATCAAAGGTTGTCATCTTTATTCTTATCTATTGGATCTTCCATCACACTAATATTTATATTAAGCTCTTATTGATCATTTATCATCCAAAACTTGACCATTGATTTGCCTATGATCTTTTTATATAAAATCAACATAATTAATTTCAAATCTAAGCACAATTGTTGATCAATTTTTCACATTTGGATTTTCTAAAAGTAAATCTTAATTATTCATCTCCTATCTATATGACACATTAATTTTTCTAATTATACTCTGAATACTTAAATATTGATATAACTAAAATAAATACTAAAGTTATCAAATTAATTACTAATAAAACTCAGGTTTCGTTTAAAAAAAATTAACATTTATCCCTCTAATACAACATAATAAAATTTTCATCTAAATTTATATGTCATTCAACTTATCTTTTATTTATCTAAAATTTCTCATTTAAATAGAGAAACTCAATATTGTTAATCATTATCATCATAATGATGATACATATACAATCATTCATGATATTGAAATTTCATATTCATCAAAATAATTCATTAGAAGTATATTAATGAAGAAAATCCATGATAATAATACATGAAATCAAATTTATAAATTTCTAGGGTGTCACAGTTTTTTGTGGAGAAGTGCTCTCTCACTAATGTATTTTTCTTATTTATGTCTTTTTCTTGCTGTTGATGATTGATTCTTCATTTATATATCTTATCTGCTATTAATGATCGGTTTATTATGTTATAATAATTATGTTATATTTAATATAGTTAGATTCTTTTGATTGATTATTTATTATTATTTGAGATAGCATAATAATAATATGATAACCGAGATTCATAATAGTTTCCTGTTTTTAGTATTAATCTGTACAAAATATGTTAGCTTATACTGTTAATATTGTTGATTTTGTTAATTATTTTTTTAAAAATAATTCTTTATTTGTTTTATATGTTATTTTTCTTTCCTTTTATATTAGTTATTTTTTTTTCTTTACAGCTATTGATAGTTTTTTTTTTTTTTTTTGCCTTTCTATTTTTCTTAAGTTTAGTAACTTTTTTTTTCTTTTTAGTTTTCTTATATGGGTCTGGTCTTTTGGTTTGATTGATGATGTTATATTCATTCTGGTACTTGTTTATCTGTTTTGTTAATAGTTTTATTACTTTAACTATTATTTTACTATGGTTATTATTATAACTACTACTACTAATACATCTTATTATTATTATTACTCTATACATACTAAAGGGATGCGAATTGTTACTGTTCTTTATGCAATGATTAGATATTTTTATTCTCCTTAATGTTATTATGTGTTATACTAAAAAGATTTGATTTTGTTATTATATTTTATTTTTTGTTTTTCTTACTACTTTTTCTTTTCTGGACAGTTTAACATGTGTTGTTTTCTTTGTATTTTATTTTAATAAATAAAGAACTTTATTTTTTTCTCTTTCTATCTTTATTTTTGAACGTTCTGTTTTCATGCAAAGATTTTTTTTCTTCTTTAAGTAACTAAAGCTTGCTATGATGATCTTTAATTAAGTATAATGTATATACCAGATTTAGTGTTTAGTTTAGTATATATTGATGAATTTGATATTAATGTTAACATGTGTTTGATAACTGTTGAGTATAATTTGTCACTTTTTATTGTTATTGTGAATGTTTGAGATTTATATCATTTTTGGTTTTCCATAATCTATTCTTTTCACACCGAATAATTACACTCTTTTATTTTTGTCAAATTTTTACTTCCTCTATTTTTTTTTTTTTTTTTTCGTTTCTTCTCTGCATTTACCGTAAATATTTACTAAATTTTTTTTTACATATATCTCTAAATATTTCACTTTGATAGCTAAAAATGATATCGAAATATATTCCAGTTATTATTAACATGTTCTGTTAACAATAAAGAAAAACAGATTTGAGCTTACTATAAAGCGTATCTCATATTAATAACAATTAATTTTTGTATTTTAGCATATGATATTTATCATGCTATAAATTGGTAATTATTCTATCTATATTTTTGTTTTATTTTACTTTTGGATATTTAATCAAATTTCTCTTATAGTAACAGTATTGAATGTTAAATTATTTGTTTAATTTCGTATACATTTATGAATGTATTATAAATATATGTTTTTGTGTTTTTATTATGTGCCTTTTATTATTATTATAAATGTTTCCTTACTTTTTTTTTTAATTTATGTATATTTTGTCCTTTTTTTTATTGGCCGGGAGGGTTTTTTTTTTTTCCTTTTTCTGTTTACGTACAAAGTTGAAATATTTAAATTTGTTACACCAATTTTTGTTTGTATATATTTGTGGAATTTAAAATTGTTATAATTTTTATTGTATGATTTTATTTGTTTAATGATAGTTTTATAATATAACATGACATTTTTACTTTGTACAAATTTAAGTTTGGACATTACTGTGATTTAAAGCATTTGCTGTTTATTTTATTTTTTAAAAATAGATTTCATATGTCTATTAACTAACTAATAATATTAAATGTATATATATATATATATATATATTTAACTATTCACAATACCATTCGTTAATATAATTTTTAGTGAACAACTGTAAAAAAAATGACAGAGAAAATAACTACTTATTTATTATTTATCTAAAAAATAAAAAATTGTATTAGTGAAATACATTATAAATATTGGTTAGAAAAAAAGTCAATAAATAGGATTAAAATTTATTAGCTAATTACATTTGATATTGTATATAAGTATTCACTTACTCATTATTTAAACAAAAATTAAAATGATCTTTTCTAATAAATCATATTACAAAAGGCAGGTAAAAAAAAGCAAAAACATTATTCATTATTCTTCACCATTGAAATTAAAAATAAATAAATAAAACCTTAAAACAAATAGAAAAAAATAGTTAAACTGTAATATTTAAAAATGAAAACATTAATATACATTAAGTTATTATATAATAAAGATAAAACATGATACAAGAAACTTAAGCAAAAGAAAAATGATACATAAACCTTTAAAAATATAAACCGTTATAAATTTATTCAAATATAACCAGTATAAATTTTTTAACTATTTTGATAAAATTTGATAATAAAAACGGAAAATGGCTGGTTATAATGAGATTATATTTTCCACCTGTTATTTTAATATTATTACTAAGGATTTCATTATTTTAAATACGTAATGTTTTCTAATTTTATTGATTAACAGTCTCAATTGTCTTCCTCCTATTATTTTGTCTTCATTATTTTTTTTTTCCGTTTATGTTTATAATAGTTACATTTTAATAACATTTCTTTTTTTTAATACGAAAAATAAAAAAGATGAAAAGAAATTTTCAGAAAGATGTTAATCAATCAGGTCGTTCGAAATATCGTAAAATTCAAAATTGTACAAGTAACAACGATCCATCTACATTTATAAACTTATATTCTTCAAATAATCGGTTCGAAAAATCAAATGCAGAACCTATGACTGATTATCCAACCAGATTTATTCAACTATCTCCAATATACAATATTGACCAAAGACTTTTAAATCTATGTTTGGATGACCACAACGCACTATCAATTCAAAAAAGTAAATTCTTAATCTTAAATTTTAGTTTTATTTTTTATAAAATTGTTTATTTAAATAAAATTTCATACTAACACTTTCAAATTTTTTTTCTTTTGTATAATATAAACTTCTATTCCAATTCAGACGATGAATATATAAATATTGGAGATTGTAATAACACGTGTCAATATTGTGGAGTATTATTTTGAAAAAATGAACAAACATGAAATAAATATTCACCAAGATTTTTTTTATGTTGTCGAAATGGAAAAATTAGTATACTTTAAATAAAAAAAAAACTACCCTTAATTTTAGATCAACTAATTAAATTACGATGGAGGACCTCTAAGTACAAATTTTAGAAAAAAAATATATTAAAATTTATAATTTTATGTTTGTTTTTACTTCATTTGGAGTAAATATTCAATCAACTATTAATAACTCAACAGCGTCATATGTATTCAAAATTTGTAGTCAAATACATCATTTAAGTAGATCTTTATTACCAACGAATAATAATCTTCTAAGATTTGTACAACTATATATTTATGATACCGAAAATGAGATTCAAAATAGAATAATAATGTTTTCAAATAATATTGATTCAAACAATTTAAATAAGATTATTATTTATAAATTAATCAAAATATTAGATGAAACAAATAAATTAGTACAACTTTTTAGAACTGTTAGAGATTTTTATAAAAATAATCAAATACCGTCAATAAAGTTACGATTAATAGGAAGATGACAAGAAGATAGTCCATAATATGATCTTCCAAGTTTAACAGATATAATTACTTTAATTGTAAGTGATATTGGTGAATATGAAGACAGATATATTATTATTCATACTTAAACATGAGAATTTCAAAAAATTAATAAATTTTGTCCATCTTATATGGTATTACAAGATCCATTACTATTTTCTTATGGAGAAAATAGATATAGAATCAATATAGAATATAATCCAAATTTAACTAACAAACAACCACGTAGAAATCGAATATTAATGAAATCATTTTATGTTTTTCAATTTCAATAACGAGTACATCAAGGAAACACACTATTTAAAGCTGGAAAACTTTTTCAATAATATATTGTAGATATTTATGCTTCTATTGAAGAAGATCGCTTAGATTATATTAGACAAAATCAAAATAATTTAAGATCTTAAATTTATAAAGGTATTCAAGATATTATAATCAGAGGTGATACAGATGTACAAATAATTGGAAAAAAAAATTATTTTACCATCATCTTATAGAGGAAGTCCAAGATATATGATTCAAAATTATCAAGATGCAATGACAATTTGTAGACACTATGGAATTCCTGATATATTTTTAACATTTACATGTAATCCTAAATGGCCAGAAATCAAAAGAGCTTTAACTATTATTCCAGGATAAAAATCTGAAGATAAATCGGATATTATAAGTAAAATATTTAAAATAAATTAGATCATTGGTTAAATTCAATAAAGTCAAGATAAATTTTTGGACCTATAATAACAGTTGAGTTAATTCATTTGATATAATTTTTAAAAATAATTACAAATTATTTTTATAATATTTTATTAAAAAAATATTTTTATCTTTATGTTTTAACATATTTTTCCTTTTATATTAGATTTATATGTGGTTGAATTTTAAAAATGTGATTTGCCATACTGTCATATGTTATTTTAGTTATATTCTGAACATAATTATCATGATAAGTTCATTTCTACTAAAATTTCAGATGTAATAAAATATCCTTTAGGTTATAAAATTATAACAGAATATAGATACATGAATTATATAGATAATATCTACTCCATGCATGAAAAATTCAAAATATTCCAAAAAATTTCCAAAATAAATAAAGAATGAAACAACTATAAAAAAAATAGTTTTATTTTTTATTATTATAAAGATACAGAATTCAATATTATTAAAGAAAAAATTAAAAATAATAATAAATATGTTATTCTATATAATCGAACTTTATGTTTAAAATACTATGCACATATTAATGTTGAAATATGTTCTCAATATATGCTTATTAAACACTTATTTAAATATTTAACAAAAAACCCAGATAGAATAAGAGTAGTTATTGAAGATAATGTTGTTATCGAAATAATTATAAAGAAGTTGATAAAATAAAAACTTATCTTAATTGTCTATATATTTCACCTTATGAACCAATTTGAAAAATATTTGAATATCCAATCCACCATAGAAATCCAGCTATTCAATGACTTTCAATTCATTTACCAAATATGCAAAACATTACATTTCATAAAAAACAACAACTTCATAATATAATACTACAACCACAAATTCAAAAAATAACATTAATATAACGGATGGAAATTAATAAAACTAGTGAAGATACTCGACAACTTACTTATATAAAATTTCTAATAAAATGGGTCTGGAACAATTTAGATAAAATTTGCACTTATCAATAGACCGGACATATAATAGAAAGAACATTCTATATTCATCTAAACTCTAGTGAATTATATTACTTAAAATTATTACTAAATCATAAAAAAGGTACGAATCACTATCAATAATAAATAATATTATTTATCCTACAAATCAAATAACTTGTTATGCATTAGATTTATTAGAAGATAAAAAATAGGATAAATCAGTAACAGAAACATCATTTTGCCCAACATCTGCCCAACTTCATCAATTTTTAATTGTCATATTATTATTCTATAATATTTTTTATCCAATAAAATTTTTGCAAAAACACTAAATACTAATATGTGAAGATAATCTATACAGAATCAGATTGTTATTGAACAATCCAAAATTTGAAATTTCTAAAAATAAATTATATAATTTCGTACTATATGATTTAGAAAAATTGCTTAATTTAAATTCATCTTTTTTAGCACACTATAATCTTTCGCTTCCGACTGAATCATTAATTGAAAATTTAAACAATAATATTCTAAAAGAAGAACTCAATTATGATAAATATAAATTAAAAGAAAAAAATATTAATTTAGTACGAAATTTAAATCAAGACAACAATTTATTTACAATCAAATTTTACAAGCAATTGAAAATAAAAATGAAAAATATATATTTCATATATGGTTATGGCGGCATAAATAAAACATATTTATGGAATGCAATTATTAATAAAATAAGATCAAATGATGAAATTGTATTAGCTGTAGCATCATCTGAAATAATATCGTTATTATTACTAAAAGGTAAAACTACACATTCAAAATTTCGTATATCACTTTCAATTGACCAATTTTTAACTGGCCAAATAAAAAAAATCAACACAACTAGCAAAATTAATTGAAAAAATAACATTGATTTTATGGGATGAACTATCTATGACTAATAAATATTGTTTTAAACTTTAGACAAAACAATGCAAGATCTAAGAAATAATTTTGATCATCCTTTTAGAGGAATGACAATTATATTAGGTGATGATTTTAGATAAATATTACATGCTATTCCAATCGGTACAAAAGAAAATATTATTTATGTGACTATAAACAATTCTTGTATTTGGCCAGATTTCTGTATATTTACCTTAACAAAAAACAAGCGATTAAAAAAAATGTAATTATTGTACTAATAAACAAACATAAATTACCATCTTCTTTGAATGGATTTTAAGTGTTGGTAATTGAACAACAAATGACATAAAAGATCTCGAAAATGAGTATATTACTTGGATAAAAATAATTGAAAATATATGATACCATATAATACAAATTTTATTCAACACATTTTTACCACAATATACGAAAATTTCTATTATAATTTTGATACTATTGATTATTTAAAATAACGTGCAATTGTTACACCTAAAAATAAAACAACTAATAAAATAAATAAATATTTATTATCTTTAGTATCAACAGAAATAAAAAATTTATTACAATCATGATATTATTCTTTTATCATCTATAAATTTCAATGAGCTAAATCTTTTATATCCTCCTGAATTTTTACACACACTTAATTTTAATGGACTACCTCTACATAAATTAAAATTAAAAATTGGAGTTCCTGTTATATTGATGCGAAATCTTAACCAATCAATGAGATTATGTAATGATACAAGACTTATTATAATACAATTAATAAATAAAATTGTTGAACGCCATCTCATTAATTTTGATGACGTAAATAAAAAAGTTTATATATCAAGAATAGATATAACAATAAATGAATCTAAATGGTCTTTTATGTTAAAAAGACGACAATGCCCTTTAAAAATATGTTATACTATGACAATAAATAAAAGTCAAGGTCAATCATTGAATAAAGTTTGACTCTACTTAAAAGATAAAATTTTTAGTCATGGACAATTTTATATTGCATTATCAAGAGTAACATTACTAAAATGTTTACATATTTTAATTCACAATTCAATTAATAAATATCCAAATCATATTACAAATATCGTCTACAAAGAAATACTACATAGTATTAATCAAAATTAATAATTCATTAGAAAAAAAATCTATAACAGAAATAAATTTTCTTTTAATAATTATATTATTAGATGATTGTTATAATTTTTAAATTTTGAATTAATTAAGTTCATAAATTATTAAACAAATGTATTTATATATCTCTATTATTTGTAGAAAATGTTTAGCCCACTATGAGTATTAAAATCAGGAGAAACACATCATCAGACTATCCATACTCGAGTTTGCCGTTTATAAAGGAATACAGATTACAATACTGGTCGTCTTATAAGCGTTGATTGCTTATTAATAGTTGAACGTGTAATTGAATTTATTTTTTATTAATATTATATTTATTGACAATTAACAATTTACATTATTAATAAATATATAAATAATAATAAATTAATATATATTTTTCAGGATAAAGCTATACATAGGTTCATTTGTACAGAAGATGTTGATTTCATAACAAACAAAATACAAGCAGACAACATATATGAATTCAATAGTTTCTTCATTATAAAAAAACAAAAAAGAATATAAAATTATTTTACACAAAACAATATTACAGTTTGCACGGTCCACAATTTTCAAATAAGCCAAAGAAGATATTCCCGAAATACCTCAATACAAATTTAATTTTGTGTAGTACAACTAATTAATATCAAGAGTTGACATCAACGATATTCTTTCATATAAATAATATATAATATCCACACTTATTAACTAAAAAATTATAACTTTATAATATTAATATCAATAAGTAATAGCTTTATATTCATAATGTTATGTTAGATGTCATTGGTCATCTTATATTAGTCAAAGGCATCGAAAAATCCAGTATAGGCGATAGACTGATCAAAAAACGAAATCTAACAATTTAGGATATCAGGTAACTATAAATTACATGTTATTATAAACATATTTTTAATATATTGATAATCAATTATTAATAAATTATTAATTTAAATTTATTACATTTCACAGAGAAAAATCGGTTAACATTACTCTTCGGGGAGAAATTGGAGAAAAATTTAATGAAAATACAGTTCAAAAAATGTTCGAACCAAAACCATGACAGCCAAATAATATATTGGTAAGTATAGATACAATAAAAAAATACTACAGATTTATCTTAAATAACAACAATAAACATTTCCAATTATTAGTTTGAATAATTATGAATATACAGAAGGATTTTACATGGCAAATACTTCTGGAATGTCATATTATTTTGATCCGGACAATACCGAGTCAAAGAAATAAAAAAATTATTATAAATATTTATTGCGAGAATATTATAATTATTTATATTCTACGATTTCCTAATAAATTTACTTTGTTTTATATATTATCTATTTATAGATTTAGTCATTTTATTTAAGGAATAGACTTTATTGCTTTATCAACCAAAAAACATTATCATTGGAAGAACAAAAGAATGTAAATAGAGGTACGATAGTGAATTTCGAACCTTAGATCCATAAATATTTATTTATTACACCATAATTATAAAATACAATTTATTAAACATTCTTAATTTAAACAACAAGACACAAAATTTACTACAAAATTAAGCATTACTGATATTGATGCACGATAAGGTTGGTTCTACAATGTTTGTCCATACTGCTACAGACAAGTCAAATAATCACGAACTTCATGGTGGTGCGATACCCATGCATATTTAACTACAATGCCAGTTAGCTGGTAATAATCTTTACCTTTTATAAGAAAAATTTTACAAAATTTATAAGCAATTAAAAATTAATTAGATTTTTAATATTTGTAACATTATAAAATCAATGTTCAGATCGAGGACAGCACTGGCGAGATGAAAATTATCATGTTTGGAAAAACTATCAAATCACTAGTGAATAAACATTGCTTCATGCTGATAATTCAAGATGGATACGCTAATCCAAACATTATTCCCCCTCTCCTTGATCAGCTTAAAGGCATGTTAAAAATATTTATTAATTTCATCCAAGAGATGTTTTTATTGACGCAACAGTTGTAAAAGTCTTTGACAATGATGAATCACTAATGTTATTGTCTACACTACTAATTGAATTCCTCAAAGACGTCCCACCACCACTAGCATCTTTGGGCATAAAGACACCACAGCCAGAGAGCAAAAAAACTATATAAAAACAATTATGTTTCACCCAACCTATAATAGAAAAAGTTGAATCAATGTACATTACTATTCATGATTTGTTTCAAAATTTTTTAATTTCTTTACTCAACATATTTATTCATAAATTACAAACTATCATACAATTACATTTATTATTATTTCAACCCTCAGTAGCATCATCCTCCCATAGAAATCCAAACATCTTCAACTGACTCATCCAAAACATGAAAGGAAATAAGGTACAATTATCTTTTCCATATAATTACATATTATATAGCCATACTCATTTCAATTTTATTTATAAATATCAAATAATTAATATATTTTTTTTCACCATGACAGATCAGAAGAAAAATTGAAAAAAATTAAACATGGTTGATAGCATTTCAACTCAAAATATTCCTAAAATCATAACAACAATATAAAAATACCAATAATAATTAACAAAAAGGGCAAATCTGTTATAGAATCTTTTTTATATACCATGCTGGTAGAAATCATTTTTAAATCGTTTAGATTTAATCATACAGCTGAAATATTATTTGTGCATGATAATTAGAATACATCTTACTATATAATAGTATATACTAAAAAAATTAAAAAATAATAATTAAAAAAACAACCTTCAAGGGGGCACCGGCTCGACGTTGAGGTGTTGGGGGAGGGGGAGTCACCTGAGGTTGGTGGGGGGAAGGAGGCTGGCATCAGTTTTTTTTTTTGGACCTCTTCTCGTCGGAGATGGCAACTTCGTCGCAGGTTGTCGGGGGGTGTCACGGGCCGGCGGGATCTAGTCGCTGGGGCAGGGGGTGGTTCAACGGGGAGGGGGAGGGCGGGAAGGTGACGTCTGGGGGATCGCCGAAGATGACTACTTCTATGGGGGGCGACAACATCTGGGGTGGCTTGCTGGAGATGTTAACTTCGCTATGGGGGGCACCGTCTGGGGTGGTTCGCATGAGATGGCAACTTTGTCTTGGGGGGAAGCGACTTCAGGGCGGATTATCGAAGATGGTGACTTTGGTTGGGAGGGGGGGGGGGGCGGCGTCTAGGGGGTGCTCATCGGAGATGGCAACTTCGCTGGCGAGGTCAGCATCTGGGGAGCTCACCAATGTTTTTTTTCTTATTTTTTAATATATAATATTATGAGTTTAGATACATTATAATTATCATATACAAGTAATATCTAAACCGTTAAAATTCATTAAACGGTTTATAAAATGAACTCTACCGTTAGGGTTTCTAAACGAGACTCTACCACAACTTTACCCTAAAAAGAAAAAAGAAAAAACAAACAAACCCAACAAAATTGTCTCCCCCACCCAACACCTCCGCCTCGCCTTCACCATCGCCGCTGTTGGAATTTTCCCCGTTGTCTCTACCCTCACCTTCTGCTGAGCCGAATTCTCCGCCGCCTTTCGACTCTGCACCCCTAAATACGCCAACCTAGTTGCCATCGACTGATTCGCCGCCTCAGCCATCAGATCTGCCACCGTCAAAATCATCTCCTGGTAATTCTCCTCCGAGCCATTCCAAGAAATCTCTGCCACCGCCGAGCGCTTCTCCTTCCCCTCCAAGCCTTAAATCCTCGCACCTGATGAAAGATTCCCTTTCTCCCCCGACCTCCACGAGCGATGTGATTACAAACTTTACGGGGGTGGGGGCAACGATGTTGCAAAAGCTTATATCGTGGGTGGGCTCGGGGCCACGTGGAGAGGCAAATCTATAAGTCTTGAGCTGTGGGAGAGATCAATAATGCGATGGTGTAGTAGGCGACGATGAGGTCCAAGGGGTTGCAATGTAGTTTCAGCGAGGTGGCAGCTACGTCCGATGAGGTGGCGGTGAGCACATGCTGCTGTTGTGGTGGTGGTCGGTTGTCTTGTGGCTTATTTGGTAACCAAGTTCAACTCCAACTAAACTGTATTTTTTCATCTCAATTTTTGTCATTTTCTAAAAAATCAACAAAGTTTATAACTATTTTTTAAAAAGTCAACTCAACTCAAACTTAAAAATTTCAACTCAACTCAAACTCAACTCATTCACCAAACACCCTCTTGGTATTGATTATGGATATTTATGGGTTGAGTTTTTTTTATTTTTAATTAATTTTTTGTGGTGTTGAGATTAACAGGAATTTAAATAACATCTGATTGGGTGGGTTTCATATTACCTCAAAATGAGATAAAATAATCATATGGGATTGGCAATATAAAATTACAATCTATGTACCAAACAAAGGAATCTTGTAGATTCCTATTCTCACTCCTAAGATTACTCCATACCAAACGTCCTCTCAATCTTTTAACTCAATTATAAGGTTAATTTTTTAATTTCATATTTAACATCCCTAATTCATGCTGTCAATAAGGGTTACACATATTTTTCAGTCAAAAATTCAACTGATAAGAAAAATCTGTAAATACTTCAAAATTAAAGAGAAAGAATGTTATAATTGAAGTTCAATAGACATTTTATGACCATACTTAAAATTCGGAGGAAAAAAAAAGTGAAATTTATCTTTAAAAAATAATCTAGAAGCTCAACGAACGCACCTTTTTTTTTTTTTTCTTTTTGTTTTGTTTTGTTTTGTTTTTTTTTTTTTTGAGGGAGCTCGATGAACGCACTTGGTTTGCCTGGTCGAACAAACGCGTGGCGCTGTTTTAACACTCTCTAGGCTTATCGTTGACACGTGGGAGCCCTTCCGAACGCCACAAGCACATGGCTATCATTTATATTGCCATTTTTTGGGAAGAGAGAGAGAGAGAGAGAGAGAGAGAGAGAGAGAGAGAGAGAGAGAGAGAGATGATGATGATGATGAAGATACAGTGCAACGCGTGCGAAGCGGCGGAGGCAAACGTGTTATGCTGCGCCGAAGAGGCGGCGCTATGCTGGGCATGCGACCACATGATCCACGCCGCGAGTAAGCTGGCCTCCGAGCACCACCGCTTCCCTCTCTCCTCTTCTTCTGCCTTCCCCAACTGCGACATCTGCCAGGTGAGTGTTGGATACTTCTTCTGTGCACAAGACCGAGCTTTGCTATGTCGGAAATGCGACGTCGCCATACACACAGCAAACGCCTTTGTCTCCTCCCACGAGAGGTTTCTTCTCACTGGGGTCAAAGTTGGCCTTCTTCAATCAACACTTCCAGGGTCTCTGCGGGAGAATTTGAATCGGCCACCTCAAAAATCCTCCGAGCAGGGACCGTCGCTTGCCGGTGGTGTACGGATCAAAGCAGCATATGCGGGTCAAATGGGCGGAGATGGAACTGCTGCAACAAGCAAAAGCAACAGTATTTAAACAAAGTAGTACTACTACGGCCTCTGCCTCTGGGACGACTACTGTTCCAGTTTGGCTCTCCAAAAAGCATCTCCAATTAACTGATCCTAATGATATATAACTATGTATATCTAGCAAGTGTACCATATATATATATATATATATATGATAATCTAAGGCACGGTATCCCCCATTCTTCTTCTTTTCGCAACTTCTTTTGAAGGCTTTTTTCTGTAATTTATGTATATAGGTAATTTGTGTAGTTTGATTTATGGGTTGGATATGGAATTTTAAGTTAAAATTGATTGATTTTGTAAAAATTAATATAATTTTTATTTGATTTTTAAAAAATAGATAAAAATTGATATAAAAAATTACAATTTAGTTGGAGTTGATAGTAGTCTTTATAATGATGTTATATATGTATATATAGCATGTCTCCCTGATGTTATTCATAGATATGATTGGTCCTAAATTTGACTGTTGTTGAGCGTCACTTTTGCTTTAAAATGATTCATCGGTTTCAGTTGAATATTTTAGTTTAAGTTTAATTTAAGTTGAATATTTTAGTTTAATTTAAAATGAGTTAAGTTGAATATTTAACTGAAAGTTTTCCGTTTAAATTGAGTGATACAATAAAATTTTATTGGTTTCAGTTGAATATTTTAGTTTAATTTTAAATGAGTTGAGTTGAATATTTAATTGAAAGTTTTCAGTTTAAATTGAGCGGCACAATAAAATGTATGATTGACAAGTGAGAATTTTTTAGATTGAAATCTGTTATCCAAACAATTTTTTAGATTCATGTAATTAGTCGATTATTGTATAGTATTGTGTTATTTTATGCATTACATGTTTCATTTCAAAATTTTAACTAGAAAATCAACCAAAAAAAAGTTATACATTAACGAGTTAATTAACATAACATGAATTTTCAAAATTTTAACTAGAAAATCAAAAAAAAAAAAAAGTTAGACATTAACGAGTTAACATAACATGAATTAATCTTGATGTTAATATAACATGAATTAATCTTGATGTTATATCTATTGCACTGGTGGTTTCTTTGCAGGTAGGAAGTGTTATGTAGTTCATTCTCATTATCTTCTAGTTTTGGACATGGCATTTGGGCTTCGACGATATAGATCATAACAAGTGTTAATATCAAATTCTCCAAATCAGCAAGCCATAGATGAAAGATGCTTCCAAGTAGGGATGGGCATAAGATTTAGTCATTTAATGTATCTAACCAATGCATCTAACCGAATCGATTTGATCCATCCAAAAAAATTTTGATATCAAGATACTATTAGATTGGATTTGAATGATAATTTGACTCATCCAATTATATTTGATTGGATATTGGATTTGAATTATGAAAATCCGATAAATCCAAGATGAATTGGTATTTTATATAAAAATAATTGTTTTTTAATTTATATGTTGGTATTTTATATAAAAATAAATTTTGTTTTCCTACTGTTTTTTTTTTTTAATTTGAGTAAGGATTATGTTTTATTAACTTAAAATTTTTGCTTTATTTTATATTTATTATGTTAGGTGAATTGTATATTGTTATATGATGAATGGACGTTGGAGAATTAAATTCATGTTTCACAAAATGTGATTAGTCTTTTTTAATAGATTTTAATAAGTTTTTATGAAACATTAGGGTGTTTGGTTGGATGGTACAAACTATCCAACTCAAACTTTTTTTTTTTGTTTTTTTCCCAAAAAGTTTTTTATCTTTTCTGAAAATGTAATAACCGACTTTGTTACAAATTGTGATTTCTTGTTTCTCAAGGAATCAAAGTTTGTATTATGTATGAGTATATGAAATGCTTGATCTAAGTTATTAGAATTAGGATTTATGTATGATTGTATTCCGGTCAAAGTTTGATCAGAATGATCTAAGATATGATTGAGGCGGTACTGTAGTATAATAAGTAATATAGAAATTATACTGTAAAAAACCATCATTACGGATAGATAAGTAAGAATAAGGTACGGGATCACTTTAGAAAAATCAAGCACAATATTTAGAACAATAAGGACTAATTAGCTTTAAGTCCTAAGAAAAACCTATACGCAGTCCAGTTAAATGCAGATGAATTATGGATTGTAGTTCAGTATGACAGTACTGTTTTAGTTGAAAACAGTATTTGTTATATCTGCATTAGTATGAAAATAGACTGCCTTTTAGAAAGAAATCCAAACGGAGCCCTAGATGAGGGACACCTCATCTTATGATAATTATGTAAATTTTGGATTTTTGAGAAATTAGAGAAAGTATTACATTGAGCTTACTGCAACAAGCTACTCTTTAATGGCCAGCCACCTCTTAGGGACCAATGGGCAATTATTTTGTTTGTAAGGCTAGATGTGCAAATTAGAGAATAAAAATAAATCTAAAAAAAGAATTTAAATTTCACCTATAAATAGGTGGAGGGGGAGTGGTGGTGTTGTTAGTCATTTTATTTGAATTTACCCCAAAACTTTGGCCATTTTTCACCTCACTTTCTCTCTCATAGCCGAACCCCATAAGAGAGAAAAACAAAGTTAGAGTGGTCGGAATTTAGTGAAGGAAAGCAAGAAAAAATTTTCTGAATCTAAGCTTGAGAATTCATTAGGTAATCCTCTCAATTTCCTAAGTCTTTTTATTGAAGTTTTGAGCAAAGTTTAAGTATATTTTCAGCTTGGATGTAAGAGCATAAGCTCACCATTTATGTTCTTTTTTAGTTGGTTTACCTAGTATGTGCTTGATTTAGGTTTTAACAAGTTTAATTTATGGTTTGGTATATGTTTTGATTGTATGCTCTAGAAATTATGTGTTTTATGTGTGTGACCATTATGTGTTTGTTATATGTCCCCATATGCTTAAGAATGATGTTGAATTAATGATTATGGAATTGGAATGCTTGTATGATGAATTAGGGTTCAAGAAAACCCTAGAAACCCAAGTTTGGTGAAAATCACCAAACAAGTTTGTATGATGATTGAATGTTTAAGAATGATGTATAAAGTACATAATACACTACATGCTTGATGTAGGCTCACGGTTGCGACTGTTTGAGGTAGGCTGTGCTTAATTTTACGTAAGAACCAACCAAAACTAAAATTGCCAGTTCGGATAAAAACTAAGCAGTAATCTGAAAACAGAATTTTGAGGCCTTTAAAGGCCGAATTTGAGAAAAGTTAAAAACTACAAGGTTGTAGAAAATTGAAAATACTAGGGCACATCATAAATAATTTTTAAAAATAAGGCCCCAAAAGCCTTCGTTTTTACAAAAACCCGAGCCTGGACCACCTAGACCCATGTGCACGGCCAAGCAGGTTCAACAAGGAAAAAGTATAATTTAAATGCAGAACTGAGTTTTGAGCAAAAAATGAAAGTTGTAGGGTTTTTCAAGATCTAAAACTTTTGTGAAGAAAACTTTTTCAAAATCTAAACAGATTTTAAAATGAAACTGAATCATTATAGGAAACTCCGGTACAAGAATTTCAAAACAGTGCATGCACAGGAAATTCCTGTACATGCACTGATAATTAGACTGTTTTCAGCAAATTCCCTCAAAATTTAGACAGTTTCATTAGAAAACAGTTTTAAATGGTTAATCAAACCCAGTTTAGTAAGAAAAGAAATAAATAAACAAATTAAGCTAAGTTAATTAGTAATATATCGTAAGACAAATAGTAATCAGATAGGTTACCTAATGTTATTAGGCCAAGTTATTAAGAAACAATGTTGTATGCTGGGCCTTGGGTCCAAAATTATTTAGGGTAACCAAAAGGGATACCACTTTAATTATTGGGCCTTAGTAGCCCAACAGGCTTTTTAAATTTAAACCTAACTTGGGCCTATACCTAAGGTTACTAATAGTAACCTAATAGGATGCCAAGTACCATTGGGCCTTGAGCCCAAAGTTCTTTAGGTAATCAAATAGGATACTGTTTGATTACTATTGGGACATGTGCCCTAGGGTTACACTTAGTAACCGAAAAGGATATCATTAAAGTATGTGAGGGGGACATATAACTAGGATTACTAACAAATATTGGTTAGGGTACCAACATTTAATGAAATAATTTTTGGCAAGATAGGATAATTTTTATCTTACTTCCTTTTTGAAAAAAGGAAGGTAACCTGTCGGAACGACAAAACCCAAGACCTAACGTAACCTATAAGTACAACTCCGCCTACAGCATAGGCAAATTGTTTTACTACTTTGCATGTTTCTTTCTAAGTCCATGCATTTATGTATGTGGTAAGTATGATTTATATTTATTATTGTGACAGCATGTTCACTAATAATAATTTACATGATAAGAAGAAGATTACGTTTTAAGCAAGAAACTGTTTTAAGAAAATGTTTTGAAGTATGATGATTAAGTAAGTTTTCTCATGTCGTACTAATATGCTCTACGTTAGGTTTGGTTCATGGTTTGAGTTGGACTGGGCTGGCCACCCCAACCACTCCATGACTGCGCGCTACGGTACGTTCACTTATGTTAAATACGGGCCCAAAACTATGCTAACCTATGAAAGCATAATGAAAGCATAATTGGTCCATGCATAGTTTTATTATGAAATATTTTGCAGTTTAATAGTTGTACTTGCCGGGTGAAAGCTCACAACTTACGTTTATGCTGTAGGTAAGTTCCCTACTGAAAATACTTGATGAAAGGCGGTGAGGCATGGCATGGCTATCTGTGAGACTTGGGATGAGACCACTACGCATTTTGAAATAAATATTTGTATTGTTTGCTTAGTACAAGTTATTTTACAAGTTTGAAAAATAAATATTAATTAAGTACGTATGTATATTGTTAAATATGTAAGTAGTAAAGTTTTGATTCAAGTTGTTTTTTTTTTTTAAAAAAATATGTACTTTATTTCCGTCTAAGTAAGTAAGTAAGTCAAATTATTATATAAGATAAGTACGGTAATGGCTAACTGTCGTTACAGAAAATTCAAAAAAAATTACTATTGAAACATAAAAATCTCAACTCAAACTATTTCACCAAACACTCCTTAATAGATTTTCGATTAAATCAGATTGGATGATAAAATAAATTGGATTGGATTGATTGTATTTAAAAGAATTTTTTCACAATTAGATTGGATAATAGATGAAAAAAAAAATAAAAAATAAAAAATAAAAAATAAAAAATAAAAAATAAAAAACTGGTTTCGATCCGATATCCACTCTTTTTTCGTTTTTGGACTGTGGTCGATCACAAGAGTAGTTCATGTTGTCGGCGAAGTTTTGCGCGTCCGAATTGCTTTGAAGACAAGAAATGACATGTAGTTATATATAGACATAGAAATACCGTTTATTACAAAATTTCACACTTTTTCTAATGTAAATTTGAAGTTAATTGATAAAAGGACCTTTTATCCCTTTAAAAAAGAAAAGGCCTTTTTTTACTTTTATTTTACAATTTATGTATAATTTACCAGATAATTTTTTACAAAAAAATTGCCATTATTAATTAAGAGTGATTTGATATATATATCTATAAAAGATAAATTGTTAAAGTCAAGAATTTTGAATGTAAATATAATTTATGTGAAAAAAAAAATTTATGTGAAAAATTCAGAAGATGGCTATGCAATTCAATCTTTTATTTAATATAAATGGAATTCTCTCTAAGTTAAAATGTAATAATGGAATGACGAGTTTGCGTCAGCTTATTAACCTGTTAGGAATAGCATTAAATGGGTTAAGAAAAATCCGATTTACATATATTGAAGTTATGACAAGTTAAAGTTTAAGTTATCGTTGGTTATGAGTATCCCCAAACTTGACCCCATCCCTATAAAACTTTACATGTAACTTCAGTTTTCTGAAACTTATATTCTCTAAATTCCATACAAGAATTTGATGGAACTCGTAATTTATAGAAAAATTTTAAAGTTCGAGGATTAAAAATATTACTTTTTAAAATTTAAGGGTTATTGTTAAGATTTGGGATGAATGCTTGTTAAAAGAAAAAATAGTAATGTTAAACATCATTACAAGTTAAAAAAAAAAAAAAAAAAAGAGCTTTATAGAGTGAGATACATGTTCTATAGCCGGTTTTTTTTTTTTTTTTTTTTAAATCGGTGTTGTTTAGCATTATTAGTATCCTAATATATTATTAACTCATATATAATCCAACTGAAAACAAACAACCATTGTGATTGTCTATCTTGATGCCAAGTCAGATGGTGAGGGACGCCACAATCTTACATAACTTTATTTTTACTGGAAAGAAAATTGTAATTTAACACAATTTTATAAAGTTGAAGGACTGTGATACTTTTTAAATTTTAGGGGTTATTATTATGACGCCGGACAAAATAAGAGGGAGATTTTTTTAAAAATATGTGGGATATGCAATGCAACTACACCATCTCATCAAATCCGTTTCTTTTCTTTTCTTTTTTTTTTTCTTATTATTATTATTATTATTTATTTTGTAAGAATCATCAAATCAATTTCAAGATATACTAAAAGCCACTTAGAAAAAAAAAAGTAAAGAAAAATATGAATAATTTTTTTATTTGTTTTGTTTTGCTTACTAAAATAGGGAGAGACTGTGATAGAGTCACTCCTAAATTACTCTACCGATAGAGCTCTTTTTTTAATCGTTAGATTTAATCAAACGGTTGACATATCAGGGGTATACCATTATTATCATAGACCTTATCTCATATAAACTTTCTCACCCTAAGTATTCTCCGTCGCCGGTGATCTTCCCACCACCAGCGACGAACGCCGGCGACCCACCTCCGGCTCCATCCCCGGCCGGCCGTCGGTGACCCCCTTTCTCTCTCTTCCCCTTTCTCTTTCTTCTCTTCCCCCCTCTCTCTCATCTCTTCTCCCGCGATGACCCACCATCGGCCCCACCCCCGACCGGCCGCCGATGACCCCCCTTTCTCTCTCTTTCTCTTCTCTCTCTCTCTCTTCCCTTTTCTCTCTCTTTTCTTCTCTCTCTCTCTTCCCCCACGGCCCTCCCCCACCTGAGGCCACCCTCCCCCGGCCTCCCTCTACCCCCCGGCACCCCCCGACGACCCAACCGACCCATATTTCTCTTCCCCTTTCTCTCTCTTTTCCTCTCTTCTCTCTCTCTCTTCACAGCCCTCGGCCCCCGGCACCCCCCCATCCCACCCTCACCCACGACTGGTAGGCTGGGGGTGGGATGGGGGGGCACCGGGCGGCCCGGAGTGGGGGGCGAGGGCCGGGAAGACAAAGAGAGAAGAGAGGAAAAGAGAGAGAAAAGGGAAGAGAAAGAGGGGGCCGGTGGGGTCGTCAGGGGGGTGCCGGGGGGGTGGGGGGAGGCTGGGGAAGGGGGCCTCGGGTGGGGGGAGGGCCGCAGGGGAAGAGAGAGAGAAGAGAAGAGAGAGAAAGGGGAAGAGAGAGAAGATAAGAGAAAGAAAGGGGAAGAGAGAGGGAGGGGTCGCCAGCGGCCGGCCGAGGGTGGGGCCGGAGGTGGGTCGCTGGCGTTGGGTCGCCACGGGAGAGGATAAGAGAGAGAAAGGGGAAGAGAGAGAGAAAGGGTGGTCACTGGCGGCCCGGCCGGAGGTGGGTCGCCGGCGTCGGGGGTGGGTCGCCGGCGATCGTCACCGGCGGCGGGAAGGTCGCCTGTGACGGAGAATACTTGGGGTAGGAAAGTTTATATGAGGTAAGGTCTATGATAACAATGATACACCCCTGATTTGTCAACCGTTCGATTAAATCTAATAATTAAAAAAAGAACTCTACCGGTAGAGTCATTTGGGAGAGACTCTACCACAGTCTCTCCCACTAAAATAAAGTATTTTTTTTTCTCTAAAGATTAATGCATAATCCAAATCTTAAAATCACAATATAATCTTTGTCTTTTTCCCTCAAATTTTCACAGTTTTATAACTTATTTATTTTTTTTTTGAATACTTTCAAACTTTTAGACTTTTTAACTCAAATAATTTAAATATCTCGATAAATGTATAAATAATTCAAATTCAAATTTTATGATCAAAATCTTCATACCAAATGCATGTTAAAATAAAGTAGTTGGAGTCTCTTCTTTTTCTCTCTGGAAATTTCTTGTCCGTTAATGTCTTATTAAAAACTTATTTTTCATATTTTCATAATTTTTTTTTATCTTATTCTATTATTACTATAAATTAAAGAGCTAGTAAGATTAGGGTTTTCGTTTCCCTCCAAAGTCTTTCATTTCTGTCTTCGACGAGATCGGGTAGTCTCTTCTTCAGCTAACGCGAGAGGTACTTCACTTCTCTTCACCTCACCATTGCCGAATGTTGATTTCTTTCTTTGGTTCGCCAGAAAGTTGCTTTGGCAAGTTTAATTTCCTCGTATTTTATTGCTTCCATCAAATTTTCTATTCTTTTCTCGGCAGCCAAACTGAGCTTGACCATCGTTTCACTGCCGATATTGAGTAAGAGAATAATAAACCAAAAAAAAAAAAAAAAAAAAAATTCTTGAATCATACCTAGATTTTTGCTTTGGTTTAGTTCAATGAAAGTTCATTTGGCGGAACAAAGGTGTTATCTTCGTTCAGATTTCAGTGCTTGCCATGGCCTTCGTCATTTTCAGGCCCTAGAAATTGGAATAGAAAATCTTAATTCAATTCAATTCGTATTTTGTTGTTGGTTTAATTTAGGGAAAAGAGTATTTGTAAGAATTGTATAGTTCTTCTGCAGCTATAATGTGCTAATCTCTTATCTTAGGTTTTTTATAGTCAAATTTAGAGATGAATATTTATGGTTTTATAATAACCCTGCTATTAAATTTCAATTTATGTTTGACGTTTTATTGTATCAGTTAGGAGATCAATGAGTGTGGAATTGTATAGATGGTATTTGAAGAATATATCATTTTCTTTCCTTTTCCAAATATTGAATTTTACTTCTCGTAGACGACAAAGTTTATGCCCGGTATGGAAGCTGAAGGTTCCGATATTTCACGAGCTGAAGAACTCAAAGTACAGGCCAATGAAGCATTTAAAGGTCATAATCATTCTTCTGGAATCTGCTTCTAAGGTTATTACTAAAATTATTTTTGTTAAATATTCATTATCGAGGTGTTGCACCTGCCTTTAGATGCATAGTTTTTCTTTCTGATCAAAATCGGACTGAAAAACTGATGAATCGTGTAACTCGACTGACTATTTAATGCACTTTAGACCTTTTACCAAATGATATTTTATTACCAAATGAATTGAAACTACAGTCCCGTTGGGGACGCGGTGGGTTCTGCGCACTTCTGAGACTATTGTTTAAGTTTGAATGCAATCATTGCCCTTCTAGGTGCAATAGCCTGAGGGAAAAACAAATAGAAACTCACGTGACCAACAAAAAATAAAGAAAAGGAAACTAGAATAATTGTTGTGAGCTGACAAAGCAGATACTTTGTAGACCTATTTCTTTCTTCATTGAGAATCCTTTTACTGTTTTATACCTTTACGATTACTTTCCTTTGGTTAAGAACAGTTACTGGCTGGCTATGTGATGCATTTTTCTGTCTTCGGTTGGGCTAATATTGTCATTTTGCTTTCAGCTCATAAATATGCTCAGTCTATTGAGCTATATACACAAGCAATTGAAAGAAACGATCGGAATGCTGTATATTGGGCAAACCGTTCATTTGCTCACCTTAAACTGGAGGAATATGGTAGTGCTATACAAGATGCTTCAAAGGCTATTGAAGTTGATCCTAAGTATTCAAAGGCACGATTTCCATTCTAAATTCATGGGTTCCTCTGCATGTAATTTGTTATTCTTGATTGCGTTCTGATAGTTTTCTTATAATGCAGGGTTATTACAGGAGAGGTGCTGCTTATCTTGCTATGGGGAAATTCAAAGATGCTCTCAAAGATTTTCAGCAGGTGGGTTTTTCCTCTGGCCTTTTTTCTTTTTTGGGTGATAGATTTTAGGAAAGTTGTTTAGTGTTCATTTCTTCATTTAACAGAACTAAAATTCCTTTTTAAATAAAACAAACAATCAAGTATCATGTGTAATTCAGTTCTGAGTATGATCCCAATTTTGTCTCGGTGGTCCAATCTCGCATGCTTGCTATCTATTCATGGGGTGTTCCTTATGTTTATCTACTTTTGGAGTATGTGCTAGTTTTTTACGTTGCACAATGTGGCATGTGACACTGGACTTGCATATCAAGTAGATCTTATGGTAACTGGCTTTTGTTTACTGCAATTGTTAGAAAGGACTAATTATGTTATCATGTTTTGAAATTTATAAGGGGAAGTAGAGTTGCTTTGCGTTAGGTTAAGTTCGAGATTTCTTAATGGTTGCAAAGCCCAAGAAGTTTATGGATTTCCTTCTTCTCTTGGGCGCATTAAGAACGTGTAACGAAAGGATTTGAAGTTAAGTTCTAGTTGAATCAGGGTAGAAAGCAATTAGAGGTGAGTTAAACTTCCAAGCTGTTCATTATAAAGTAGGACTGGAATGAAAATGGACATGATTACCTAATTAACATTGTGCACATAATTAAAGCATGAGGAAAGAACAAAATTGAGGTGAGGACATTTTAGGAAATTGGGTTATTTATCCCATTTCATTAAGAGAAGGATTTTGACGTTGCTAATTCTATTCAAATTTCTATTTCATCTTTTTGAAGGTGGTTTATATCATTTCATTAAGAAATGGATTTTGACCTTGCTGTGTCTACTTTCTATTCAAAATTCTATTTCATCTTTGTGATCTAAAATAGGTCAAGAAACTCCGTCCAAATGATCCTGATGCTACCAGGAAGCTGAAAGAATGTGAGAAAGCAGTAATGAAGCTTAAATTTGAAGAAGCAATTTCTGTACCTGTGTCTCAAAGGCGTTCTGTTGCAGAGTCTATTGATTATCATACTATAGGTATTACTCTCATGTTATTTCTGTTTTTGTTTTTGTCCCTATTCAATTTTACTGCATGTGGTGTTCTTTAGGACATCATAAGAAACTTTATGGTTTATTTTCTTTTACATGAAGAACAACACAAAAAACTTAAATTTATTTTCTTTTAAATTTGCATGTTTTGTGGTTAAGGTGTTTTTTTTTTCGTAGTCAACTGGTCATACCTAAGTGTGTTTCTGCTTATTCTTTCTGAATTCGTTTTTGTTGCTGAAATATGCTTGTAATATATCCAATGCATTAAAAATGTAGTACGATGCATGGTATGATTTGAAGCAGCAAGATTGTTAATCCAAACCATCTGCTGAAGGGTTAAAACTACAAACTGTTCTTGAGCCTTACGTAATGCATGTTTGATTTGGGGGTGTGAGCCATTTTTATCTCATTCGGTAGTGCTATGGTGTCTTTTAAAGGGCGTTTATATCCCAGAAGTCCCATTAGGTTAGGTCCATAGTCCTCAATTATGATTTTTGTCAACCCATGAGAGTCTAGTCCCTATGTTGAGAGGGGTCTTACTATAAAGTGTTCCCACATTAGTATTAGCGACCTTATGGATAGATTCTTTACCCTTCCTTGAGTTCTCATCATGTCCCCAACACTTACTTGATTTTGCCTTAGGGGTTCTACGTGTCATTATTGGAGGTATCCATATATCAAACTTTGTTTGGTGTTGGTAGCTATTTTATTCTTTTGGCACTTAATATGTTTGTTACTCCTTCTAAACCTTGGTTCGAATAGCTATATCAATTTTTTAGGTATAAACTATGGGTGGTCTGAGTGTGGAGAAAGTTGAGCACCTTTTTCCTTTGACATGAAACCAATTGCTTCATGGATTTGATTATGAGAACACCATGTAAGGCAATTTGGTTATAGACTTAAGGATGAGAACTTTATAGTCAGGAAATTTTTAGCCAGTGGGCCTTTGTAGATTTCTGAGATTTAATAATTTAGTTGGAGTCAAATTCCTTATAGCTGGATTCATCTTCTTTAGACAAGAATTCTATGTAAAGGACAGGCAAATACCTAGGATTGACTTAATTGATCGGCAAGTTGTAACTATGAGTCAATGACTTTTTCAATGTAGCCTTCTGTTTTCTCAAAGGTTAGTATTATGGATATCATACTCTTTTTTTTTTCAAAGCTGGCCACGCTTTCTTTAATTATGGATGGTAGAGTAAATTGTGTGGCCATAGAATCGCAAATCAGTTAAAAAAGTGGTGCATGGATTTGGCATTCCTAGTATTATGTTTTCTCCAATCCTAGTTTTATTATAGTTACAAACATTCAGTGATCCCAGGACTACCGAAGATGGATAGTCTTGACCATAATAATAAACCTTACATCTATAAGCTTATCCCATACAAGAGAAGAATGTGAAATTTTAAGGTGGAAAATTCTTACTGCATGCAAGGTATCGGATTTCTTTAGTTGGTCTTGGCTGGTTGATATCCAGTCTCGACTCTACATGAAGGTTTGATAGAATAAAGTAATTTGTCCATCCTCATCATTGGATTGGGGTCCTATGATCAGTCATTTTGATCTTTTAGGTAAGGAGTTACTGTTTCAACTCCTAAAGTAATGCATGCCTTAAGCCCTGGTTTTTGCCAATTAAGATTAACTAATTCATTGATCATTTATGATGATCGGCATATTTTCTGCATTATATTATGAAAAATTAATTAGTTTAATTACAGTATTTTTTACAATGTATCATAGGAGGGGACCCCAGTCCATCATCAATGCCCACTGAAGTGGCTCTAGCAGCAGTGGCAGTAGCAGTTGTCGCGGCGGTGCTGATGATAGTGGGAACAACAGCAGCCATAGTGGTATCCACAATATTGGTGGGGCTACTAATGGTGCTTGGGGCATGTTGGTGGTTTGGCCTTATGAGTGGTATCCATACCAAGAGTCGAGTACAAGACCTAGGTTTGAGTTTGCAATGAGTCATATACGTAACTCTCAAACATCCCGACATTGAATAAACTTTAAGATTATAGGAACCGAATGAGAAGTATATTCATTCACTAATTCTGCCGGATAGGATGACTTATTGGGCATGGTACTAGCTTACAGAATCAAACATTACATGATTGCGATTATTTCTTGATGATATCATGGCATTATTTTTGGCGTCATAACCAATGATTAATCTGAAGACATAATTTTCAATGGAGTTCTCTATCATAAGGTGATTTTTTTTAGCTGATTAAGCTGGAGTTTGATATCTCTCTCTCTCTCTCATCGGAGTTGATTTTATATTTAAGCTTGTAACTCTGCAATTCTTTGCAGAAGAAGTTAAATGTTTTCGGATTAGAAAATGATGTATAGATATTTGAAAAAACCAAAAATAACAAGTCAGACGCAAATCTTAATGAACAAAAATTTTGGGAAAATTTTCTACCTCTAGTGAATTTAGATTGTGAAATCTCCTAATCCTGTTAAACTTTAGTTTGTAATATCTTACTCAGTGACTCGTCGTTGTACTTTTAGTGAAATTAAGGCTCATATTGTTGAATTAGTTTAAGTATTGCATGTGCCCACATGTGGATCTTTTTGTTGGTGTAGTAGCTCGGGTAACCAGATTGGTTGAAGTTTGCCATTCAATATCCTCTCTTTTGTTTTTTATTTACTTTTTATTGCAATGTTGTGTGATGATTCTACTTTTATTAATGCTGTTTTGAGTTTAACTTCCAAGCGTCAGGTTCTTACACGTTTAGTTGAATCTTTCTCTCTTTTTTCTATCTGATCGGCTATCTTGATTTAAGTTTTTATGATTCCTTCAGTGAAGGACCTTCATAACCTAAACATTAAATATCTTTCTTTGATATCCAGACGTGGAGCCACAATATTCAGGTGCAAAAATAGAAGGAGATGTTGTTGCATTGGATTTTGTGAAGAAAATGCTGGAGGATTTCAAGAACCAAAAGTGCTTACACAAACGGTATAATGTCAAAAAAAAACAAAAAAAAAAATGCATTCGGAGTTGTACCTAGTTATTGATCAATATTTGACCACTTTTTATTTATTTATTGATTTGTTTTTTACTTTGGTTTGTTTTTTCGACCTTTAGATATGCATTCCAGATTGTCTTACAAACAAGAGAAATGTTGCGGGCCATGCCTTCTCTTGTTGAAATAACCATACCGGAAGGCAATCACTTTACTGTTTGTGGTGATGTGCACGGGCAGGTAACTTCTTTTACTCTCTTAATAGTCTGGAACTATTGCTTGATTAAAGAAAACACTAGCAAGCATTAAAACTGATTGGAAAGATGAGAGGAGAAAATGAATTGAACTGAATCTGTAATATTTATAATGGGTGTGTGGCATGGAGTTAGATGGTAAGAATTGCATATCTAGTAGAATATGGGCTTTGGTTGTCATTTGGCATTTGCTGTTAATTTTTTTTTTCTTTTTAAATCTTTTATTCTATTTCTTGGCTCGGTTGCAATGGTGGTGGAATGTGTTAATGAAGATTGGTGCATCTTGAGTTGGCATGATTTAGGATTTTTTTTTTTATTTTTTAAAATTTTTAAAATTTTATTTTTTAAATGTATATCCTATTCCCGTTACTTCTGGATAGCAGTGTTTTCGGTGTCAGAATTTCCTTTTTTGGTTGGTCACAGCTGTGCTACCAGGAAAATACATCGGTATCAGGTTGCTTTATGTTATTTCAAGTTGTTCTTTTCTTGATGCAGTTCTATGATCTCCTTAACATTTTTGAGCTTAATGGGCTTCCTTCGGAAGAAAATCCATATTTGTTTAATGGTGACTTTGTGGATAGAGGATCGTTTTCTTTGGAGGTCATCCTCACGCTGTTTGCGTTCAAGTGCATGTGTCCATCAGGTAAACCCTCTTGATTTCTTGACTGGTTTACCTTTTTTTTTTTTTTCCCTTTTTCCCTGAAACTTAGTAACATGTGCCACCTAATATTTTACTTCTTTAAGCATTTTTTGTATGATTTTTAGTAGCAGCTCAAAAACCATGTAACTTGTTGCTATTTTGTTGCATGGGAAGTAGAACATGTAAGCAGCTACTGTCCTCTTTTGTTTGGCAAACTATCTTAAACTCACATTTTTCATCTCAGTTTTATCTTTTTTTGAAAAGTCAACAAAATTAAAAAGTCAACCAACTCAAACTTAAAAATTTCAACTCAAACCATTTTACCAAACACATTTAATTTAATTTTTTTAATTTTTTTTTAAAAGTCTAGGTTTTTATTTTTAATGTATCAATTCTTTCTTTTTGGTAAATTACTTTTTTTTTTTAACTTTAACAAGCTGCTTTCTTTCTGCATCTTCTCTGGAGTGCATCTTCATTTATAGCTTCTGTGCCCCGTCATTACATTTTAACTTTGTTGATGATGTTTTTCCTTAACCTTGTAATTTCTTCAGCACTCATTAAATGTTCGTAAACTTTTCAGCCATTTACCTTGCTAGAGGAAATCATGAGAGCAAGAGCATGAACAAGATATATGGTTTTGAAGGCGAAGTGCGTTCGAAGTTGAGTGAAACATTTGTGGAACTATTTGCTGAAGTTTTCTGCTGTTTACCGCTGGCTCATGTTATAAATCAGAAGGTTTTTGTAGTTCATGGGGGTCTTTTTAGTGTTGATGGGGTGAAACTTTCAGATATTAGAGCCATTGATCGTTTCTGTGAACCTCCAGAGGAAGGTAAAAAGTGCAATCTTTTTCCTCCCTTGGTTGCGTTATTGATCCCTAAAATTCCAGACTTAAAAGGTGGTTATGCTGTAGAATCTGAAACACAACGATACACGTGTGAAATTATAGACTTTAAATGTAATGTTACATGGAGATTCTGTAAATTGTTCTTGATTTCTTCTGGTGGTCTCTGAACTTATCTGGATTTTTTCAGGTTTGATGTGTGAATTGCTATGGAGTGATCCACAACCTTCACTGGGAAGAGGCCCAAGCAAACGAGGTG
The DNA here is from genome assembly GCA_025413025.1 of Ficus hispida. NCBI lineage: Eukaryota > Viridiplantae > Streptophyta > Magnoliopsida > Rosales > Moraceae > Ficus > Ficus hispida. Next base: position 18,094,830 of record CM046365.1, read on the forward strand.
TAGGCCTTTCCTTCGGTGCTGATGTGACGAAGAGATTCTTGCAGGAAAACAATTTGGGTATGTTTCTTTTGGTTTTTTCTCATTTCTTGTTCTCAAGTAATTTGACTTCTTTTTTTCTCTTTAATATTTCAATATTTGCTTTACATACTTTTATGGTCTTGTCCCATTACAGATTTAGTTGTGCGCTCTCACGAAGTAAAGGATGAGGGCTATGAGATCGAGCATGATGGTAAACTCATCACTGTATTTTCTGCGCCAAATTACTGTGATCAGGTAAATCGATGGCAAGTGTTTAATAAACTTTTTTTTTTTTTTTTTTTTTTTCCTTTTCTTATTTGTATTAGTATGTAGTCAAAGAAATAGTTACAAGTGTTCTGTTGATCCAATTTTTGTGATATGCAACTTGTCTCTGCAGATGGGTAACAAAGGCGCCTTCATTCGTTTCGAGGCACCCGATTTAAAGCCCAACATCGTCACCTTCTCAGCAGTGGTAGGTTCCTTTCCCACCATTTTGTTCCTTACGGATTTTTATTTTCCCCTCCACAAAATTCACCTTTCGAATTAACGTCATGATTGTATTTTCTCTTTATGTGCTTTGTTTGAATGAAACTGCAGCCACACCCCGATGTCAAACCAATGGCATATGCAAACAACTTCCTCCGACTATTTCAATAGCCTACACGGCTGACCACTTCCCTGAAAGTGTATATTGTGTTGCTGCGCAACAGATTTTCTGCGGACTTGAGAGCCCGCTTCGGAAGTCGACTTGGAAAGAGTGCTGGTGGACTTTTGAGAAATGCAGTTTCATGTTTGTGGTGATCCATAGAAACAGTTATTCGTTTATTTTAAACTTGGTAGTCACAGTTAGGAAAGATATTTTACTGCATTTCAGTTGATATTGTTTTGTCCCTTGGTATTTGGTACCGGCCTGGAAGTCGGGTTCGGTCGAAGTTGCAATATACATGAATCTGAAAATCTGTATTTATTACACTTTCAACACTTTTTTTCTCCTTATAGAATTGTTATTTTCCTTGTTCAATTCTGGAGGCCTTGAAAATGACAATGTTATGTGTAATGCAAAAATAAAAAGTCAGCCAGTGAGCTTAGATTCTTCATAAATTTTATTATTATTATTATTTTTTTTTTATGCTAATGAAAATGTTCGTGATCTGTAGCACCTCCAATGCAGTGTCATATAAATATATTAATGTTAAATTTTAGCATTTGAATAGGTGTGTGCTAATTTTTGTGGTAAATTTGGCACGTTATATGTAGTGTCAAATTTAATATACAGGCATAGCGTATCTCATTTTTTCAGGTTTTTAGTAGCAGTGGCTCCTAAATTTGTCTACATTTGGCAACATACTCTTAAATTTTTAATTTTGACAATCTACCTATTAAACATTCGGAATTATTTTTATTTTTGACAATTTACCTATTAAATATTAAGAATTGTTACAACATGTCTCATTTTACTTGCATTACATTAGATAGGGTTTTGAATGTGAAAGATTTGTGTTACAGTTTGAATTGAGTTTAGAAATTCCATCCTCAGGTGTATGTGGATTTTTGTCATCAATTAATGGGAAATTAAATAAAATAGGATAGATTATAAAAATATTAGAAATTCAAAAAGTAAATTGTTTTAGATTAGAAATTCGGGTTGTCAAAAGTCGACAAATTCGAAGGCAATAGTGTTGAAAACCCTCATTATTGTGCAATCGCTGTATTCTAATATGCAAGAAGGAAGCAACATTTTGGAGGAAGTTGTGTGAACTTTAGTGCACATGTTTAGGATTTTTGGCCCACTTAATTATTGGTTTGGATTTTTTTTTTTTCACGTTGACCACTTTGATTCCACTAAAGCATGTTTAGCACATGTTGACCATTTTTATTTGCATTATAAGAGTATAAAAATTTTGAAGTCATTATAAATAGGATAAATTTTAGAGATTTCTTATTCTTAGGGCATTCCTTAAAAAAAAAAATTAAAAAAAAAAACCCTATGATTAACTTCAATATGCTACAACAAAGTTCCTTAGGTGGGTTTGTACCGTACTTGTTCTTTTCGTTGAATATTTTGACTCGAGTCATCACCAACATGTTAGTTGGGATATATGAACAATTTATTTCGTGAGGGATTCATATATCATGTGGGAGGTATCTATCTCTCTAAACTCTGAAGATGTGCTCTCTTTTTGTAACTTCTTGGGAGGAGGGAACTCTAGTTGTGGTTGGGCTGCATAAGAAAAAGAATGTGGGAGAATACTTGCACGTGCTGCAATTGTGGGTTCTACAGCTAATGGAGAGAATGATTACTGTGAGTAGTGGGGTTTTGGAGTTCAACACAAACACCCTTCCAGTGGAACGCCCACACACACGCACACAAACAGACTTTCTTTTTTCCCCTCCATTTTATGAGGGACTTCTATAACTAAATATTTATAGCTGTTTCTAATATATCATTGCTCATCAAATTCGTAAGTTATATATGCATGAACTCATTAGGATCTTAATAATAGAGAGATTGGAGGTTTGAATCCACTATTAATTTAGGGGAGTGTCCCAGTTTACGTGGACTCAAAAACTGAAAATGACGGGACCACCATCATGTCTTTTTTTAGCCAAAAAAAAAAAAGCTATTTATACACATTTTATAATTATATTATTTTTTTGGAGAAATGAAAAAGTATAAATAACATAATCAAAGTAAGTCACTAACAATATAAACAAGATATCTCCCTTTAAAAATAAAAAAAAAATAAACAAAAAACACTTTAAGTTTTGACTGTATCGATCTGAATGAATGAAGTTTTGTAATATAAAGTAACACATAAGTTTATATGAAACTCTCTTTGGACACCCCTCAAACTACACAACTTCTCTTTCTCTTTTTTATTTCTATTCTTATTGTTATTTAATTTAATTTTTTATTTTTCATATTAGTTATTCTACTCGAGCATCATAGAAACTTCTAAATTAAAAAAAAAAATTACGGTAAAATCTATTTTATTATACACAAGCAATATCTCAGCCGTTCGATTGTATCTAAATGGTTTAAAAATGAACTCTCTCAATAAGATATATAAAAAAAGATTTTACCACAGTTTTATCCTTAATTATTCTTAATATATTCTAAAAAAAAAAAGGAAAGAAGTGTTTTTTAAAAACTAAATCAAAATAAAGCAAATTTATAAAAATATTGACAGACAATGCCTTATATAATACCGAAACAAAATTAAAATCATCTCACAATCTATTTATTTGCACTTTAAAATTTCAAAACAAAAATTTGTTTTTTTTTTTTTGAAAAAAATACTAAAATCTGTTTTTTTTTTTTTTGTTTTTTTTTTTTTTTGTTTTGAGTGAAATCTGCTTTTCAAGTAAAAAAATAAAAATAAAAATAAAAATAAAAATAAAAATAAATCTTTTTCATTAGGTTTCGAAACAAACCCTCATCTTCTAATCGATACACATACATATTATCGTTTTACACAAAAACAAAATCCCTTTATTTATTATTATTTTTTTTTTTTCAGTTTTCTTCGCCGCTTTTAGCTTTCTCTCTTCTTCCTTTGCGTTTTGGCCTTCGACGCCGCCTCTCCGTCGTCGTTTTGAGTTCGCCCTCTTTCCTCAGCCATTCCCAAATTTTGTTCTTCACCTCCGAATTTTGGTTTTCTTTAATCTCGATTTTACTTATATAATTTTATTTTTGCTTGGTTTTTTATAATTATGTAAAGTGCTAAACGGTGTCGGTTCCTCTTACGGAAAAAAGAAAAACGCACACTTTTTTCGCACAGTCCTGGAAAACGGCGTCGTTGCCCTTGGAGATATCAAATCGGAAGTTCTCCGAATCCTCGCCGGAGCCGTCGACCCAAAAACCCGTTAACCCACAAGGTAATTTTCTCTTTTTAATTTTCTGGGAAGATTTGGAAAGAGAGGAACTTTGGGTTGTGTTTTGTTGTTGGATATTTTCTCGCGAAAGAAAATCATAAAATGAGAGAGAGAAACAGAGGAAAGTTAAGAACTTGGGTCATTAATATTGAGGCTAAGTCGGGTTTGAGATGATAATATGGAATGTAAATGTTAGTGGGAAGTTAGAGTAAAGATCGGTAAGTGTTAATGATGAGTTTGAAGGTTTAGTGTAGCAACTGAGATTAATGCAAGTTTGGAGATTTACTTACTTATCCACTTTGGTTTTTACAGTACACAAAGTTTACTCCTTTTTCCACTTCTTGTCATTTTTTTGCTGCACACCAAAAACCCGATTTTAATACATACATATATATATATATATGTATATATATTCAGTTTTCATTGCTCTTGTTTTGTGTGTAACCTTCTTGGGGGCAAGGTCTTGATGTAAATTTTAATTTGTAAGAGAGGGAAAAGTAAGGAGAAATTAATGTTTTTGAGTTGAGAAATAGCGAGGAAAAGGGTGTCATTGTTTGATCAATTTTCTTTGGTATATTAGTGTATTAAGGGCTACATTGTATTGGTGTATTGAGAAAAGCTAGGTTTGATTTGATCTCAGGTATTTAATACAACAGACAGAGAAAACTTGACTAGAGCAACTAGTTAGCTGCTTCAAGTTTCTTAGTCTTTGCTCAGTGTGACTTTAGAGTCTCTCTGCAACCGCAAGCAGTTTTTACTTTTCAGCGAAAAACTTTATTCGATTTTACAAACAGCATCATATTTTGGTATAAGTTCTAACAACTTCTTGAACTTGACTTGGTTGTATGTTCTAGCGAAGCTTATTTGGCTGTTGCTTTGCCATACTTTCTAACCTTGATAAAATCATAAAATTGTGAGCTGAATGTACATCCTTGATTGGCATTGTCAAAAACGTTACCAATTTTCCTCTCCTTCTTGGTGCCTTTTTATAACGTCTGACTATTATGATTACAGGCTTAAATATGCTGCTCTTGCTTTGTTTTATGGAACTAATATGCCTTATATGGTTCTATGGTAGATTGATCTATTCGACTGTCACTAATGGACGTAACATTTGTGGACCCATATGGAACAAATCCTGGACCAATTGATGCTTCGGTACTTTATGATCAAGAGAAACATGTGTCCTCTGCAGTTTGGGATGGGCAGGTGGAGTTTACTTGATGGGCTTTAAGTTTATTTTTCTCTTTGCCTTACTTTCTTTTTTGTGATGACAATCTTTCTTTAGTTTTTGAATTTGTGCAACAATGCTTTGAATAATGGTTGCAGGAGCGTGGTGCGCTTAGATGTCATGAACACACTTCGAAGCTTGATCAGTGGACACTCACGCCAAAACAAATTGAGTTAGTTGAGAAGGCTGGGTTTGGTTTTTTAAGATTGATTCCTGCAATAAGTCTAGACAATCCACTAATTTCAGCGTTAGTTGAGAGGTGGAGGAGGGAAACAAACACTTTTCACTTGAACGTTGGAGAAATGACAATAACCCTTAAGGATGTTGCGTTGTTGCTCGGACTAGCTATTGATGGAGAACCAGTAATCGGTACAACTTACACCACCTGTCACACAGTGTGTGAAAAGTATCTAGGGAAAGCACCAGAATCCGGTTATACTAGTGGTGGAATGGTAAAGCTAAGTTGGTTGAAAGAGTACTTTTCTCGGTGTCCTGACAATGCCCCACTTGAGGTTATTGAGCGTCATACACGCGCTTACCTCTTATACCTTGTAGGCAGCACAATTTTTTCCACTACCACTGGGAATAAAGTCCCTGTTATGTACCTTCCATTATTTGAGAATTTCGACCAGTGTGGAAAATATGCCTGGGGGGCTGCATCATTAGCATTCTTGTATAGGGCCTTAGGCAATGCCTCGCTGAGATCTCAGAGTACAATTAGTGGCTGCCTAACACTACTACAGGTAATTTACGTGCCCTTTTCTTTTTCTCTCTCCCTTACCTCTTATTTCCTCTATTTTTACTAGTATCTTGTGTTTCTATTGGATATTTCTTCCTGATAAATGCTTTGTTTATACGATGAGCAGTGTTGGAGTCACTTTCACTTGAACATTGGTCGACCAAAGCTCAATCATGATCCAACACATGATCGCTTTCCGTTTGTGCTTAGATGGAAGGGAAAACAAAGTGGTCCAACAGCGAACCGTGATGTAGTATTTTACCGCAAGGCGTTGGATTCTCTGAAACCATGTGATGTGAGTTTGTTTCTTTTCTTTTTTCCTTTTATGTTCGGGACTGTGTTCAATTTACAGCCTGATTTTAATCTTTTAGGTGCAACACAATAGTATGCTTTTGATATGCAGGTAGAGTGGCTTCCTTACAGAAATATGGACAGTACATTAATTCCAGAAGATATTAAGAATAATCTGATCTTAGGGAGGTCAAACACAATGCTGGTTTGTTTTGACAAGGCAGAAAGGCATCTCCCTAACCGTTGCTTAAGGCAGTACGGCATGCTTCAGTCAATCCCAGAAAATGTACCGCGATGGGAGAGAAAAAGTCGTGGGGTTGATGGTGGGGTTGACTTGTCAATGAAGATGCAATCAGAAGTTGATGAATGGTCTGAGCGTCGATCCCATATCGTGGAAGGTGATATTGGTGCAGATGAAAATGACTATATGCAATGGTACCTGAAAATTACCCGTAAATTTGTAGGGAGGCCGATATCTCTCTCATCAGAGTTTCAAAGAACAGTAAGCCTAAGATAGTTAACTTTAGTTAATTATGAATTTTAAGGAATGTTGTCAGATGTAATTGCAATGCAAATGACTGATCAGTCTGAAATAGTTTATTTTATTGTAAATTTTGCAGAATGCTGGTCTGAGGGATATTGCACATATAGCAGATACCTTCTCTACGAAGGGGTTGGATCCTCAACAAATTGAGTTGGTTTCTAGGATCAGATGTATCGCGCATGAATGTCTCAGAGACCAAGTTGGAGGTCCAGCCATTGCGACTGCTACCCCACGTGTTGAAGTCGGAAAAAGGGTACGGGGAAAGGAGAGAGTAAGAAGAAAGAGTACTGGAAAACGTCTCCGGAAGGATGAGCCGGTGCAGTATGGTGCAGCTAGTGAGGATGACCAATCTCATTTTGGTGATACTGTTGAGATTGCTCAATTGCAATTGCATCATCCAGATAGAGAAGAGAATCACCCTCATCTTTATGCTTTAGATAACGCAGACAATCCTTTGCAAATAATTCATGCAGATGGTGAAGACGAAACTATGCATCTTTGCAGTGCGGATATTGAGATTGATCATTCATCGTTGAACCATGCAACTGTTGAGGTCGTTGATGCTGAGACGAGCCATGCATCTGGGAAAGATGATGAGACTCAGTTTCTTAATGAAACAGAGAAGAATGACGACACACAGCCTTGTGCTGCAATGACAGAGATCAAGGATTCCCAACTTCCCGATGAAACGCTGGAGGTTGAACCGCAGCATTTTGATGCAGCTGAGGTTGTTAACCCACAACATAATGAAATAACTAAGGTGGTCGTTGACTCACAGCTTAATGAGGCGAATAAGGAGGTCACGGACTCGCAGTTGAGTGATGCAGCTAAAGAGGTTATCGACTCACAGCAGAATGATGCAGCTCAAGAGGTCATTGACTCACAGCTGAGTGGTGCAACTAAAGAACTCATCGACTCACAGCTGATTGGCGCAACTAAAGAGGTCATCAACTCACAGCTGAGTGGCGTGAATAAAGAAGTCATCGACTCACAGCTGAGTGATTCAAAGGAGGTTATCAACTCGCAGCTTCCTGATGTAGTTAACAACGTCAATGGCTCACAACTTACTCACGTCACCAGTGAGAGTGATCCAGAGACGGCTAAAGCAGCAGTAGCAGAATTTGCTCAGCAATCATCTCTTGAAACTTCCATGGAGGTCGTACAACCGAATGGTGTGGCATTATAGTAATTTGAAGTCACTATCGGGCTACTTTTTGGCGGTAATTCTTCCAGAACATGAAATATTGTTGCGTGATATATATATATATATATATATATATATATATTAACATTTTGTTCTTCCTTTTAGATCTGATGAATTTGAAAATCCATTATGTTCTGGCAGGCAGCTGAAGGCTGACTACTACTTCAAATGTGGCTAGAATAAGGAGTACCTGGAGTAAATTTTCTCCTGTTCGCGTCATGCTGTGAACTTTAGCGTAGCTGATTATGAGATAAAAAATTGTGTCTTATCCGAGTTATTTTCTGCTCTAATCCTCTTTTGCATCTTGTGTTATACACAAGTACCTTTTTTAATATTAGAGCATCTCATATATGCAATGCTTAATTTCCGTTATTTAGGTTAAGAAATCATTCTCAAATGCAATGCCATGCTGTCAAATTTAGCACTAAACATAGGATGTGCCGAATTTCATTGCTTATCATTCAAGGTGTCATACCTTTTTTTTTTTTTTTTCCTACATTGTAATTCGAAATTCAGTTCCAAAGTTTAGAAATTATGATTAAATAGCATCATGTATTGAAGCATGAAACAGGGCAAGTGTCAAATATAGCATTGTATGTATGCTGTGAATCTTAGAACGCAAGAGTGTATAGCCAAGTCAAGTGAGCAATTAAATGGTGGTTGGTAAGTATCTATATAGGAATCAATTGGCAAGAGGAGCTTAAGATTGCTCTTTATGGGAGCTGTCGACACTCCTTTTATGTAGTTTTATTCTCAGCTCCCTTGTGCTTGTTATGACATTAATTATCGAAAACACTTGTTTGGTAAATGTTCACTTGGACACAGGACACATATTTATTCGTATATATTTATATGTATATATGTGTGTGTGTGTGTGTGTGTGTGTGTGTAATATTTAGCAATTAGTTATATGTGAATAGTAATGGCATCAAGGGAAGTATCATGCTGGAACTAGGTCAACGACTGGGATAGAAGGAATTAAAAAGTAAGAGCTCCAAGATTCGAAATTTAAAAAAATAAATTAAAAATAGCAGCAAGTGAAAGAAATAGGATAAAAGTTAGGAGTAGTAATAATGAAATCCACATTTACTCTGTCTGTGTACCTATAATAAGGTTGGTTGTAAGTTGTCGTTTGTTGGATGGTTGACCGGTTTGACCAGTTTTGAGTCTCTTACTCATCTCCTCGTGCTCAACTTCCCGACATGTTGGAGACTTTGCTGTCTTCTCTGCTTCTAAGGGCTGTTTGCTTTTGACACAAAATTCATTTCTCTGCACTTTAGTCATGTTGCATAATGTAGCCATGATCTATATATATATATATATATATATATAGACACGAACACATATATATAGATATGTTCTATCACCCTTGTTGGTAAATAGTTTCTCTGCCAATACAACCGATTTTTTCGCTAGAACTACGATTTGGGTAGGACCGGTCTTCTTTTAGTCATTCCATGCAAATAATTTATCAGGTGTTGGATGATGGATCAATCAATTTAGACTATTGATCCAACATGAAGAGAAATTTAACAATTCATAGTTTTATTGATCATCATTTAATGCTTGAAAAGGTGTTACTGGCTTGTGGCTTCTCTCCTTTTTCTCAAAAGTAGGGCTGACAATTTATGTTTGCGGGCCCGGTTCGGGCGTGTCTTTTTACAGGATTATACGATATGCATGAACACGAACATGACACGATTAATAAACGGACTAGGAATCTAAACACGAACATGAACCATTTATAAACGGATAGCATGACATGACACACGAACATGATTATTAAACGCGCCACGATGGGTTGACACAAAAACAAACATGTTTATGATCCTTTGAACATAAAAAACTCATTTACAACCCATTTAACATGAAATTGGTTTTTGACTCATATAACACGAAATTTTTGAGTAAAAAAATCATTTAAAATTCTGAATTCACTAACACAAAAACTCATCATATTCATATAAAATATAAAACTAACAACTAGAATTATCAAACATCTATAATAATTAAGACAAACATATATAAGAATAAAATAAAAATGGGTTATCAGGGTTAGGGTTAGGCTTTTATATGTTATTATTTTTAGGGTTTTTTTTTTTAATATATTGAGAAATTATATATATAGGCTCTAAACGGGTTGGGTTGTGTTGGCCCGTTTATGATAAATAAATGGACGGGTTAACTATGTTAGTCCGTTTCTGTCTCGTTTATTTTTGTGTTAAACGTGTCGATCCAATTTCGATCCAATTATTAAACGCGGGGTCCAAATCTGCCGGCCCAATTATTTTGTGTCGTTCTCATGTCGTGTCTAAAATTGTCGGCCCAATAAGTTTTCAAATTCAAGAAAAATACATGAAATTCGTCTTGGTGGTACTGGTTCTATTAGGGACAATGACTGAAAGCTCATTAATATTTATTCGCTGTTATCTTCAATGTTGAAATTTGAGAAGGGGTAAATCAGAAATTAAAAAACAAATGTTCAAATAGTGAATTTTAGTAGTAAGATTTGTTATTTTCCCAACTGTGTTTGGGTTCATGTAAAACTCCATAATTCAAGACTAGCTCCCAGTTTCCTGATTTCTGCAGAGTTTGTTGTTTTATATGCTAAATTTAATAAATGTCTACCGTATTATTTTGAGTATTTAAAATCTCAAATTCATGGTAAATTTGTACTATTTTAGGCTAATAAATGATTTTGACCGTGAATTGATGAATTTTCCCTTTGTAGCTCAAGTATTAACCTAAACAAAACAGTAATTGATCAATGATACAACTTAGCTAAGAAGTACAAATTTTTACTACTTTACCTTTGTTTATTTTTCTTATTTTTTTAGGCATTTAATTAATGTTTCGTTATAGGTTTATATAAGATACAAAAATAATAGTTGCATGAATTGTTTAGCGATAATTCCACACTTAACTTCACTAAAAAATGAAGATTCGAATCCTCTCACCTTAATTTCAAAAATAAAATAAAATAAAATAATATAAAAAGAAGAAGAAAGAAATAGAAAAGATACAAAAGTACATTTGTTATACTAGGTATTAAAGTCGACTATTGACTAATAAAAGATATAAATTTAACATGAATTTGAATATTTTGAGTTACTATCTTTAAAATAATCAAAATACAAGGGATACAATTCTACTAATCTCAAAGTGCAAGGCATAAATTAGTGATCACCTCTTTTCTGATAGAAAACATGAAGATCTAGGGAAACTAAAGCGCTGGGACCTGGAGTCCGCAGCAAACTGATCCAGTTCAATTTGTTTTTAGTTTTTCTAGCAAAAAAAAAAAAAAAAAAAGACTTTTAGTTTAGACAAGATCTGATCAACTAATCAGTGGAGTGAATCAATTGGCTCTCAAGAATGATCCAAGACTACCTCTTCTTTATTTATTTTTATTTTTGTTTCCCGAATGGCATGGATTTCAGTGATGGGTTTACTGTAAGTTTTAGGACTTCCTTGAAAAATTGTTTAAGAAAATTTGACCTGAATTTTAGGCTAAGACAGACAACAACTACAATTTACTTTTTGAGTTCCTGAAACTTCCAAATGTGGGCTTGAATGTTTTGATTGCTATTGACATGAATGAATGGCCCCACGCTTTTGCTGATTTGATGGTCAGAGATTACAACAATAATTATTAGTGTTATCGTTCATCTGTTTCCGTTTTCAGGATATAATTTTTTTTTTCCTTGGAAGGAGATTAATATTTAATAATAGGGCTCAATTACTTGATTAATTTATAATATTACGTCTCTCAACTTTTGATCTTTTTTTTTTTTTTTTTTTTTTTGTTGAAATGACCATAACTCTTAAATTTTTTTAAAAAATTTCATTTTCTAATGTAATCTGTTAACTAATTAGTTTAATTATTGTCTATAAACTACTGCATTTGTGATATTTTGGGTTCTAAAACATCATAAACGTAATATTTTTGCGACTAATCGAGTAATTAAGCTTTAAGCTTCAATAATGGTTAGAACTTAGAACATGACATATTTATGCAAACTGTAAAGACAAATTTTTTTTTTTTTTGTCGTAAATTGAGGTAGAAAACGTAATCTCACACCCTTTTGGGCACGAAGTCGAGGTGAGAATCTTTAGGGGGTGGGGGACTGATAAAAGTGATTGTTAGGAGGTCTTGTCCTGCAATAAAGATAAAGGAAATGTATTATTTCCTTTGCTCTTGATAGTAAGCCCTTTATATGTATTGCTCTTTTGGTTATTGGTTGTTCAACTTTATAATGGTTTAGCCTATAACATAAATAATTATATATTAAATTATTAAAAATTTAATCAAACATCTAAACTTATAGATTAAAATACAGTTACTATCATAAGTTTTTCTTAATTAATTTAGTCCACTTTGAAGAGAGTTGTAACTCTCATTAATGCACAAATGTCTTTTTAGAACTGAGATTAATGGTAAAGAATGAAACGACAAATTACGAGTTCTCAATGAGGAAAAGAATGTTAATTAAAGGGTTGTTTAGGCCAATACAACTTCACAATCTTTTGTTTTTTCCAAAATTTTTACTGTACCTACCGTCAGGACACATTTATAAACATTATATCTTATTAATATCATATCAAAAATACAAAATTTATAAAAATGGCATGATATTAAACATGTATAATAATTAAAACAAAGTTGTACGGATAGAGTTATTTTTTTCATAACCTGTAGTGAAATTCTCCTTTCTTAAAAATAAATAAATAAATAAATAAAAGCAAATTTGACATTTCTTTTCTCCTTTTTATTTTATGATTGATGATTTGATTTCTCACAAAAGATTCACAATAATAAACCTGCTAAAGAGCACAGAGACATGTCAGTGAAGACTCCCTCCCTCTTTACCCAAGCCTCTCAACAACTCCCTCCCCTTTGTTACTTTATTATAATTATTATTATTATTATCATTTTTTGATAAGTTCCTCTTTGTTACTCTTAAAATATATATATATATATATGATTTCAATTTTTATCTATCAACTTTATATTTAGGTCTTATTTAGTAAATAAGTTTAAACTATATTTTTTCATCTCAGTTTTTATCTTTTTTGAAAAAGTTTTTCTTTTTTTGAAAATATTTTATCTTTTTTAAAATTTACAAAAATTTTAATTCAAACTGTATTTTTTCAATTCAAACTCATTTACCAAACATGTCTTATTCTCATTTTGCCCGTAGTCTCTAATCTCATCATAAACAATCATTAATCACTACATCATCATAAACAAAGATTAACCTCGAATCTTAATAAAAATAAAAAAAAAAGAATTAAAACCGTAGGTTGGCACTGTCCATAAAGTTTTGGCGTTAGTTTCCATAGGTGTTGAAATACTTGTATTTCAAAGAGATAAAATCTCAAAATTTTTGAATGAAACTCTTCTACCTATACTATTTATTTTCAAATGAAATTCCAATATAAAGAATTTAATGAAAGTAATAAAAAAAAATTTAGAAGAATAAAAGGAGGAGTTTTTCAAAATTAGAGAGTAAAAAAGAAGCATAAAATTCGAGTGCAAAAATGAAAACATTCCAAAAAAACCGCTCTCACACACACAACACGAGTAGAGACCGTGACAAGCATGCTATCAAAAAGATCAATCATTTAGAGCCTACCTTGACTTCAAAAATAACAAAAAATTCTCTTCCCACATTGCCATGACAGATTACTAATCTCCAACCCCCTCACACTCACTTCAATCACATCATCCACGAGTCTCAGTCTCTCTCTCTCTCTCTCTCCCTCTCTCTCTCTCTCTCACACGCTTGGACAAAGCACAGACACACAGAGATAGAGAAAGAGAGAGAGAGAGAGAGAGAGCGCTTAACTTATTACTCACAAGACATGAACCCAAACAACAACAACAACAACACTTCATAAAACCTCCACTGACCAGACCAGACTCAACATGTCCTGTTCACTCTCTCTCTTCTTCTTCTTCTTCTTCTTCTTTCCTCTGCTTCTCCTTCTCTCTACTACAGCCAATCTCAGCCATGCAAACGACACGCAACCACGAGCAAGACCTTACTTAAACGACAACGACAATATCAACAACAACATGCTCCCACAGTCTGAGGCAGAGACTCTGTTCAGCATCATGGAAACCATGTCGTCCGACCAGACATGGCGAACCTCGTACCCCCACCCTTGTCTGTCCGACTCTTCATGGCCAGGAATCGAGTGCAAGCCTGGGACTGACAATTTGTCCCATGTCTCCAGACTCGACTTTGGCAATCCTCCATATCCCACTTGCAAGAACTCTGCGACTTTCCCTTCTCTGATCTTCTCTCTTCCTTATCTCCAATCTGTTTTCTTCTTCAATTGCTTCACTCTCACCAAAACCAATCTCTCCATTGTCTCTTCTTCCTTTTCTTCTTCAATTCAGCAGTTGAGTTTCAGGTCAAACCCAGCTCTCACCGGTCCAATCCCACCCGAGATTTCCATTCTCAAGTCCTTGAAAATCCTCACCCTCTCGCAGAACCGCCTCTCAGGCCCAATCCCGGAAGAGATTTTCTACTTGTCCTCTTTGGTTCACCTAGATCTGAGCTACAACTTGCTCACAGGAGGCGTCTCAGACCAATTGGGCAATCTCAAAAACCTCGTGGGACTCGATTTGAGCTACAACATGCTAAGAAACTCCATCCCCAACACAATTGGTCAACTGGGTCTGCTCCAAAAGCTCGACCTGAGCTCCAATTTGCTCACCGGCGGCATTCCTGACTCCATCGTGCAGCTCAGTTCATTGGTTTTCTTGGCCTTGAGCAACAACCAGCTGAGCGGGCGATACCCACAGGGAATAGAGAATTTGCAATCTTTGCAGTACTTCATCATGGACCAAAACCCCATGTCCATAACTCTGCCATTGGAGCTCGGCAAGCTCGTGTGGCTACAAGAGCTCAGGCTTGCAGACTCTGGCTACTCAGGAACCATACCAGAAAACTTCTCGCAGCTGAAGAACCTGACCACTTTGTCTCTGCAAAACAACCACTTGACAGGAGAGATTCCAGAGAGTTTTGGAGGCCTCCCACACATTTACCACTTGAATTTAAGCAGGAATTTGTTGGCTGGAATTGTGCCTTTCAATGCAAGTTTCTTGAACAGGCTGGGGAGGAATCTGGACCTGAGTGGGAATCCTGGGCTGTGTTTGAGCTCCTCCGAGGCTTATAATGTGAAGATTGGAGTTTCTGTTTGTGGAAGAAATGGAAGTGGCTCTGATCTCGACCAGCCATTGATGAGCCCTCGTGCTTCTTCTCCACATCGGCTGGTCTCCCACCACCAACACCAATTGGTTCTTGTCAGTTCTTTTGGTGTCCTGGTCTTGCATCAGATGATGTTTCTTGTTTAATTTTAGGTATATTCTAGCAGTGTTGTAATGTTTAAAAGTTACTATATAGATGGAGCTTCTTTCTGAACATGTTAATGTAGAACTGTCTTACGGATAGAAGAGGACTATTGGAATCTTTTTGGCAAGCTCTTTGATGGGGTGTGTTTTATAATAGTTATTTGTCTTATTAATGTTATTACCATTAGGATTGCCTACCCTTTCTATGCGATTCCAATTCAATTCTAACTAAATTGTATTTTTTTATTTAAATTTTTATCTTTTTTTTAAAAATTAATAAAATTTATAATTAATTTTTTAAAAGTCATCAATTCTAACTTAAAAATTTCACGAGTTCAGTGATATTTGTATGCTTGGGCATGGTCAAATGATATAAGGTCAAAAGATCATGTGACTAAATGATGTCGATAGTGCCAATGTGTTATCAAGAAGGTTGACAAGACACTCGTGTTTTTTGTATATGATTTAATTTAAATACTCTCATTGTGTTGGTTGAGATAAATATAGGAAAAAAATATAGCAAATATCACGTGGAGTGCCGAGACTCGGGCGGTCATTTGAGAATTCTAATATCTTCTCCTCTAACTTTTATTTCATTTAGCAAAAAAAAAAAAAAAAGGGTTTAAGTAGTCTTCATTTTACCAATAGTCCTCTTCTAGGGTTGTGTAAGCTTGCAAGAGAAAAACACCATTTGGCAGGGAACATTAGTCATTTCTTTGAATTGGATGTCACAAGACTCATGTTTGTACAATTAAAGGACTCTACAGAAAATAGAGGTTGGACTATTTCTTTTTTGGGGGGTTGGTCCTCGGAAGCATCAAATCGTCTACTTGAGACAGAAAAATAGTTTAGATTGATTAGATTCTAAGAGAGAGAAAAAAACAACACAATTGATTTAATAGTTATTAGTACACATAGTTTAATGACCTTTTTTCCTATTGAAAACCTATATATTTCTTACGTTGATATTTTTTCTGGGACGCTTTTAATTTAAAGAAAAAAGTTAAAATAGAAGTGTTTTAACCTGTGAAATTTTCATAGGTTTATATGGTGTTAAAATACTGTCGGCATAAATAGAAGTGTTGAATCAATACAACATTTATGTGAAAGTAAGTGCTATTTTAGTCAAGTCTAACCCCCAAAATTTGTATTTAGTAAAAGAGCTGCTTCTTTTTTTTTTTCCCTCTCTTTTAAGAAAAAGGCGACCGTAATATTTTTAAACTTCATCAAAAAACTTTTCAAATGTTGATAAAAATATTGGTTAAAAACCTTATTAATGGATATTATTTCTTGACGAGAAGCAGCCGCTAAAGATGGTCGTGTAAGAGTAAGTAGTTGGAAATTGAAAAACGAACAAATGAAGTAGTGGGGTTTTCTTAGGTTTAAGGGGGTGTAGAACTATGATGAAACAAGACCGTCAGGGGGACCTGACTTTCAAAAGGACACCAATAAAATTACAAGAGCTGGATCCCACCCACCCATCCTATCCCACTTCCATCCCCTTTCCCTCCTCCACCTTTTTTTTTTTTTGGGTAGATTACACCTACGTGAAGATTACAAAATCGCTCTACTACTATTTGTACACAGTTTAATGTAGGAGGTACAATTTAGCTGCTACTCTATTGTTTGCCTTGCTCTATTTCACTGTTTACTCACTAAACCCAATACAACTTTTTTTGAAACTGAAATGATGTCATGTCATAAACATCTGCAAGATTTGCTTTTGTTCCTTGTACAAATGTCTTATGTCTTGTATCTTCCATTTAAGATTTAAATTATAAAATTTAGAGAGTATTCAGTAACTCGGTTGAAACTCAATTTTTTAAATTGAATTTCAACTGATGTTGTTTGGGATCTCATTTCAATCCTAATCTCACTTAAACCAGTGTATAGTAAATCAAATTTGATTTATTGTGTACCCAATCGTCCCTATTATCTGTCTCACTCGTGTTTTATCCACTGTTTACTAACCTCGTGCTCCTCTCCACCGACGCCCACCTATTGCTTGTCAGTGGCGTGGTTGCCTGTACCCCTCAACCCCTCGACCATCTGCTACTTACCAGGACCTCCGTTTACTGTTCGTCCTTTTTCTCTTCTATGTGCTTATCTAATCGTTGATCTTTTGGCTTCGCCCACTCCCCGTGAAGAAGATGCGACGCTGACTTGGGTCTGTAAAGCGAAGGCGAACAAGAGGATTGATTACCCACTATTTCTGAGTTCGGAAATCATCTCCCCGAACCGTTTATTCCTACCCTATTCCGCCGTCTTCCACTGTTTGCTCATCCTCCGGCTTGAACTCTGTAACCCTAGTATAACTTCTTCCCCTATTACTCAAACAAACTATATTCATTCTCATATGTGTTGATTTTATATCTTACGGATTTACCCACACAATTTTTTTGTTAAGTCGGTGTGATGCCGAAACCGGATTTTTGTTGAATTTTTTTTTTTTTATTTTGGATGATGAAATCGGTTTTCATATGGTGTTTATATTAAGTATGGATGTTCAAACCGGTCTTATGTGGGGTTTTGTGTTGATTTTGGATGCTGAACCTATATGGTTTATTGATCATTTTGTCCTATTTACATGCTCAACCCAATTTGGATTGTGAATATTTTTTTTATTCGATAGTTGCAACAGGTAGTGTTTAAAGTGTTGGGTAAGTTTGCATCTTGAAATCCGGTTTTGGGTTAATTTTTGACAGGTTGTTATTTAATTTTTATGTTAGTTTGCATGCTCAAAGCCAGTTTTGGATCAATTTTTTGGTAATGTGATGGGCATAACTTGATTCGTGTTCATTTTTACGTTTGTTTGCATTATGAAACCACATTTGGGTAAATGTTTTCATCATTTGCTGGCTTAAACAGGTTTTATAAATAATTAACTTAGTTTGTATTGCCAAACCATAATTGGGTGACTTTTTCCTTCGTTTGCTGCCTTAAACCAGATTTGGGTTCACTTTTACCATATTTTGCATTGTCAAATGAAAATTGGGTGACTTTTTCTCTTATTTATTGCCTTAAACCAGATTTGGGTTCACTTTTACCATATTTTGCATTGTCAAATCAGAATTGGGTGACTTTTTCCCTTATTTACTGCCTTAAACCAAATTTGGGTTCACTTTTAGCATATTTTGCATTGCCAAACCAGAATTGGGTCACTTTTTCCCTCATTTGCTGCCTTAAGCTGGAATTGGGTTAATTTTTACCATATTTTGCATTGCCAAACTAGAATAGGGTCACTTTTTCTATAATGTGATGCCTTAAACCAGATTGGATTTAATTTTAGCATATTTTTCATTGCAAAAAAACTTTTCCCCTCATTTGCTACCTTAAACCAGAATTGGGTTCAATTTTAGTATATTTTGTATTGCCAAACCAGAATTAGGTCACTTTTTCTGTAATGTGATGCCTTAAACCAGATTTGGGTTCAATTTTATCATATTTTGCATTGCAAAACCAGAATTGGGTCACTTTTTCCCTTATTTGTTGCCTTAAATCATAATTGGGTTCAATTTTAGCATATTTTGTATTGCCAAACCAGAGTAGGGTCACTTTTTCCCTCATTTGTTGCCTTCCTTAAACCACATTTGGGTTTAATTTTAGCATATTTTGCATTATAAAACCAGAATTGGGTCACTTTTTCCCTCATCTGCTGCCTTAAACCAGAATTGGGTTCAATTCTAGCATATTTTGCATTGCCAAACCAGAATTGGGTAACTTTTTCCCTCATTTGCTGCCTTAAACCAGATTGGGTTCAATTTTAGCATATTTTGCATTGGCAAATTAGAATTAGGTCACTTTTTCTTTCATTTGCTGCCTTAAACAAGATTTGGGTCCATTTTTATCAACCAGAATTGGGTCACTTTTTTTGTAATATGATGCCTTAAACCAGATTTGGGTTCAATTTTAGCATATTTTGCATTGGAAAACCAGAATTGGGTCACTTTTTCCTCATCTGCTGCCTTAAACCAGAATTGGGCTCAATTCTAGCATATTTTGCATTGCCAAACCAGAATTGGGTCACTTTTTTTGTAATGTGATGCCTTAAACCATATTTGGGTTAAATTTTAGCATATTTTGCATTGTAAAACCAGAATTGGGTCACTTTTTCTCTCATTTGCTGTCTTAAACAAGATTTGGGTTCATTTTTATCATATTTTGTATTGCCAAACCAGAATTACGTCACTTTTTTTGTAATGTGATGCCTTAAACTTGATTTATGTTCATTTTTAAGTTTGTTTGCATTGTGAAATCGGTAATGTGCCGTCTTAAACTGGTTTTATGTTCATTTTTTGTTGAGTTATCTGTCTTGCAACCGATACATTAGGGGACTTTTTTTTCAGGTCGCGGACTTTTTTTACAAGTTTACATCCTGGTTTACATGCAATCTTTCTCACCGGTTGGCTATGATGTATATAACAAATTAACATAGATTGTATTATAATCTGACTGGTGAGTCAGTTACTCGATATATATTGTCAGCTACTGATATATAAGCCAATGTTTATTGTTAAGGGGCTTAATTATAGGTTATACTTGCCATGAACTTGTTTAACCTCAAACCCATGATTTCTATGCCATGGTAGCTGTATATGTGTTCGGTCATTGACATGCTTCAGATGAAATATGTCACTCAATTTCTACTGAGCCAACTTCTCCTCCGCTTTTTTTTTAAAGTATGTTTTCCTATTTTAGTTTTCGCTTTATTAAGGAAATGCCTCGCAAAATATCGGGTGAGATGTATGTTTGGGATATCGTGAAGGAAAAAAATTCCCTCGAAAAAATTGATGAGTACTTGTCCTATAGTGGGGGTAAACATCCCTCCATACAAATCCTCAATCAATGGGTCGCTCAGTTTAATTTTGAGCATGGAGGAGTATATGCCTACAGAATAACATTATATCAAAAAAGAAAGAGGATGAAGAAAATATAGAGGGGATGGAAGGCATTGCAAGTATGGACCGGTCTGGGATATGATCCGTCGATGGATAGAGTCATATGCTTAGACGATGCATGGCAGAGCTTATTCAAGTAATTCCATTGTCTAATATATAGCCTGGACATTTAATTGTTTGACCATGTGATGATTAGACGAGGATGTTGATTAAGTGTTCATTTATAGGTTTATAAGGAGTGTAACCATCTCCACCACGAGGGGCTTCGCAACAAAGAGATGTATTATAACGTTTTCGAAAAAAATTATACTGCAAGTGCCTCAGGGTTGGGTCAGTTACAATACGAGATGATAGTACTCTATACGTTGAGCATGAAGGTTCAATGGACAGCTCTGGAACCTGACCGGTTTTAGAAGAGGAACTAACTCCAACCACCGGTGCACTCTAGGGCAACAACAGAAGAGCGGGCGATGATGCTAGTCCATCATGGTCAAGGGGCAGTTCTGGTAAGAGAAAGCAAAGAGAGGAAATGGATGAGATGACTTACGTGGCGATGCAGGAAATAATGAATCATTTTCGTAGTCGATCGGAATCGAGCGCCAGCAACGACCAATCAAGTCGACCAGATCACTTGCTGATGTGTATAAATATTATGACCCAGATGGGTATTCCACAATATCATCAAACGATTATGTGACACTATTTCGATGCTAATCTACTTCTCCAGCGTTCCTTCCATCAGCTTCCCGATGATAGGCGAGGCATTATTGCCTCCATTGTTAAGTCCCAGTCGCCATCAGCCAATTGAGTTTCATGTTCGATGATTTTTTTTATGTTCATTTTTTTAGACATAACTTTGACGTTATTCTTTTTATTGGATTATGTTTATTTCTATTTATTTTATTCATGTCTCAACATTTCTTGTCATTGTTAGTTACACGATTTTATCTAGCATTATATCTGATATTCCTATTTATATTATCTTATGTTTTGTAGCGATTGTGGAGAAAAAAATTAATATATAACAACTTTGAAACGATTAGTCGAACGAAGTATAATGGTATTGGGACTAATTGAACTTGTTTTGGGAATAATTGATCTATACCAGGTAAACAAATAAATTTAACTCATATCACGTCATTCTTATATGAACGAGTATAGTTCCGCATTTGAACATGAAGAAGATGACCGATCCTTTAAAAATGAGCTAATCGATGACGGTGACGGTTATCTTGTGATGGCAGTCATAGCCGTGGCTGCCAGTAGGCGTATCAAAAGAAGAGATCCACAACCAATGCATAATTCAAGACTAACTAGCAGCATGCGTATGGAAGAGATAATAAATGAACATGAAAAAATAATTCAAGATTTGATCAGTATGAAATCAAATACATTCAAAGTTCTAAGTCACCTATTAGGTACTTGTAACATGAATATTGACGAGTAGTTGTTTTTTTTTTTTTTTATCCATTTGTGCACAAGGCGCAACAAACATACACATTTTTTTATTTGTTTAAGTATTACAGAAAGATAACTTCACGTTGGTTCTTTAAAGTATTGACAGCTATTTGTGCTCTAAAGGACGAATTCATCATATTGCGCGACAACACAGAGGTTCAACCTTTAATTATAGAGTATTCATACAAATATAGACCATTGTTTGATGTACGTTATCGATATCATAGCATCATATGATCGTATTAATTAATTATAAAAAATGGGAAGTCCATTATTTTTTATTCAACATGTGCTAGTAATGCATTTTTAGCCATATTCAACATTTTAACTCGGCCTGCAGGATCGTATTGATGTAATAGATGGAACACACATACCATGTGTGCCACGGCGGGAAAATTCTGAAGCTTGGATTAATCGAAAAAGTCATAATTCGTAGAATGTATTAGCCACCTATTCGTTCGATATAAAAATTTACATACATGTTGGCCGGCTACGAGAAATCTTGCCATGATGCTAGAATGTTGGAAGAGGCAATAGTATTTCATGGCTTCCCAATACCACCACTAGGTAAGCTTATCTGTCACATGATAGAACTATTTATAGATAATCAAGTAATTACAAAATATTGGATTTGTGTTGATAATGTGATGTTTCATTCGTAGGAAAATTTTATGTAGCCGATTCGGGATACGCGAATAAGGATTGTTTCCTGAGTCAATTTCGACGAGAGGCGTATCATTTACCCGAATATCGAAGACATCGCGTCGGACTGCGTAACCGCAGGGAAGTATTTAACTACACGCACTCATCGCTGCGGAATTGTATTGAGCGAACTTTTGGTTTATGGAAATTCAGATTTAAAATACTTAAAGGCATCAACAGTTATCACATGGATAAACAAGTAATGATCTCAGTGGCATGTGCGATTGTTTATAATTTCATAAGGATGGTATAGGTTAGGGATCCTATTCTTGAAGAGTATACGGTAGATGGTGTGCTTGTAGGTGGACATGTCGATGTTATCGTGGATTATGTGTTGACCGATAGAGTCGATGATACAGGCCCAAGTACAGGAAGGCAGCAAGATGCATCGAGGAAGGGTGTAATGAATCAGTTGTGGGATGTGTTGGCCGATTATATGCGGGACAGATATCAACGAAATCCATGGTATAAATCCAGTTCAAATCAAACCCAGTTTTATCTATTTAAACCAAATTAGAGGGATAATTATGATTTTTTTTATTAGCACTTTTAGTTAGCAACTATGTAATTCTTGTTGTTGTATTTTATGGCTATGTAAGAAATATTATAAAAGGTTTTGATGTATGTTGTTGATGTGTGTTTTTATTTTAGTTTATTTTTATTTTTTCATTTTTCCATTCATAACCTACAATGGCATATTAACTTATCTTTTTGAGTTAAACTTTTTAACTTAAACTTTTTACATCCAAACACTTTTAACTCAAACCTTTTTACTTAAACTTTTTACATCCAAACATTCAACTCAAGTTAAACTTTTTACTCAAACTTTTTATCAAACACTCAACTTTAATCTCAACTTAACTTATCTTCAACTCAACTTAAATCTTAACTCAATCCGTTTTACCAAACGAACCCTTAGATTTAAATTAATTGTATATTTATTGAGATATTTAAATCATTGAAGTTAAAAATATAAAATTTAAAATGTGTTAAAAAAAAATATTATTATGGAGTTTATATCATTCGTCTCGAAATTTTTATGTAATTTTTTTTAAAAAAATCACCTCATTTAAATTTGTCTATGCAAAGTTATGGACTTTTAAAGTTTGAGTTACAAAACTGTGTAAATAGTAAAATTGATGGAAAAGAGACAAAAATTAGAATGTAATTTTAAAGTTTAGATTATGTATAGAAACATTACCTTATTAATTGATATTTTAGTGGAGATCAAAAAGATATAGTCCAAATCTCACTACCTAAATGTACTATTTTATAGGGGAAAAAATCTGATTAGATAGGTATTCCTAAATGTGACATTAATCGTGTTAATAATTACGTAGGAAATTGTTAGTTCTAACCCAATTTTGCTGAATTGAATTTTAAACTACATTAAACCTATTAATTATAATCCTATTATAGAGCAGTCTTGATTATGAATTTATAGCTATCGGTTCCAAAATCACAATTTTGTACTTTCATATGATTGGACTTGATTTTGTATTGTTACAATGTTTTGATTTGCAGTTTCATGTATTAATGGCGTGTTTAGTAAAACGGTTTGAGTTGAAATTTTTAAGTAAGTTGACTGACTTTTTAAAAACTAGTTATAATTTTTGTTGACTTTTCAGAAAAAGACAAAAACTGATATGAAAAATGTGAGTTTAAGATGGTTTGCCAAACATCCACTAAGATTCTTGAACGAGAAGAAGAAAGAAGAGAAAAAGAAAGATCTAGGAATTTCTGTAAATGCTAATTAGTTAAAAATTTATATTGTACATTAGCTTAAATAGCAGTAATTAACCTCTAATATTCTAACACCTATACATATTAGTTGCAAGCCTAACTAATTCTCTAATGAACAGAACTACCAAAAATAACTATTACTCCAGCTAACAAAATCTCTAGAATCTGTTTATCTAACAGTCCCCCTCAAACTCAAATTGTTTATACTAACAACTTTGACCTTGAACCTAAGAAGTGGGTGTTGGGAATGCCCTAAGAGTGAAAGATATTTTTATTGTATTTCATTTATTTTGAACTGATTAATAATATATTTGATATTTTTTCATTACATATTTGCTATAATGTCCTTATCTAGATTTACATGTTAAAGTAAATGTAAGTAAATATAGCTCATTGACTACTTAGTGGTGATATATTGGACTGGATCAAAGTGTAATTAATTTATAATTCTGCTTGATTAGATTAATTCACTTTTATCATTTATTATGTAATAACCTTAATCATGAGTAAGTAAATGATGTCATGTTTATGACTTGTGTACTTTGATATTCTAAATACTAAAGTATCTCAGAGTAGTAAGCTATTAAACCGGTTCGTTGGGTACATAACTTATATTCAATGTGAGCTTTGCTTATAGATATGGAATCATAGCTCCCACAAAGAGTAAATGTTATCATCTTAAACGACATTATATAGGATGTGAAAATGGACGAGACCTCGGGTCATTTGCTAAGCAAATGATTAATTATTCACTTTGGGTGAATAAACATTTTTCTTATTGGATGTATAATGGACTTTAAGATATCATGATCAAAAAGTTGAATGGACTTTGACTTTTTACGTTGATCATGGATATCATATGAAGGTGTTGCATAATAAGAAGGTCATTAGACTATGGCTACACACTGGCTTATGTAACGTGGTATATAATTGGGAGTGCGGTTTCAGGTTTATTGTGGTGTAACTCTAAAACTAATAATTGTGTAATTAATTTATTTGATATAAAATAATTAATTACATATTTTATTAGAGTCCATATTATATATATGTCAAATTAGTCCCTTTGATAAAAAATTGATCAAAAATTGGGGCTAAAACTTTGTCCAGAATTATTCGAGTAATTTTTTTTTTCCAAAATTATTGGAACAAGCAAGATTTGCCTAAGCAGAATCCAAAAGCATGCTGTTCTTCTCTATCCTAGCTTCTTGAGCTAAAAGCAATGACTCATTATCATGAATAGAACATGTATCTATCCTAGCTTCAGTCATAAGAATAAATAGATCATACTTGTAGAAAATTAAAAAACTAATTTGGGAGTAAGAGAAAGTTAGGATTTCTTATTCCAATCAATTAATCAAAATAATACATCAAAAGAGGTTTATATAGGCTAAATAGAAAAATATAGAAAATACTAATCTACCCTTAACTGTTGAAAAAAAAGGAGACCTAATAATAACAGGAAACAAGAAATAAGTAATAAAATAAATATAAAACTATATTATCCAACATCGCTCCTCAAACTCACGATGTTACTGTAAGTAGCATTGAGAGTTTGCCAAATAAGAAATAAAAATGCAAAGTGGAATGCACCTTAGTAAACATGTCAGCAATCTGTATGGAAGAAGAAATGAAAGGCAATGTGATGATACCAAGTTGATAGCGATGTCGAATGACATGACAATCAATCTTAATATGTTTAGTCCGTTCATAAAACACTGAATTACGGGCAATATGAATAGCACTTTTACTATCATAATATAAGGGAGTATGTCAATTTAGAAAAACACCCATATCTGTAAGCAACCAACATAACCAAACTATCTCACAAGTAGTAGAAGTCATAGTATGATATTCTGCTTCGGTGGAAGATCAAAAAATAACATCTTGCTTTTTTACTCTTCCAAGAAATAAAAGGATCACCCAGAAAGATACAGAAGCCAATGGTGGACTTACAATCCATCATATTACTAGCTCAATCAGCATAGGAGTAAGCATGTAGCTCTAAGGATGAAGTAGATGGAAGTAAGAGACTTTGTAACTGAGTACCCCAAAAATACATCAAAATACGTAGAACAACAGCCCAATGAACTGTAGTAGGTATAGTGACAAATTGACTAACTATATAAACCGCATATGCAATATATGGATGAGTGATAATGAGATAAACCAAGCTGCCAATAATAGTGTGGTATAAACTAGGATCCGACAAAGGAGGACTATCAGAAAGAGTATATCGAGAATTAGTCTCAAGAGGTGTATCGATAATCTTATTATCAGTAAGACATGCACGCTCAAATATATCAGCTATATACATTGATTGGGAGAGAAGATAACCTTTCAAAGAAGAGACGACCTCATTGCCCAAAAAATAACATAGTGAGCCCAGATCTTTCATGGCAAAATAATAAGCTAACTAAATTTTCAATGTTTTAATACCATCAACATCATCACCAGTAATAATCATATCATTAACATATAAAGATAATACAATACAACCCACACCAGTCATCTGACAAACAAGGCTGAATTATGAAGACTAAAGTAAAAGCCAAGCGAAGTAATCATAGTAGAAAACTTCTCAAACCAGGCTCGGGGTACTTGTTTGAGACCAAAACAAGCTTTTCTAAGCCAGAAAACTTCACCAGGTTGATGAGAAACACCAGGAAGAGGTACCATGTAAACTTCTTCATAAAGATCACCATTCAAAAAGGTATTTTTAACATCCATTTGAGATATGTGCCATTGATAAACAGAGGCAACTGTAATGAGAGTGCAATCAGCAGTTATTTTTGCAACTATGGCGAAAGTCTCTTGGTAGTCCATACCATACTCCTGAGAGTAACCTTTAACAACAAGTCAGGCTTTGTATCTTTCAATAAAGCCATCATACTTCGTTTTGATTTTATAGACCCAACAAAATCCAATTGGTCTTTTACCTACTGGCAAAGGTACAAAGTCCCACGTATGTATCTGATGCAAAGCAGTAAGTTCCTTAGCCATAGCATCCTGCTAAAGTGAATCACAAACAGTCTCTTTTTAGGACAATGTCTTAGAGAGACGACAGATAGAAGCTAAACAGGAAGTGAAAGAGCTAGAATAATAAGAGTAAGTAAAATCTGGTAACTTAGTAGACTTACGAGAATGCGTAGAGTGACGAGGGGGAGGAGGAGGAAAGCCGCAGACTCAGAAGGTGATGGTCAGCCGTAGGAGAAGAGAAAGCAATGGTAGCAACAAGAACAGAGTACCAGAATCTGTTGAGCTATCAGTGAGAACTTTACAAGAAACATTGTCTAAAACTGGAGCAGGTGCTTGTGAAACAGATGGTTAGACTGTATTAGTGTCAAGAGTGAAATGATCGATATGTATGAGATCAGACTTGATCAGATTATGAGAACTAGCAGGAGTAAAAAGAATGAGATATGTTCAAGAAACACAACAAGATGAGAGACATATAATTTTTGACTAACTGAATCAAAATAACGATATCCTTTTTGACATACAACATAATCCAGAAAGACACAAATAATATACCGCGATGACAATTTACTACGCTTGACATGAGGACGAAGGATAAAATAGGTGGAACCAAAAACACATAAGGAGGAATAATCAGGAGTATATCCATACAACTTTTCAAACGATGATAGACCTGAATTATATGAGGTAGGAATCCTATTAATCAAATGAGCAATAGTAAGAATTGCTTCTCCCCAAAATTCACTAGGAACACTAGAAGATAATAAAAGATAATAAGCAGTTTCAACCAGATGTCTATGTTTCCTTCCGATAACACCATTTTGTTCGGGAGTAACTGTATAAGAAGTTTGGTGAATGGTTCCATCACATACAAGCAAATTTAAAAAATCATTAAAAGTATATTTTCCTCCTAAATCACAACAAAAACACTTTATGACAGTCGAATTTTGAGTTTTTATAAGAACTCGGAAAGTATTAAAAATACTAAGAAAATCATAACGACGTTTTATAAGATAAACCCAACAATATCGAGTGCAATTATCAATAAAAGAGACATAGTATCGTGACCCCCCCTTTGTGATAACCGAAAAAGGTCCCCACACATCAAAATAAATGAGATCAAATGGAGCAAGAGAAAATGAAATACTTTTATAAAATGATAAAACAAAAAGTTTTCCCAGTTTGCAACCACTACAATCATAAATATCATGAGGTTTTAAATTTCCTAATGCTCCTGTAGAAGCTAAATACTATAAACGAGATGTCGAAACATAACCAAGACTAGAATGCCATAAATAAAAATCAGAAGACAAACGAATCAAATGAAAAGATGATAGATCCACACTAGAAGTTGCAACTCCTGGTACATTGAGCTGATCTAAAATATGAAGTCCCCCTTGCATATGACATGTCCCAATCAGCTTCTGAGATTAGGGGTCCTGCACATAACAAGTGGAGGAAAAAAAAGAGACTAAGTATCCTAACTGATGCAATTGACTAACAGAAACAAAATTTAAAGTAAGACTAGGAATGTGATAAACATCTGAAAGAGATAGAAAAGGTGTGACAATTGAACCAACATCTACTAATGGCATACGAGTACCATCAGTAGTCATAACTGACATAGAGGAATTGAGAGATAAAGAAACAAAGGATGATAGATCATATGAGATATGATAAGAAGCTTCATATTCTAGGACCCACATGGAAGAAGATATACCTAAAGGACTAGAGGATGGCAAACCTATATAAGAGGAGGTAGACATAGCTTGCGGCTGTGTAGTAAGGAACTTCTGAAACTACTCGAATAATACACTAATCGATTAAAGAGAATCGTCTTTATGTCCACTCATGATGAGAAAGTAAATAAAACAAACTAACAATCACCAAAAAAGAGAGAATAATACTACTATGTAAAATCAAGCCAAGAAACAATAAAAAAAAACATGCAAAAACGAGCGATTATACGGACAATCCGAAAAAGTGTATGGATGGTGACGGAGGTGTACGGATGGCGGTACGGACGATGGCGGAGGTATACAGATGTTGGCTCTGATATCATGTAGAAAATTAAAAAATCAATTTGAGAGTAAGAGAAAGCTAGAGTTTTTATTCCAATCAATGAATCAAAATAATACATCACAAGATGTTTATATAGGCTAAATAGAAAAATATAAAAAAGACTAATCTACCCTTAACTGTTGAAAAAAAAAAAACCTAATAATAACAGGAAACAAAAATAAGTAATAAAATAAATATAAAACTATATTATCTAACAATATTCACTAGAAAGACCTTCAAAAATTGCATCAACATGCTTCTTAATAGACAGAGGATTACCAATTAGAGAAAGAAGATTGACACAATTTCTAATCTTAAGCAAAAACTCATTCATCGATAAAGATTCTTTCTTGATGCTCTTCAATTGACTCTAAATTAAGAAGCCTTAGCATGAATCTTAGATACAAAATAGACATCAAGAGTACTCCATACGTAAGCCGCTGTCTCACATTCAATTGCATGTGAAAGAATTCCTTTTGTTAGGGACGAAAGAAGCCACGCCATCAGCAACTGATCTTGTTGTTCCTAATCAAGAAACTCTGAGTTGATCTTTCCAGATTCTTCATCACCATGACTGAGAAATCTTTAATGGCGGAATAGAATCACTAAAGATGAAACCTTGTAGCTTATGGCCACGAGCAGTAGTTAGCTTCTGCTTACACCACAACAAGTAATTGTTGCTGTCAAGATGAATTGCCAGAGAATTGTTGAACGAAACTGGAACAAATTTTGAGAAAGAAGGAGATGAAGCACCTCCCATGGCGGAAGCTGATGTTTTCTCCATTACAGGATGTTGAAGCTCTGATACCATATTAAGATTCTTGAACGAGAAGAAAAAAGAAGAGAAAGAGAAAGATTTGGGAATTTCTGTAAATTCTCATTAGTCAAAAATTATACTGTACATTAGCTTAAATATCAGTAGCTAACCTCTAATATTTTGACACCTCTAACTAACTGAACTATAAAAAACAATTATTACTCTAGCTAACAGATTCTCTAGAATCTATTTCTCTAACACCATGTGTTTCTCAATTTTTTCAACAACCATTTCTGAACTTTTCTCAACACATTCTGCAGTTTTAAAATTTTATTTTTCCCCACAAACGGAAAAAATAAAAACCGATTTCACGAAAAGCAAAACTGATGAACTCCTCATGGGCAGTTTTCAATCTGTTCCTCCATCGGTTTCGATCGGTCTCAGTTTTGTACTTTCATAAAATTAAGCATTCAGTTGGCAATAAAAATTGCTTAGAAACCAATCATACCGAACCGAATACAAGCTTAGCAATTACAATATGTTTAAAGGTGATGTCTACGTAACTCAAATCTCAATCATCCAATTAGCTTCAAAATTAGTCAAAACTTTTTCAGCTTTTATCCCGTGACAATTGATAAGACTTCTTTTTTGACGGTCACTGGCTTATTTTAATCAACACGTATATATACATCCCAATACATTGAGATGTAGCCTAGTTCTACCCCAAATTTGACCGCATGAAGAACATTTTGCAGAAATTAAAAAAAAAAAAAAGAAAAAAAAAAAAAAAAAGGACCATTTAAGAGGCCCTGAGCCCTGATGGAACCCCCTCACAATGTGGGGAACTATTCTGAAAAGGCATCAAATCCAACTTCCCGTTTCATACACCAGAACAACCAAGTAGAATCCAAAAACCAAGGATATCTATTCCCTTTCTCATAGCCTAAGAAAGTTTTTAAAAAGAGAGAGAGAGAGAGAGAGAGAGGAGAGAGAGAGAGAGAGAGAGAGAGAAATTAATGTTTTCTCTTCCTCAGTCACAAGTCACACCCCCCAACACATTTTAACATGTTTTCATGTATTCTCCTCTCATTTACGTCATGGCTTAGCCACATTGCTCTGTCTCCCTCCTTTCCTTGCCATACAAAAGTACTTGGGCAGAGCTTAAAACATGCAGTTCTGAAAAGGGCCAGTGGAGAAATCAAATGGGCCACTTTGCTTAAATCTGGGCTACAATTTAATTCATATGATTATGAGAGAGAGAGAGAGAGAGACAACTGTGTAGAGAACATGTGAATGAAAACATTTATCATGAACATATTCGAATAGGAAAATTGAATAAAAATACTTGAACTATTATCCAAACACGTGTTTACATGTTAATATTTGAACATTATATTTAAAAGAGGTATTTAAATATGTATTTGAAAGTAACTATCTGAAATATACAGAGGCAAGAAAATGACTAACCGAATGTTTTCAAAAAAAAAATTTCTGTAAAAATACTATAGAGGATATATCAGGATGAAGGTAATTTTTTAGAAAAGACTTCTACCATTTAAGAATAAAAATTAATAAACGGGGATATTTGTTTTAATTATGCCAAATCAAACACTATTTTGATGGACTATTTTCAAATGAAATGATCTATTAATAAATGATTACACAGAACATGGACATATTAATATAAGAAGTGTGAATAACTTGAATTTCGTCCAAAACATTTCCTTTGGACGAAAATATTTTATATTTTTAAATTTTGGTCTTTTTTGTTTTCTTTTGGCCAATTTTTTTTAAATTTTTTAACTTTAATCTTTTTTTATTGATATACTTTTAATATTTTAATCCTTTTATTTTTTTGGTCTTTTTTCATCCTCATTTTTTTTTATTTTTAGGTACTTTGTTGATTTTTTTGGTGAAAAACTTTTTTTATTTTTATTTTTTTGATCCCTTAGTTTTCCTTGTTTTCTTTCGGCTCAGTTTTTTTTTATTATTTCATTGTAGTCCTTTTTATTATTTATTAGTATATTTTAATATTTTAATCCTTTTATCTTTTTATCTTTTTAATATTTTTCATGCATTTTTTTTATTTTTTATTGTAATTTTTATTAGTAAATTTTTAACATTTTAGTCATTTTATCTTTCTGGTCATTTTTCATGCTCCTTTTAGGTACATGTTGATTTTTGATAAAAATTTATTTTTTTCATTTAGTCTTTTTTGGGTATATTTTTAATATTTTAGTCTTTTTTATTTTTTGAGGTTCTTTTTCATACCTATTTCTTTTTTTTTTTAAATCAAGTATTTTGTTGTTTTTTTTAATCCAATGTTACTTATATATATTTTTCTTATTTAGATAAAATTTTTAAATATGTCTAATTACACATGTTTTAAACTAGTATGGATATAGAGACAGAAAGTGGGAAATGAATGTAGGGGAGGGAGCTAGCTAGAGGATAGGCACTTGGGGCAGAAACATATTGTATATCTGTATCTATCTATCAATTTGTCTTCTCTTTCCCACCCCAAACTTTCAAAAAAAGCCAAAGAATAAAAAATAAAGAGAAAAAGAAATTCAGACCTCACGTGGGCATACAGTGCTTAAGCAGGGACAATATTTCCTAACCAAACTATCATGTCCTTGCAAGTATTTGTTGGGATCTTATGGGTAGGTGAAGAAGTTTTAATAGGCTCTTCATCTTCTTCTTTCTTTCTTTTCTTTTTTTTTTTTTTCATGAAAAGCTTTATTTAGTAAAAAAAGAGCATTGGTCAAGAGTGCATGGAAAATGAAAATGACACGTTACATCATGTTTTCAGGTGGAATAACGAGGAACCATATGTTAGTGATCATTTAGACCACCATCTGATAATTGTGGTTAAGCACCATTTAAATTATTTTCTGTAATATTTTCTCTTATAAAAATTTATATTTTAAATCTATAATCCAAATGAACCATTAGACATTCCAAATTCAATCAATATAATGAAGCAACATTACCGGAAGCTGACCACACTTGTCCGAACCCAACAAATTAAATGTGGGGCTCGATACTACACCAACATCTTGAGTTTCAAAAATTGCCCGAACCGAATTGAATGGGAAAAAAAACTGGTCATAAATCACTAACGCTGGATTTGGTGTTACAGTTTGTGTTGAAAATTTTTAAGTTTGAATTGGTTGATTTTTCAAAAACTAGTTATAATTTTTGTTGATTTTTCAGAAAAAGATAAAAACTGAAATAAAAAATTTGAGTTTAAGATGATTTACCAAACGGAGGCTAAGCGTGTAGTTAAATTTTCAACAATTGGTGATTAAATTATTTTGCCATCAAGACACCAACTTCTTTTTCGTAGCTGGACAATTCTTTTTGACATTAGCTAAAGTCATTTTGTATTCTATCTCAAACTTTTTGCTCTATGTACTACATTGAGTTTCTTCTAGTAGAAAAAATGCATGCCTCGCATACAGCTCATGCACTTCATTTATGTAATATGGCACCAACAAAAACATGTATTTTTCTTGTAAAAAAAAAAAAAAAAAGGACGTGTTGTACTCTTGCAAGTAGCAAAAATGTTAAACACTCTTATCTTAAGAATTGTCGTTTATATGCACGTGTCAAAACATTTTTTTTTTTAAATAATTGAGATGAGGGATTCAAATTTTACACATTTTCGTAGAGTCCAATATTAAATTACTACTAAACTTATATACTAGTCCATTTTATTCCCTATTTTCATGTTATTGTGTTAAGAATTGTATGTTAAATTAATGCTAAACTATATATCAGTTCATTTTATTCCCTATTTTTAGGCTATAGTGTTAAGAATTGTTTGTCTCACATTTCTCCCTTTTAGATAGTGTAATGTGTAAAAATTAAAGTCAAATGCCAATATGTATAATTCAAGGATCATTTGTCAAAATATTATTACTATTTGTTTGTTTTGTTTTGTTTTGTTTTTTTCAAAGGGGAAACTTTTTTTTTTTGGATTATTTACATAAATGTCTAAAATGAAAAGTGTTGTCTTGAAATAGGTCCATTTTTCCTTTATTTACATATATATATATATATATATATATATATCTGAAAGTGTAAATTTAAAAATAATGTTACCCTTCTTAGAATTAAGAATTATCATATAAAGAATTTGCGAAAAAAAGAAAATAAGAAAAAGCATGGAATTACATTTACTACTAGAGGTGATTTGTATGAATTGAAGGCCGAAATATTGAAATATTAAAAAAAGGAAAGTTTCTAATTTATTTTTGATTTGTTGTGAAAAATATGTGAATATTCATAGTGATCCAAAATGAGAATATTTTCTTAAAATTCGATTTTACATTAATAAGAAAAAGCTAAATAAAGAAAAAAGAATATCCAAAAAGAAAGTCTATTAAACGTTTGTCTTCTGCAAACGTACGGTATAGTAGTATACCATTAGTAATGTGTGTGTGTGTGTGTTTTTTTTTTGTGGGTTTATTTTGAAAATCATCTTTATAATTAAGAAATTTTATATCTTAAGGGGGAGTTTGGTGGAATAGTTCAAACCATCAAACTCAAACTTTTTTTTTTTTTTCTTTTTCACAAAATTTTTTGTCTTTTTCCCAAAAAGTTTTTTGTCTTTTCTGAAAATTTAAAAAACTTTACTATTAAAACTTAAAAATCCCAACTCAAACGATTCACCAAACTCCCTAATTAACGAATCCATCTTTCATATAATGAATCATTCTTTCTCGTAAAAGTTGGTTTTGATTTCATATCAACTAATTTATATAAATAATAGTGTTTTTTGCTAAATAATTCAATACCATTTTGTGTGTTACTCATCAATTTATTTGGTTGAGGAATAAAAAGTGTCCATTTAATTTATAGTGGAGTTCATTATAAGTTTTTTTTTTTTTTTTTTTTTTGCACAATAAAGATTCATCTTTCTTGTAATGAATCAGTCTTTAACAGAAAAATAGTTTTCATTTTATTTTTACTAGTTTATATATATAAATAATTGTATTTTTTGGTAAAGAATTCGATATCATTTTTTTTATTTTTGAATTTATTTGATTGAGGAATAAATAGTAACCGTAAGATTTGTAGTGGATTATATAAATAAATTGGTTTTTCATAAAGAATTCATTGAATTTTTCAAAATCAATTCGAAATAAAAAAAAAAGAGGAAAAAACTAATTTGAATTTATTAAAGGTAACTCTCATTGAGGTAAAAAATCATCTCTAAAGTTAAAAAAAAAAAAAAATGAGAATCTGTATAAATTAAATGAAATGAAGTCAATATGGTAAATGGCAAAATAGATACTACAAATATGTATTTCATGTATATGTAATATTGTTTAAAAACGGACATATTTTAAAATTAGACCATAAAAATGGACTTTTGCGTAATTATTTCTATTGGACCTGATACTCCTCGGCCGATCACAATATGGGCCGACCTAAGTTAGGCTGAGGAAGCTCCGACAAAGCCCAAAATCTGATCGAGTTATTTCTGTATGGGGTCGCCCCTCCAATCCAACAGTCGAAAGCCGCCATTTCTCACGCCGTCGCGGTTTCTCCCCATCGACGCTATGGCTTCGAAGCTCTCCAACCAGCTCCGAGCTCTCTACGCCGCCACCAGCCACCACAGCACTCTCTCTCCTCGTCAGTTCCCGAACCCTAGCGGAGCTCTTCGAGACTTCCTTCTCGGTTCCAAAGGTAGGCTCTTCTCCATCGAAGTTTCTTCTCCTCCGCCCCCGCCCACTCCGATTCCTCCGTCTGGCCCCAATCCTTCGGCTCCATCGTCTCTGAATCGGAAAGAGCTCGATAAGTTCTCCGCCATGGCGGAAACCTGGTGAGCTCGTTGTTCACCATTTGATTTGGACTATCAATAAACTCTTGCAGAAGCTTCTTAAACTCACAGTCTATTTACATATATATATGCATTGGAATCATTAGGTGGGATTCTGAAGGGCCGTATAGACCATTACATGCGTTGAATCCCACGAGACTCGCTTTCATTCGCTCCACGCTTTGCCGACATTTCGGGTATAGAATTAGAATCTGCTTGCTTCTCTTTTGCTCGAATTTTGTATTTGGAGTTGAAGTGGTTTTGTAAAGATGTGTTCTTGGACTTGAAAGTTGGTTTTTTTGTGTGTTTTGTGATACCGATTCATTGTTTCAGGAGGGATCCATGCTCTGCTAGGCCTTTCGAAGGACTGAAATTTGTTGATGTTGGTTGTGGCGGTGGAATTCTTTCAGAGGTATAAAGTTTTAGTCCTGTTCTAGCTATATTCTCTTTTCTAATTTGTTTGTGTGAAGTTATCTTTGTAGTTTACAATCTTTAAGATTGTTTCAAGGGAAAAAAAAAGAAAAAAAAAAGAAACTCTTTATCAAGTATACCTATGTCAATCCTAGATTTTACGTGCAAGCCGAAATGGGTTTCATTCAATAGGTATACAAATATATATTTGCTTGTAATAATATGTAATGATCTTGATTTATCGATTCATTACATCTTCAGCCTCTAGCTCGAATGGGAGCTACTGTAACCGGAGTTGATGCTTTGGAGACAAATATCAAAATTGCGCGCCTTCATGCTGTATGGATATCTTCTAAGTCAAAACCTTTGTGTTTAATGTATTGAAAGTATGTGGTTATTATCGGTGCACTTTTCTGAAATTTCTTTCACCTTATGTTTCGATATTCCCTCCAAGAGACTTATGATTTTCTGGGTTTCTTTTCTAAATGGGGTGTGATTTATTTTAGTTGGCATTTCTTATGTGTGTTGGACATCTGAACTTTAATAAGCCAGATTTGTTGTTGTGAGCGTAGAAGAGGGAGGGCACACTGCAGGGTCGGAAAGATTATGTAATTGATTTGCCCGTCACTTCTGTGTCATTGTTATCAAATTGCAGTGTTTCCGATGATGTTAATTTTACTTCTGTTACCAGTGTAATACTCATGAATAGTTTGAGTGATATTCTTATTCCCATAATTCTTTCACATAATTATGGTACATTGCATACCTGAACAGGATTTGGATCCATCAGCTTCAACAATTGAGTATCGTTGCACGACAGCTGGTACCTGCCAAACTTGTTTATTTCCTGTATAGGTCTAACTTGATAGTCTCTATCCAATTAATGCGTTTAGCTAGCAAATTTTTGGTTGCTTCTTTCAAAAACATGGCTACCAGACTTCATATGTGGCAATTAGTGTTCATTTGGGTTCATATTAAATTCGGCCTGAAGATGTTAGGAAAGAAGAGGCTTTAGCCACTTTCTCAATCCCTAACTTGAAGCATCAAATGCAAAAGTCTTTCCTTTTAAGTGTTTTTTTTTTTGGTGAAGATTGTAGATGCCGAATTGGTTAGGCAACATTTTCCAGTTTAAGATTGCTGAATTTGTTGTGTCTCTTCATCGATGTACTTAACTTGGTCCAACTGTCAATTGGTACTGAAGTTGGTCACTCATGAATCTTGTAGCTCTGTCTGAATATTTGTGTTTTTTTATGCCAAGTACTTGTGTGTGTTTGTGTTTAAAAATACAGAAAGCTTATTCTTTGTTATCATGAACAGAAAAGCTGGTCGAAGAGCAGAGAAATTTTGACGTTGTGATTTCTTTAGAGGTGCGTTCTCCCTCCCAGATTCATGGAGATCATAATTTACTTATGAAATTCAACTTTTTGTGATTAGCTATGTTTTACTTAATGCTATCTTAAATTAGAATCCAATTTGTTCTGTAAATGAATTTTACTTAAGGTGATTGAGCACGTAGCAGATCCTGCTGAATTCTGCAAGTCTCTGGCCGCATTAACTGTTCCTAATGGAGCTACTGTGGTTTCAACCATTAACCGATCCATGAGAGCTTATGCTACCGCGATCGTCGCAGCAGAGTATATTCTCCATTGGGTAACTTTCTTTCACTCTATTGCAGTTCATCATCTGTTGCTTCTTTCCTATATACCATGCCACAATTCTCTTTGCACGACATTCACCATACATGAAGATCTCTAGTTCTGTTATTGCGCCAAAGAATTTACAAGAGACGGACCTAAGGAAATAATGTGAAGGACTAATAAGACAAGATTTGAATCTATGTTAATACTCGGTATAATTTTACAGCTTCCCAAAGGTACGCATCAGTGGTCGAGTTTTCTTACTCCTGAAGAACTGGTCCTGATCTTGCAGCGAGCTTCTGTTTCAGTAAGTGAAAACACCTTTCAACAGCCTACTAAATTGTGTGACTTGCATAAACATTAAAAAAAAAAAAAAAGAAAAAAAAAGAAAAAAGAAAAGGCTTTTGGTAATGGGCTGATTATGTGCAGGTAAAAGAGATGGCTGGTTTCACTTACAACCCCTTGACAGGAAGATGGTCTCTTTCTGATGACATTAGTGTAAATTTCATTGCTTATGGTACAAAAACTACCTCTGAATAAAATATCTGAACAATTTTGCTATTTATTCTTCCTTTTGCGTCTGATGTATGAAGTTTTGATAAAGACACCCCTGTCGTTCATGTACATTTTGCCCATCTAATAGGACATTTAACAGTATCCTCTTTATGTTGCAAAATGTTCATCGTGCCTATAAAGAATTCCGTCTTTCCCTCCCTCGATCATGAAACTGTCCGGTTCTTATCTACCGTTGGTGTTAAAGGGAAACCGCGAGGAAATAGATTCATGTTATTGGTTCAATGTTTACTAGTTTTTAGTAGGATTGAGACGCTCTTCAACTTTGATGCAACTGTTATAATTCAATGTAGATATTTCCGAGTGTGTGGAACTTCGGTCGGAGCCCTCGTGCTCATATTTACCAAAGGAAAAAAAAAAAAAAAAAGAATCAGCTAAGAATGTTGCTTTACGACAAATTTAACAGGCCAAAGACTCGCTGGCCTTTGAAATGTGGCTCGAAAAATTTGGTTGGAGGTCTGGGATCGGGAAAAAAAAAAAAAAAAGACATGTAGGAATGAGGAAATTTGTTTGCTATTAAACTGATTGAATTATGTGAACAAACAAATCGTAACGTAATTGAATTTTCCTTGGGAATTGAAAATCAGATAGAGAAAGCGGATAAAGATAACGGAATATTACGTCATCCGTTATCCCGCATTATTATCTTCTCGGGCGAGAAATTATTATTTCCCCTTATTAATTTATTATTTTTATTATTTAACATTTTAGCTTCCCAAGCAAACCAAGTCGCCGCATTATGGCGGGGACCCCACGTCACATACTAATCCTTATTTGTATCAAATTTTTTTTTGAGCTGAACTAATTTATATCTAAACTAACAAATTTTATTCAAAAACTAAACAAATTTTATTAACATTTTAACACATTTATTAGAATGTTGGTGGAAAAAATAGCATAAAATTCTGGTGTAAGGATATCAAAAATCCAATTAAAATTTGTCAAAATTATATGAAAAATACACTTTCTTCCCCCTTTTTTGGTCGAAATACTTGTTCTATACGTAAGGTCATATCTCTCTTTCTTGCAATGTAATATTAAAAAAAATAAAATAAAATCCCGACACGATATAATGCTGCAAATAGCTCCTCTCTCTCTCTTCTTCATTTAAAGAGTAGGAGCTTGATCCAATCCGGTGTCCTTGAGAAAGAAAGTAAAAAAAAAAAATGACAAGAGTGGCGGAATTGCCAGTCACAGCCCGAGCCCGCTTGGCCGTGCTGTCGGCGCACCTAGCCGGCGCGTCGCTCGAGCAGACCGAGCTCTTCGGCTCCGCCGCTCTCGAGCCAAACTGCGTCTCAGCTCAGACCTTCGTCCCCCCGCCGCCGAACCTTAACGGCTCCTTGACCGTTGTTGACGAGCGGACTGGTCGGAAGTACCAGGTCCAGGTCTCCGACGAAGGCACGGTCAAAGCCACCGATCTCAAAAAGGTATTTATACACACATATTCATCCAAATTTGTCCGATTTTTCCGCTTCGTAAAAAAAAAAAAAAATTTGGGGATTTTTGGTGTTTTGTGTGGAATTGAGAATTGGGATCGTGAGTTTTGCAGATAACGACGGGAAGGAATGACAAGGGGCTGAAGCTGTACGACCCAGGGTATCTGAACACAGCACCTGTTCGGTCGTCGATTTGTTATATCGACGGCGATGAAGGAATCCTCAGGTACAGAGGTTATCCGATCGAGGAATTGGCTGAGAGCAGTACCTATTTGGAAGTCGCCTACCTCTTGAGTAATTCTTTTCATTAACTTCTTCGATTTACTTCTCGAAGTTTCCAATCATTGCAATCCCATGGTTACAGAGTAACTTATGTTCTTTGGCTGAATTTATCTGAGCTTCTTAGTTATTTGTGTTAGTGGAAAAATTCTGCTTGGAAGTCTTTGGATAGGCAGAGAATTTTTCTCAGAATGTAGATGTTCATATGTAGCAGAGTTTTTGGACCTGGAAACTGACGTTTAAATGACTTAAAACTGTTCGATGAGAAAAATTCCTTAAGAGATTGAGGTTTATTGACTAGGTGACTGAATTTTACAGTAAAAGAAAGTTGGAGACTCAGTTGAGTGGTTTAAACTGGAGGTTTTTATGGGGAATTGGTAGAAGTTGAAGCTGACTTATAAACCTAAA
The DNA here is from genome assembly GCA_025413025.1 of Ficus hispida. Lineage (NCBI taxonomy): Eukaryota > Viridiplantae > Streptophyta > Magnoliopsida > Rosales > Moraceae > Ficus > Ficus hispida. The sequence continues at coordinate 18,135,262 of CM046365.1, forward strand.
AGGCGGTTAGTTTCTTTCTAGGTACTCTTGGGACTTCCATTATAAGGCATTAGCCTTACGAGAAATGATTTGAATTAGATATTTTGTGCATTGTTGTAGGCTTGAACAAATCATAATTTTTAGAAGTGTGGGTCTATGCTGATTTTTCTTCTCTTGATGAAGCAGGAATCATTTTCCTTGCAGGATCGTCTTTCTATGTATTTTGATACAATCATATCTTGTGCTATGAAGTCGGTGTGTGATTTGATTTTATTTTTTTCAATTGTCCAGTGTATGGGAATTTGCCTTCTCAAAGTCAGTTAGCAGACTGGGAATTTGCTATTTCTCAACATTCCGCTGTACCGCAAGGAGTCTTGGTGTGTTTTTATTTCTCTCTTATGCAATTATAAGATTTCTCTAAGCGTAGAATTTTGTACTGTGTAGTAATCATCTTCATCTAGTTCTCTCTTTTTTGGTGGAGAAAATATTTGTATGGCATCGGAGTATGGGAATGATTCTGCCAAATGTAGTCGGGAAAACTCCCATCGGTGATGAACAATAAGAGCCATCATCATTTGCTTCATGTCTTTCATGCTTTTGATTCTAAGATTGTTGTTAGTAGGGGCAAATTTAATGGTCTAATGTTGATGTTTTAATTCGGTTTTATAGGATATTATACAAGCGATGCCTCATGATGCACATCCTATGGGTGTGCTTGTCAGTGCTATGAGCGCTCTTTCTGTCTTTCATCCTGATGCCAACCCTGCCCTCAGAGTAAGTTAGACGACATAATGTTTTTTCTCCTAATGGTGTTACAAGAATATTGTCTGAGGTCTAAAAAATGGTTTAGATGTTGCACACCATTTTCCTATCTCTGCTGTAACTGAAAGTTAAGATTGTGGGAATTCTCCCAAATTCATTTATAATAACATATTCTGTGTTTATGTAGGGCCAAGATCTTTATCGCTCGAAACAAGTGAGAGACAAGCAAATAGCACGTATTCTCGGGAAGGTTGGCTTCTTCATTTTTTTTCTTCCTTTCTTTTAGCTTTGTGATTTTAATAAAGCATTCAACCTAGTCTCTGTGTTTGTGAAGTTTTAGCCTTTTCAGCTAAGTTCTTTGTTTTGCATGATTGCATCTTTATTTTCAGGCACCAACAATTGCCGCAGCTGCTTATTTGAGACTGGCAGGAAGACCTCCAGTTCTACCTTCTAGCAACCTTTCTTATGCAGAGAACTTCCTCTACATGCTAGATTCACTGTGTGTACTACCGGACTCTATCGTACTTATATTTGTATATTGATTTTGTGCTATATTTCTTTCCTATAAGTCACGGCTGTTGCATAAATATGGCTGGACAAATATTTTTTCAATCCAATTTTGTGTGACATAATTAAAAGATATACGTCTTCATCATGAAATTCATCCATCTTGAAAAATATGTAGTTTTGTAACTCATGATTTGCTTTTCACATACTTGCAGAGGCAATAGGTCTTATAAACCCAATCCTCGACTAGCTAGAGTTTTAGACATTCTCTTTATACTGCATGCAGAACATGAAATGAACTGCTCTACAGCTGCTGCACGGCATCTTGCATCAAGGTAGGCAAGTTTCTCACCAACGAAATAAAGCAGCATTGTCTAGATTCTTTAATGACACGTTCTCTTGTATTTGCAGTGGTGTTGATGTTTTTACTGCTCTTGCTGGTGCTGTTGGGGCGCTTTATGGTCCCCTTCATGGTGGGGCAAATGAGGTATGCAAAAAGTAATGTGTCATTGCTGTGACTGTAACTTCTAAGAGTTAGTACCAAATTGGGAGTCCATGGTGCACGACATACAAGGGATTTGTATTTTTTGGTGACGTATATTATACTTTGTGTGGCCCTAAAATGCAGTCTAATGTTTCTTTTGTTGATCTTTTATAGGCTGTGCTCAAGATGCTTAGCGAGATTGGTACTGTTGAGAACATTCCAGACTTTATTGAGGGTGTGAAGAACAGGTGATTTTGCTTTCGTCTAAGAGTTTATCTTACTTAAGGTTTTGTCCTTCATAGATTATGATCCTTATATCTAAACTCTTCAACAAATTCATTCTCAGGAAGCGGAAGATGTCAGGTTTTGGGCATCGTGTGTACAAAAACTATGATCCAAGAGCAAAAGTCATAAGGAAGCTGGCAGAGGAAGTATTTTCCATTGTTGGTCATGATCCCCTTATTGAGGTAGTTCTCTAGTGCTCATTTATTTTTCCTTTAAAATAATGAAATGGTTGGTTTCATGTTTTCACTAGCCAACTTGTTGAACCAGCGAAGTATATCTTAGTAGCTTCACTTTTATTTTAGGCCTTTCTAGAATCCAACACAAGGCTTTCTAGCTTGCTGCGTTCTTTTATCTTAATCCGTGCATGAGGATATTATCAATGCCTTGATGGAGAGTAGTTCTTATGCATCTGCTGTTTGTAGGTCGCCGTTGCTCTGGAGAAGGCTGCGCTATCTGATGAGTATTTTGTTAAGAGAAAGCTATATCCGAATGTTGATTTCTACTCTGGTTTAATATATAGGTAAGATTAGATACGATTTATATTACTTGACTTGAGAATTCAAGTATTTGTGAACTTAGTCTTCCTTAAGCATACAATTGGCAAGAAAGTGCTAAGTTTCTACTTTATCAGGGCAATGGGATTTCCAACTGAGTTCTTCCCTGTCTTATTTGCAATCCCCCGAATGGCTGGGTACCTCGCACACTGGAGGGAGTCCCTAGATGATCCTGACACAAAAATAATGAGACCACAGCAGGTACCCGATGCTGATGAACTTTTATTGTGATACACATAATGAAATCGTTGCATGCAATTCAAGTGTTTTCTTGCGCGTTTCTGATTTCCCTGCTGCTCTTTCGTAATCTTACTAAGCTCCATGATCTTTCAGGTTTACACTGGCGTGTGGTTGCGGCATTATATGCCTCTACAAGAACGGATCATGTCAAACGAGGCCGACAGGCTTGGTCAGGTCTCTATTTCAAATGCTTCTAGGCGTCGGCTGGCTGGGTCTGGAGTTTAATTCTTTAGCTGGGTCCATGTAGGACCAAACATCATAAAGGGAAGGAAAAATAGATTGTTTAAAAGCTCGCAGCAAGGAACATCATATTTACTGCTTGTTAAATGTCTCGTCTTTGGACACAAACATTTACTGCTTATTACATAAAAGATAAGCCTATATTAGGAGCAGTAATTATGCAGATCGTAGGTTTTTACCTTGAATAAGTGGAACCCTTTATTCTCTGCTTCACATGAATGGCCTGGTTTACCCCACATAATGAAGAAGTTCTTGGTCCAATTTATATGCTTTCAACTCGTTATCTTATAAATTGTGCTATATGGTGTACAACTTTCATTTGTACTGGAAAAAGGAATCACAGTTTTCTGCGACGATTTGGCGAAACTACTTTCCTGCTTCTCTTTATTTATTTATTTATTTATTATTATTATTTTTTTTTTTTGGTGTGTGAAATTTGGCACTTGTCAAATCTGATACTTGGTGCTGTATGTTAAGTTTTGACATTTGACTACAATTGATTGATCTCTTAAAAACTTTTTATTCGTTTTGAAATTATTGAGAAATTAAAAACTCATTTCCTTAAAAAAAAAAAAAAAAAAAATTAAAAGCTCTTTTTTTTTTTTTTTTTTTTGTTAATGAGGATTCAGAATATCACACATTGATCAATCAAAGAGAGATTCAACAACTAAAAGAAAGATCGATTCTTTGGGATCCTTCCTTTCTTCAAATGGAACGAACAGAGATAGAATCAGATCGATCCCCTTAATGTCTTTCTGGATATTTCTCAATGTTCCGGCTATTCACGGAACGTGAGAAGCAGATGAATAATCATCTGCTTCCGGAAGAAATCGAAGAATTACTTGTTTTTGGGAATCTTACAAGATCCATTTGTTCTTTTTTCTGTCAAGTTTCGAAGCCTGGATTTACGGCTTCTAAAAAACCCCCTCCCTAAATACTAATAGGCTTCTGTTCCTTCCCACTGGCTCATTTCTACACTGCTCTCTCTTTGGGAAATTATAATAAAAAGGCTTTTGATAATTCCAAACTCATTATGTTTATGTGAAGTTAACTGTTTAGATTATATATGCAATCACCGAAAAAAAAAAATATTGATAACCAAAAATAATTAAATATAATATAATCAATATGCGAATTTTTTTTGGGCTCAAAATCATTTTTTAATTCCCTCATAAAAATTTGCCATTCCCTCGGACCAAAAACTTATAAAAAAAAAAAAAAAATCCTAATCATAATTCCAACTTCGTTTCTTGTTTGACTGGAGGTCGTCAAGTGTCGTTTCTTGTTCTACTGGAGGGTGTCAAGTGTCGTTTCTTGTTCTGCTAAGTTGTCGTTTTTTGTTCTATTGGCGGGTGTCAAATGTCGGTTTTTGTTCTACTGGCGGGTGTCAAGTGTCGTTTTCTTGTTCTTCTGGCGAGTGTCTGAAGTGTAAACCAAGTAAAATCTCAGTTTGCAGCAAAATAAAGAAGACAGCATCTTAATTTTGAAGGAAGAAAAATGGACCCCATCGACAAGAAGGAAATGCAGAGCAATGTGCTTGGACTGCCTCCGACGTCGGATTCAGTCTGATTTCTCCGATCGCCTCGTTGTGTCCCATGCCCTCTCCAACTCCGCCTTCCCCCTCTCTTCCGCTGCCGTTGTTCAGGTTTAATTCCTCTTCCCCTCTCTCTCTCTCTCTAAATATACATGTATATATAAATATTTATGTACTTACAGTAGATGATGTACAAATTTTTGAAATGTTTGGAGTTTTGCAGATGTCCAATTCAAATGGGGAAGCTTCACCTTCTCAGTTTCTGCTCTCCTATCTCCCAACTCATCTCCATCTCTGCTTCTCCAATTATGTGTATATCTTTTACTCTCACTTTTTTTTTCCTTTTAATTTATATTTGTTTTTCTACAACATGTTTCCATCTTGTTTTCTAGAACCTGTTCGATTCGCCATTTGACAATGAATCACTTGAAATTAGGATTCAATCGAATATTCAGGATATACGATTATATGTGTGTATATATATATATATATATATATTTATACACACACACACACACACACACACACAACAGTGGGGTACTGATTCTCGAATGCTTTGCAAAAATTTTGGCCTTTCCTTTGCAGAGCTGAATATATTCATAACATCAAAGAAGTGGAAGCACCAGATGATCATGATCGTGACAACAACAACCTCGGTGTGGATCAAGCAGAGGCCAGTCCTGTAGATACTTGGGTTTCGTCCGATGGTGGCTCAAAAACATTGCTGCAAAGTGGTTCTCCATGTGCTCATTCGGGTAAGTACTCTTGCGCGAGGATAATCACAGCATTGGCTCCTCTTGCTCATGTTACCTCTTGTTCCGGCTCTGTTTTGGACGAGCTTGTTTCCAATTTTTTGTCCGGCTCTCTTGAAGATCATATTTTGTGTTCTCTTAGTCTCTTGATTGAAGGGAAAGCTTCAGGGCGAGACAGTGTCAATTTTCTCGCTCTACTCGGAATACCCTCTTTTGAGGAGACTGATTTCCCTGGTTCCTTGAGGCATCCTAATATAGCTCCTGTTCTTGGCATGCTTAAATCCCCTGGTTATGTGAACGTACATGTTCCCAAAGCTCCATTCACCCTGGAAAATATTCTCCATTATAGCCCGAATGTGTTAAAGTCCGAGTGGCGTATTAACTTTCTAATTTATCAGTTACTTTCTGCCCTAGCTCACATCCATGGTTTAGGGGTTGCCCATGGCAATATTTGCCCGTCTACTGTAATGCTTACGGAATCATGCTGGGCATGGCTGCGCATTTGTGATGAGCCTGGACAGTTAGGATCCAGTTCAAATTCAACTGATGAAGAAAGTGCCATTGCTGCACCAACAAAGGTAGAGTGCCACGTAGAGGGTTGTCCTTCTGAAGGACTTTATGCTGACTTGAAGCTTTCGCCGTCAATTGACTGGCATCGTGACTTCAACCAGTGGTGGAGGGGGGAGATGAGTAATTTTGAGTACCTACTCGTCTTAAATAGATTAGCTGGAAGAAGGTGGGGTGACCACACGTTTCACACAGTGATGCCTTGGGTAATAGATTTTAGTACAAAACCCAATGAAAATTCTAATACTGGGTGGAGGGATTTGAGCAAGAGTAAGTGGCGTTTGGCTAAAGGAGATGAACAATTGGACTTCACCTATTCAACTTCTGAGATCCCGCATCATGTGTCTGATGAGTGCCTTTCTGAATTGGCCGTTTGTAGTTACAAAGCTAGGAGGTTGCCTTTGGCTGTTCTGCGTGTGGCTGTTCGTTCTGTCTATGAACCTAATGAATACCCTTCTACCATGCAAAGACTCTACCAATGGACCCCCGATGAGTGTATTCCAGAGTTTTACTGTGATCCCCTTATATTTCATTCCCTACATGCTGGTATGACAGATTTGGCTGTACCTTCTTGGGCTGGTAGTGCGGAGGAGTTCATTAGATTGCATCGTGATGCTTTAGAAAGTGATCAGGTCTCACGACACCTCCATCATTGGATTGATATCACCTTTGGGTATAAAATGTCTGGCCAAGAAGCTGTTGTTGCAAAGAATGTTATGCTTCCTTCATCAGAGCCTACAATGCCAAGATCAGTGGGACGTCGTCAGCTCTTTACTCGACCGCACCCTATACGCCACGGTTCAACAAGGAAAGCAAGTGATGGCATTGGCACCAATGAGTCAGCTATACATCAGCGTATGATGAATGAAGTAGGGGGTGAGACTCTCCTATTTGAAACTGCCTCTTTACAAGACTTAGAAGAAGCATTTTCATTTTCAGAGCACGCCAGGCATTTAAGTCCTTTCTATGGTAACCATTTAGAATATAAAGGCCAGGATGCTTCTTCCTCTGAGCAGCCTCCGGTTGAAAATTTTGAGAGGCATACTCATCAACAATCTGACCCTGGCAAACACTCTGGACTTCCTTTTTCAATTGATACAAATTATCTTCTTGAGTATATTGACACGGGAGATGAAGGTTCTATGGGATATCAAGAGCTACTGCTTTGGAGGCAGAAATCATCTTGTTCAATGAGTCTTTCTACAGATATTGCAAAGGATATATTTTCAGTTGGTTGTATCTTAGCAGAACTTCATTTGGGAAAGCCACTCTTTGATTCAAACTCAATGGCCCTGTACTTGGAAAGTGGTGTTTTACCTATATTAATATTGGAACTTCCTCCTCACACTAGAGTACTTGTTCAAGCATGCATTGAGAAAGACAGGACGAGGTATTAGTTAAATCTTTCATGTTGCATTGTTTTGATGTACTACTAATGACTCTGCATCTAATCATGCATTGTTATTGGAATTTTACCGTTACTCTTGTTTTGTGGGTGGGACTATACACTTTTTTGTGTTAATTAGCAGTCGAAGTTAATTTGTCTTTCTCCTCTATCAAAATTTGTAGGCGGCCATCAGCCAAATGCCTTTTGGAGTCCCCATATTTTTCTGCAACAATCAAGGCTTGCTACTTGTTCCTTGCCCCCCTCCAACTTCTAGCAAAACATGGATCCCGTCTTCAGTATGCTGCAACTTTTTGTATGAAAGGTGCCCTTAAGGCAATGGGAACATTTGCTGCTGAAATGTGTGCTCCTTATTGCCTATCTCTTGTAGTGGCTCTTCTATCAGACATTGAAGCGGAATGGGCTTATACACTTCTGAAAGAGTTAATTAAATGCTTGAAACCTAAATCAGTGAAGGCAATGATTTTGCCCACGATTCAGAAGATTTTACAGGTTAATTCTGAAAATTTCTTGTGAAATTTCTCGTCTACGGGGTCTTTGTTTGTCAACTTATTTTGCTTACACATACATTTATTTCAGACTACAGGTTATTCGCATTTAAAGGTTTCTCTTCTACAAAACTCCTTAATGCGGGAGATATGGGCTCAGGTTGGCAGACAAACATATCTGGACATGATACATCCTTTGGTCATATCAAACTTGCTTGCAGCTGCTCATAAGGGCTCGGCAGCTGCTGCTGCTGTACTGCTCATTGGCTCCAGCGAAGAGCTTGGTGTACCTGTTACCATTCATCAGGTTAAACTGAAGCTACTTTTTTCAATGTTATCACATAAATAGCATAAAAAAATTTGGATAAAATGCCGTACCTCTACCTAAAAAGCTGCCATACATATGTTTATATGTGCATATTACATGTAAATTGTTAAGAATCCTAGGGAGGTTAGACATATTAACCATTTTGGCTGTCAACATATTGACCCTTTAGTTTTGACCCAGACGATCTTGCCTTTGATTCATTGCTTTGGGAAAGGACTCTGCAGCGATGGAGTTGATGTGCTGGTTAGAATTGGTATTCTTTCTTCATTTCTTATGCCTTGATTCTTCCGTATATTGGTGTGTTCTGCTTGTGAGCTGCTTCTATGCTTTGCCATTACAGGTAGTCTTTTAGGGGAAACCTTTATTTTCAGACAAATGATACCGCTGCTAAAACATGTTGTTCATTCCTGCATTGGTGTTTCAAAAATGAAAAAGCCCGAGCCTGTGCAAAGCTGGAGTGCTTTAGCTATTATTGATAGTTTGATGACAATTTCTGGCCTGGTTGCATTGTTGCCAAAGGAGGTGGTGTTAAAAGAGCTGGTTGAAGTATGGATTCCTTGTTATCCTATTCTACTTTAAAATGAGAAGCGTCATTGGCAGAACTAACGAAACATTTCCTATGATCATGCAGGGTCAAAGTTGCCTCCATGTTTTGATTCTTATGCAGACTAGTTTGGAAACTGGAGTGCTACAGGTATTTTGAATTTCTGAAATGGCTTGTTGTAACGGGTTTGAGTTTATGCACTTCATTTACTATTCTGATTTCTCCAGATCTTAAATTCCTTTTCTTTCTTGTAAATATTCAATAATGTAATAGTGGCTGTGTGACTAGGTTGCTGCTACTACCCTGATGTCAATTTGTCAGCAAATTGGGCCAGAATTGACAGCTTTGCATATCTTGCCGCAGCTCAAAGAGCTGTTTGATGAGCTTGCTTTCTCACAGGACACTTTGTCTTCTTCCTTGGGCAGAGGCGTGAAGGTTTCCAAACAAAAAAATGATGGGGAAGCTCAGATTGAAAGCAGAATGGACCTTGTGTAAGTGCCAGTCTAAATTCTTGTCAGCTTGGATCTAGGTCATATTGCAGCTTACAAATTTTCTCATAAATTGTTGTCTTCCTTTAATGTGTATTGAATTTGCTAGGACATTGGCAGGTTGCTTCTGTATCCGTCTTTTGCATCTCTTCTTGGGATAGAGAAGCTTCGTCAATGTTGTGCAACATGGTTGCTACTTGAGCAGTATCTTCTACGGTATCATAATTGGAAGGTACGCTAGCTTTGTGATTTAGAATGATAAAAAGAAAAGTTTCGGTACCTCTCTCTCTCTCACACACACATGCTGTTTTTGCACCGAGTTTCTGAACCTGTCATGATGCAGTGGGAATATACAGGAGAATCGTCAAGAAGTGTTTATGAAAGTATGATCTCTAAAAGGCTTACGTTGAGCAAGGGTTCAACTCCGGAATACCATCCCGCTAAGCTATTGCTTAATGGGGTTGGATGGTCGATTCCACAATCACAGGGAAGCAGAGGGGTCAAAAGCTCAATGCCGCAGAGAAGGACTTCTGAAATTGTTCAACAAAGTCCAGTTGACATGCATGCGGAGACATCGAATTTTGTGAAGTTCGACCCCTGGTTTTGGTTCCCTAGTGCAGCTGCTAGCTGGGATGGGCTAGATTTCCTTGGGCGTGTTGGGGGTCTAAAAGATGAACAACCATGGAAGATCAGAGCATCTGTTATATACTCTGTCCGAGCACATCAAGGGGCCATTAGATCTTTAGCTGTCAGCCAAGATGAGTGCGTGGTCTTCACTGCTGGAACTGGCCCTGGGTTTAAAGGAACCGTTCAGAGATGGGAACTGACTAGAGTCAATTCCATATCCAGCTACTATGGTCATGAGGAGGTTTGCTTCTCCCATCCTCTTATGCTTATATTGAAGCTATTATGCTAAATATTAACGCAAAACAAAATTTATGTGTACCTGTTCCCATAAGGCTGATTGACATTTGCATCTTTTAGGTTGTGAATGACGTTTGCGTCCTACCATCTACTGGGAGGGTGGCATCTTGTGACGGGACCATACATGTTTGGAATAGCCGTACAGGGAAACTAATACATTTATTTGCCGAATCGTCATCAGATTCTACACTTATTGCCAGCCTCTTATCCTCTGCCTCAAAAATCAATTCTGAGCAGACTAATATGCTGAACTCCAGCACGCTATCCGGGGGATTATTGACTAATGCATTTGATGGGAGCTTGTATACTTTCATGCATCAGATGGAATTTGTTGATACACTCGTTGTTGGCACAGGAAATGGTTCTCTTAGGTGAGTAAAAACTTTACGACAACGATTTATAAACTGTAACTTTAGGGTTTCATGACGATTCAATTTTTGAATATTCACTCTATCTTGCAGGTTCATAGATGTTGCCCGCGGTCAAAAGCTTCATCTTTGGAGGGGAGAGTCTGTGGAGTCTGGTTTTCCTTCTCTTGTTTCTGCCATATGCTCCTGTGGGTCGGACAAAATGCAAACGGATGGAGCTTCTGCTTCACCATCTTGGATTGCAACTGGACTAGGCTCAGGTCACTGTCGGTTATTTGATTCAAGGAGTGGAAATATTATTGCATCTTGGAAGGCTCATGATGGATACGTGACAAAAGTATGTTGAAATAATAAAAAAAAAAAACGTAGCTAAACTAGACTGCGTCGTTGAATTGATATCTTATCTATCCCCTTTACATGTACAGTTGGCTGCACCAGAAGACCATTTGCTGGTATCCAGCTCTCTCGACAGGACTTTACGTATCTGGGACTTGAGAAGGTAAATGCAGCAATCCTGTTATCTTATAACGGTATTTCAGTTACCGAGTACTCAGTGCCTATATGTTTCTAATGATCCATGTTTGAATGACATTGCAAAACTATATGTACACTTGTATATATGCAAGTTCCCATCATGCCTTACACGTGTATAAGTATTTAAGTTTCATTTTTAGAGTTTACACAGAATCTATACATTAGTAGTCGCAAGTAAAATTCAGATGAATAAGAGCTTGTTAAAAAATTAGCAGTAAAAAGGAATTGTTGTGACTAGTGTATTGAATATGAAATTACCAGGTAATAAAATTGAAATTTAATCTCTATTTTTAGTTTTTGGTTGTTTACTTTTAAAGTGTCCCTTCTACTCGAACAACTTCCTGTATCGGTTACTAGTAGTGGTAGTGTCTTGATCTGTAAAATTCTCCACGCAGAAATTACTCATCTCAGCCTACAATATTTAGAGGTCACAACGATGGAATATCTAGCTTTTCAGTGTGGGGACAAGATGTCATATCAATATCGAGAAATAAGATCGGCCTTTCTTCTTTGTCAAAATCTTCCGATGAAGTAAGTAATCAACAACGAGATGTTTTTCGATGCTTTTGGTTGCTTGATAAATAATGTTCTCAACTAGAAAAACAGGAATGCTTCTTTTTCTTTGCATGTTTGCTTCGATTAATGTGTGTGTGCGCGCGTGCAATGCCTGCTAATAACGAGGTGGATTTTGCCGGATGTCACAGGAGGGAAGTCATCGCATTATACCCCAAAACCTGTACATGGCAGATCAAGGGACAAGAAACCTTTCTGTGTTGTCCAGTATCAGTATATTACCCTTTTCGCGATTATTTGTCGTCGGAACGGAAGATGGATACTTGAGAATCTGTTGTTGATAGTGAATCTGATAGAGATTTTGCCAAAGTATTTGCACCACATGAAATGAGTGTTTTTCCTTGGTCGTGTGACATTTATTCAATCGATCATATGTAAATGTGTATAGTTGTTGAGATTCACCCAGGTACGTGTTATGATGATTGTTCAACGTTGAGTTTCTAGTTTCCATTAGTTACTCAATAGGATGCTTCCAAATAATAATAATAATAATAAAATATATTAAAAAATCCCTTTGGCAATTAACCTTTTGAATTTAAAAGCACGTGGCAAAGACAAATAGACCTTTTAACAGTAATTTGTACATGACTAGTTAATTAAGTACATGAATGGTTAATTTTTATTTTTATTTTTCTCTATATTCATTATTAGTTCCCTCAACTTCCGGTAAATTTATTGCTTCAAATATATAAAACATGACGTTATATTAATTTACGTCCTATAAGAAGTTAAGGAGACAACCGTAGAAATAAGTCCTTAAAAAAAGGATAGTATAAGATGGTAACTGAATCACTAGTAAAATTGAGATATTAACTTTCTCTGCAAATTCCTTCCTCTCATATAACTTTAGAATCTTTCTCAATATTGTAATAATCCCATCTGCAAACCCAGGACTGATGTATTTATGTTATTAAAGAGCTTTTTTTTTTTTTTTTTTTTTTTTTTGGGTTGGTTGCTTGAATTAATAATGTCATCAAAGAGTTAATGTTGTTAACAAAATTCAACAATATTTGTTGACATGTACGTTTCTATTTGAAGCGTACTTGGTGTTTAAATAGGAACAATTAAAATGAGACTAATTTCGTAGAAAAAAAAAATCGTAATATAAGTGACTCTCCGAAATAAAAAAAAATTGATTCTAAGAGATTATAGATTAAGGTTAAAAAAAGGAACGTGAAAAACGTGTAAAAAAGCATTATATTTAGATATGGTAAATAAGTACCTAACATCAAAATTCTAATGTCAGTATCAAATTGCAACTTTTGATATGGACAAACAAATAATACAGCAAATGTTTACTTTGCTATCAATAATAATAGTAATAATAATTTCTGTAAAGAATTATTCTTGCATATATCCTTTGAACTTTAAGATTACTCTTATTTGTCAAATGAATTTTAAAAATTCTCACTTTATTTCCTGAATTTTAAATTTAATCTCATTTTATCATTCATCAGAATTTTCAGTTAGAAATGGACCGAAAAAAATAGGAAAATTAACCTTATTAAGCCCGTTCTATTAGGATTTTTTCTTAAAAATAAATAGGAAAAGACCACACAATTACACTAATACGTTTTTTGAAAATAATTTTTTAATTGGCAAGCATGATTCTATTATGGAATCTTTTGTAAAGGCTATTTTATATCGTTGCCCCTGAAGTTACAATATAGTTATTATTTGTTTGGTTGATCTTTTAATTCTAGAAATTTATTCCATAAACTTTGAAATCTGTAGCAAAACATCCCCTTTGTTAACAATGTGATTTTCATATTAGTTGGTAAATTGATGGTAGTATGTTCATTTTGATTTATTTCAAATCTAAATTATTGGTTGTAGGGTCGTTAATTCAGTTTTATCAAATGACCTTAAGATTATACATTATGTCTCAAGGTGGCTCCTTACTTTTATTTTACATTACATTCTCCACACTTTTCTATAGTTATGTTAGCAATCTATTTAGACAGAATTTAATATATTATGATCACATGAGTTTTATTTATAAATAAAATCATAACTAAATATTTTTTGTAGGGAAATTATATTTCTATTAGAGATATTTTAAAAGTAAATTGTACTTTATTAAATATATATTATATCGTCAGATATATTTTAAAGATACAGTTTCTTTCTAAAAAATAATTAATTATAATTTTAGTCTTAATTAGAGTTCAAGAGATCCAAACATGCTCATTTTCTGTTCAATTTTGATAGAATATGGACATCATGATCATTTGTATAATAATAAAAAATCTTAAGAGAATGTGTTGTGTAAAATTAAAAGTAAAGTACTAACATGAGATTGACAGTACAATTCAATAGCATTCGTGAAAATAACTTTTTAAAATATTTTTTTTATAAATCTTTAAAATATAATAATTGTAGCAATAATCAAGAAAGATATTTTTTATTTCTTAACCAAAATTTTAAAATTATGTTCTGTCCTCAAAATTTCTAAAAATTATTAAATTTTTGTTCCTAATCAATTCTCTTTTTTTTTCCCCCTGCGTTCCCCCCCCCCCCCTCCTCCCTCTCTCTCTCTCTCTCTCTCTCTCATATTTTTTCTCCTGTTATTTTCTTCTCTCTTTTCCTCTCTCTCTCTCTCTCCCCCCCTAACGGAAGCTCCTTTCTGTCCTTTTCTGTCCTTGCTTCACCACCGAACTCTCCACTCAGTAGAAGGCCAATTTCTGCTGCGAAACTTTTGGAGCGAAAGGAGAAATTTTGAGGTAGTTTTTTTTTTCCTCTAATGGCCGTGATCTGAAATTTCCCAATTGAATTGCTGTTTCCTTCTTGATTTCAATTCTATTTGTGTCGAAATCTCTTTCGTGATCCTGATTTTCCAAAAAAAAAAAAAAAAAAAAAACCCTAAAATCTCCGAAATTGAACATGATCTGGAATTTTATCTTCTGGGTGAAGCTCAAATCAGGGGCTTGATCAAGTACTTGGACAGAAAGGCAGTTACTTCTTAGCCATCTTCGTAAGTTCACTCTATTTATTTAGGATTTTAGTTGACATGAATGGGAATATTGGGAAGATAAGAAATTTAGAATGAGATCGAAGAAGGAATTGAACTGAAGATTTCATGAAGCAGGAATAAGATCTTAAAGAGAAGGGGGTATTTTTTTAATCAGGATTTATGGAATTATTAGGTATATATAGAGAGAGAGAGTTATATAGCTTCTCCAAGTGATCAAGTTCTTTTAGTCTGCTCAATTAATTAATCAGTTTGTGAAGCCTTTTTATAGACACTTTTTGACCTTGTGGATAATAGGATTTGCTTTATCAAGTTAAAGGATTGAAGGCCGATTCGTGGAGTTTTAAGTCGAAATTTAGTGGATAGGATAATTGTTTTTATGTAACTAAATGATTGAAACTTAATTCTTTTGCTGGTATATGCTGCTTTGAGCTATCTTCTGTATATTTTTTTTACACATTCATGAAAAGACAATTCCGATGCTTTGATGTTTATTATGCAAGATATAGGAGACTTGAAAAGTTAATATGTCAATCGTTCGATACCTTGTTTGAGATTTCGAATGCGTTGGTCAGCCTTCAGAGCCGTATGTTTGATGGTTCTTAAATAGTCCGGTTGAAAATTATCGAGAAGCTTCTGTTCATTTTCAATGTTTTAGTTCAGTAGTTGTTGGTAGGTTAGTTTCCAAGATGTTTTGAGTGAAGGGTGCAGTTTTTTCATTATGATTCATTGGTGGTAACTAATGGATCATCATCTTTTTTCCTGAATCCTTGTCGTGAAATTTCTTGTTTTCACTCTTGCAGTCTTTGTTGTTTTCTTGGATTAGGTTTTTGAAAAGATGTCGGGGCAAAGCCAACGCTTGAATGTGGTTCCAACTGTCACGGTGCTTGGAGTTATGAAGGCTCGACTTGTTGGTGCAACGAGAGGTCATGCTCTTCTCAAGAAAAAGAGTGATGCTTTAACCGTGCAGTTCCGTCAGATTCTCAAAAAGATAGTCTCAACAAAGGAATCAATGGGAGAGGTCATGAAAACCTCATCATTTGCCCTAACAGAAGCCAAGTATGTTGCTGGTGAGAACATCAAGCACATTGTCCTCGAGAATGTTCAAAATGCATCCCTTAAAGTCCGGTCAAAGCAAGAGAACATTGCTGGTGTTAAGCTTCCCAAGTTCGAGTATTTTACCGAGAGTGAGACCAAGAACGACCTCACTGGATTGGCTAGAGGTGGGCAACAGATCCAACAATGCCGTGCTGCTTACGTGAAAGCAATCGAGGTTCTTGTTGAGCTCGCTTCACTTCAAACTTCGTTTTTAACTCTCGACGCAGCAATCAAGACCACGAACCGTCGTGTGAACGCTTTGGAGAACGTCGTGAAACCTAGATTGGAGAATACCATAAATTACATCAAGGCTGAGTTGGATGAGCTAGAAAGGGAGGATTTCTTCAGGTTAAAGAAGATACAGGGTTTCAAGAAGAGAGAAATCGAGAGACAAGCAGCAGCTGCCAGGAAGTTTGCGGAGGAGCAGTTTGAAGAGAATGTGGCTCCGAAGAATGGAGTTTCGATTAATTCCACGCACAACTTCTTGTCTGCTGGAAAGAAGGATGAAGACATAATTTTCTGATTCGGGTGAAAGTTAATATCGATATTTTTCTTTCTTATAGGGTGTGACTGTCAGCTCTGCTTTAAGTTCTAAGGTGGATAGTTCCGACTATCGTTTTACCTGGACAATCTTTGGGTTCCTGAATAAAAGCTTCCTGTATGTTTCTATTTATTGTGTATTATTTATGGACAACTTTTTCATCATCCAAGGTTTTCGAATTATTTGTTCCCGTGTAAGGTATTTAATTTACTAGAAGGGGGGGTTTATTTGTTTATTAATTTATTATTATTAGTTTTTTTTTTTTGGTCTGAATAAATCGGAAAATATAACTGGTTAATCAACTAGGTTCTTGCTTCTGTCACAATGCCGTTTGAAGATAACTAACGAAACCAGTTCAGTTCTCTCCAGTCTTTATAGAAATCTGTAGAAAAAAGCTCTCAAAAGCAGTTCCTTATATTTGTTACATGGAGTTGGAAGCGCAAGATGATATTTATTTTTCCCTTTTTTCCCCCCCATGAAAGTAGAATTTTAATGTCAAAGAATTGTTTTTTTTTTTTTTAATTTTATTTTTTCTTCTTTCTGTTTTCTATAAATATCATTCTAAACCAGGCGAATGCATGACAGTTGACACGATCTGGCGTTGTTGGTTAATGATTTTGTTTCTTGCGAGAGTTAGATGTTCTTCTTGTATAGCATCACAAATCTCAAACTCATACGCTATTCCGTACACAAAACGATGTTAGAGAGTGCATTTCATTTACACATATATGCATGTAACAATATATATGTATATGTTTATGTATATAATAGACGAATATGCATGCGAAAGTATACATAATTTGCTGTTGTATAGCATCACAAATCCGAAATTCATACGCTAATCTGTACACAAAACGATGTTAGAGCGCATTTCATTTACACATATATATGTATGTAAGAATTTATAGATATATATATTGTTTTCCAGGAAAAAAAAAAAACAAATATATATATATATATGTCTATGTATATGATCTACGAATATGCATGCGAAAGCGTGCATAATTTGCTCAGAAGGCTTTCAGTTGCATATTTGAGCTCTAATTATTTAGAAATGCGTTGAGACCGATTCTTCGAATTTTTCTTTGGTAAATGAATTGGAAAGATAGGTTTTTTATTTTTTTTATTTTATTTTTATCACATAAAAAGATGACCTTCGTCACTCCCTATTGAGAGTACTCGTAATCCTTACTCCGAAATATTGCTCTATACTGAAAGAAATTGACTACAAGAAAAAAATTTCACCTTCAAATAAAAGGAATTAAAAAAAAAAAAAAAGGGAAGATACAAATATATGGTCTAAAAAACATTTTACCACTGAAATAAATTACAAGTATGAACAATTCTTCTCTACCGCCCCCGCCGCGCCCGCCGCCCCCCCCCCCCCCCCAAAAAAAAAAAAAAAAAAAGAGGAAGAAAGGGGGAAAAAGAAAAAGTATAGGTGACTTGAAACATTATTGCTCGGAAGCGAAAAAAATTTAAAAGTAAAAACATCAACATTGCCGCAAAGAAGATTGAAACCACCGAGACTCCTCAAAGAAGAGCATCTTTCATCTGATACCTCATGAAACATTGTAAACCTGAGCTTACCGTCGAATATCACTCTCTTCACGGCAATACCATAAGTTGGAAAAGATGCTTCTAAAATCTTTTTGCTACAGGGTTGATGCATTTGGAAGTTGAAGCTGCATCCTTCCTGGAAACTGCATCCGGCTTTTTCATCATGGAAGAGGCACTGTATGACAACATATTGGACATAGAATAAGACCTCGGTAGAGCGTATAATTCGCATGAACATGTGCACTGAGAAAATGATAAAAGTTAGTACTCGTACCGATGGTTTGTCATTACAGCATTTCTCTTCATAGCTGCAAGATTTTTCACCTCATTACTGATCCAAACCAAAAAGTGAAAGAAAAAATTAGTACCCAATAAAAGCACGTTCAACATGGGAAACTTGCTAAAAAATATTATTAAAGGAAAAACTTTGTTCATTTAAAGTATCGTAACGCTTGAAGAGACGACTGCAAAGAAATATAATGATTTGTTTGGGAGAACAAATTTGCAAACTGTAAAAGGACAAAAAAGAATCTGCTTCTAGCCTACATAAAGGTTATCGGGTAGATATTCTACATATATGCACGCAAGTACGTGCATAGTATGTACATGAATCATTTTAGATATCCATCATTTCAAAAAAACTAAAATTACCTCTTAAGAAAATCGATTTTCGCTTTCTTCATTATGTTGCTCTTCGCATTTGAAACATTATAGCCAGGTCCACTCCCTATTAAAAGAAAACATATGTAATGAAACTAATACAAGTACTATTTGTTGAGAATCTTCTTCACCAAGTGAGACTAACAAATTGAATGGGCTATGATGAACACGAGCATACATCATTAAACTGATGGGCCTATAAGAGAACCAACTGTAATGAAACAGGAAATTTACCTCCAAAGAAGCTTCTTTTGCTTGAAGGAGGAACCTTTGTACAAAGGCGAACTTGTCGGCTTTGTTTTACTGAAAACAGGAATTTTAACCACAGAGGAATTAGTACGGTAGTTCATATTTCACTAAAGTCCTGCATCAGAGTTCATATAGATTATAATCGACTTGTCAAAGCTATTGATATCATATTCCACTTCAATCTCATAAGATACGTGTAACCAACATAAATACAAGTTAGATAGACCCCATATAACCGTTCCCAAACTGTTAATCCTTCTATAAGCATATTCCCTTGATAACTTGCACAAACACTCACATTTGTCCTTCATTTTATTAGTCACGGACAGAAGGGTTTCATGGTTTTATCTCAACCCCATGGATAATAGCTGTGTTTGGAAGTATTTTTTATCTCCCACGTGAATGTTCTGGATCCAGTTACTCTTGTAATAATTAAATACCAGTTGAATAGCATAAGTTGTAGACAGTTTGTAATTACTAGAAACGGAAAGTTTTTTCCGCTCTTAGATGAGTTTAAAATGGTCAAAACATTATGTCAGAGTTGACTATGCATTTGAGCCGGACATCCCGATTCCTCATGTAGCATTAATATCTTCCTTTTCTAAAACTTCCTGTAGTTTCTGTCAAAACAATCGGCCAGGCTTAGGACTTATGATATGAGTCAAAATCAATTATAGGAAACCTAACTCTTTAAGTGTACACATTATGCTAATCCCAATTTTTTTTATATATATATTTTCAAACAAAAACTTAGAACTTATTAATAAATGATCTGACAAGATAAATAAGTAACCAAACAGAAAAAATGGAAAGGTAATCAGAAAATAGGGTATCGAACTTATAAATTTTTCAGAACATAGAACATACAAGCATCTGCTTCCTTGTATCGTTGTGCAATTCGATTAAAAGCTTTGTCTTGAGCTTCAGCAACTTCCTTCTTCTTTGCCTGCGATAGGCATCCCAGTAAGTGCAATTCTAGAAATTGTTTTGATATATTGACTACAACGTATTTTTCTGGATGTGCAGACGTTTACGCAGCATTAAGAATGCTATGTCCACGAATTGTTAAAAACCACTGCACATGAAAGTCAGCATAAATTGATTTTGAATTGAACAGCAAGATGAAAACACACCTCATACAATCTTATCCACTTATGCTTGACTTTTTTCTTCTCCATCCTCTCAACGACAAGGTTAGCATTTGCAACACCAAACTCTTTTTCGTAGAATTTTTTCCACAACTTGTCAGTTACCGGACTCAAATCTCTTCCCTGCAAAGATTAATTTAAAACATTTCTTCAAGTACTCCAATAAAAGCATAAGCAGAACCATAAAATTCTTGAAGACAGTAGATACAAGCTATTTCTTACTTCTGTGCACTTCTCAACACGCATCAATTGGTCAACTGTACAATGGGGTAAGATCCGATCGAGGAGATAAAGATCTGTTTCACCAACATCCCCAAGGTACCTTAAATTATCAATTGCTGTACGAACACAGAGATCAACCAAAGATGGAATTTTCGTTTTCATCATTTTTATTACTAGTAATCCTCAGCAGTCGTGTTCCTTTAGCACTCCCCTTCTGGGTACGCCCCACTAAGTTTAATACATGAATTAGGCGACACAAGCCACTTACATAAAATAATTATTAAAAAAAAAAAGCATATCAAAGTTAACAGACAATTAACTTAAAAAAAAAAAAAAAAAAGCCTTTTCTTTTATTTTAGGAGAATAAATTAAAAGTAGGCCATAGTTTTATCATCAAGTTTTGCTAAATTATGGATACTTTTTTAATCTAACGTGATTACGATGTGGTTCAAACACATGTTACGGGGAAAAAATATATTCTTAAGATCTGATAGAAAATATGAAATTGTCGACTTAGTACAAGCTCATATATCATGACTTAGCCATAGATATTCCTCCTCAATAAATTTCCGGAATTGGAAGAGAAAAGGCAAATCCATAAAAACTAAGATTAATTAAGGAAAGTCCAAAACTCGTTCAATGAAATCGAATTAACATAACAAAAGACAATTTTGTATTACTATACAATAGAAATATCTGTATATATATATATATATATATATATAACTTTAGCAGATCGGCATCATCAAAATAAGAAATTACAGGGAAAAAAAAAAATTGAGCTAAAACATACATGAATTAGTTATTAAAAAAAGAAGAAAAAGATTAAAGGAAGGGGTTTGGAGGAGGAAAGGAGATTCACCGAGTGATCGGAGACGACGGAGAAGAGAGCGTCAGGAAGGTTTTCGAGAGGAAAGAAGATAGGATTCCGTCTGGATTCCTGCTTCTGCTAACGTGCGCCGGAGGTGGCGTTCTGCAGATCTCCAGGCTGTGATATCAATTATCAGCCGTGTACTTCAGGGCTTCACCAAAAGAACCTCTGCTATCGTGCGCCGTTGTTGGCTAATTGGCAGTATGTAAAGTAGATTTTCTTAGTAAACAGCAAAAATAAAAAGATAAAAATATAAAAGTAGATTGCGTTAGAGTCGTATACTCGTATACAATGGCAGCTTTTTTTTCTTGGTTAATTTCACTTTTAGTATTTGTGGAATAAATAATATTAAAAATAATATCATTTTTTCTTTTATTATTAACATTTAAAATGGAACCCAGTAGCATTTAATGCATATCAAATTACAGGTTTACCTTCATCTCCTATAAACTCAAATCTCTCTCTCCCTCGCATGACCCAAGAAAGTTTTTCAAACCAACATCTACAGTGTTTTAGAGAGAAAACTAAAATATAGAGAGAGAAACTTACCATCCACCGGAAACTTATTTCTTTTTTCACTTTTCTGCCTAGTCCCCCACCCATTTTGAAACCCAAATCTTCATATAATAGAGATAAACTTCCATGTAAAGAGAGAAACTTCCATTTACAGAGAGAAACTTCAATCGAAAGTTTTTTTTTTTAATCTAACATTTTTTACTATTTTTTAGTAAAGGTCATAACCATTATGACCACCCGTTCATAACCGTTATGACCTTTTTTTTTTTTTTTGTTTTTTTTAACCATTTTTTAGTAAAGGTCATAACCATTATGACCACCCGGTCATAACCGTTATGATCAGTTTTTTTTTAATTAATTTTTGACCATTTTTTAGTAAAGGTCATAACCATTATGACCACCCGGTCATAACCGTTGTGTAGGGCCGGTAATTCCGGACACGACATGGTGACATGACACGAGAACGACACGTAATAAATGGGTTTGGACCGCACGTTTAATAATTGGGTCGACACGTTTAACACGAAAATAAATGGGCCGGAATGGGCTAACACGATTAACACGTTTAATACGTTTATATTAGAATTTTCAAACTATTCTAAAGCTCTTTTTATAACAAGTATAGGCTCATTTGTGTGTTTGATACAAGACCAGAAAATAATTATTGAAGAATTTCCACTATTGAAACAATATAAATCAGAAGTTATGGAGATGTTGCTTCTAATATAAAATAATAAACTTATAATTAACTAGTTAATAATATAAAATTGTAAACAAATTATAATTAGAGTTAACTAGTTAATAATATAAAATAGTAAACCTAATTATGTGTATATATTTGGATTAGGATATTAGGGTAATCTTATAGTTAACAAAGACATAAATTTATTAGGATGTAAAATAGTAAAACTTACTCATCATTTTGACCATTTTTTAGTAAAGATCATAACCATTATGACCACCCGGTCATAGCCGTTGTGACCATTTTTTTTTATTTTTTACCATTTTTTAATAAAGGTCATAACTATTATGACCACCCGGTCATAACCGGTATGACCATTTTTTTTTTTTTTTAATCTAACATTTTTTACTATTTTTTTAGTAAAGGTCATCACCATTATGACCATCCGGTCATAACAGTTATGACCGATTTTTTTTTAATTAATTTTTGATCATTTTTTAGTAAAGGTCATAACCATTATGACCACCCGGTCATAACCGTTGTGACCTATTTTTTTTTAATTTTTTATACTCTAATATTTTTTACTATTTTTTTAGTAAATTTCATAACCATTATGATCACCCGGTCATAACCGTTGTGATCAATTTTTTTTTTAATTTTGACCTTTTTTTAGTAAATATCATAACCATTATGACCACCCGATCATAACCGTTGTGACCAATTTTTTTTTTTTAAATTTTTGACCTTTTTTTAGTAAAGATCATAACCATTATGACCACCTGGTCATAACCATTATGACCAATTTTTTTTTTAATTTTTGACCAGTTTTTAGTAAAGGTCATAACCGTTGTGACCATTTTTTTTTTTTAATTTTGACCATTTTTTAGTAAAGGTCATAACCATTATAACCACCCGGTCATAACCGTTATGACTAGTTTTTTTTTTTTTTTTTTTTTTGTAATCTAACATTTTTTACTATTTTTTTAGTCAAGGTCATAACCATTATGACCACCCGGTCATAACCGTTATGACCAGTTTTTTTTTTTAATTTAACCCTTATTCTTGGAACTGTATATGTTATTACAATATGATAAAAAATTACAAAAAAATTTCCTATCTACAGTTAATGGTAATGTTTGAAATGAAAAAATACATTTTTTGTCAGGCGAAGTCTTTGTCCACATCGTCATCACTTTTGTAATTTGTTTCAATTTTTCGCTTGGCATGGATCCACAAGTAACATGCTAGCCACTCCCGAAATAGTCTCATGCGTTCAGCTATTACCCAATAACTGACATCCCTCCCTTCTATCAAGCATTCAGCATATTTAATGGTAAACACTCCACAGTCACCCCTATTGCACAAATGACAAAGATTAGTAAAAATCACTTTAACTTTTGAATGCATTATAGTCGTTTGGAAATGTTGTTTTACTTGCACTAACCCATTGGATTGTTGAGAGATGTCTTTCATGATGGTGATTGGTAATGGGTTAATTCCAGCAGGCTCTCTTGGTTTGAAGTCAAACAAATCTAAGCGTTGAGTCAGTAATGAAATGAATATTGATAAACATTTCATTCCTTCTCGAACCTTAGCATTGTGAGTGCCTTCATGCTGCAGAGAGTCGTACACGTCAATGGTCCAGCTTGTCAGATCGAGCTTCGCTAATACCCAATGTTTAAGGTCAGCCAAATGCACTGGTATTAACACAGTTTTAACGTCAAACCATGATGCCCTACTCTGGACATTAACGCCAAGCATTATCTTGAGTAAAGTTTCACAGGTTCCCCAATCGAACTTGTCTGGTGCACTCTGGTATAGACGCCAAAATGAACAAACCTTTGAACAAAAATACGTGTCAACCGTTGTCACCTTCCGTTGTTCCAATTCGGGGAACTGCCTGATCTTCTTTCTCAAGTAGTAAAAGGCGACATCAACGTGCTACAATAACATTACATGAACAAGGGGATTGTACAATGGGACGGTCAACAAACAATATACATGATGATTATGTTAAATTATTTATAACAGGCTGCCGAAGATAAATTCATGTAATATACTTACTTCGTCCCATAGCCAAACAGGGGAAGTTGCTAATTCGTAGTACCAGCTTTTTTTTCCTACATCCATGCATCTGAAGTCATGGGGTTTGTCAAGTGTCTCATGCTTGGTATTGTATCGTGGAGGCCGTTTATTGAACATCAAGCATACATTTTTTAACACTTCAGTGCTATTCCAAATATTTTACTCAAAACGGACAATGTTAAGTTAATCAACATTACCCTGGAAGTGTCTTCTTCAACAATCCTTTACTGAACTACTCCCTGAACTCGGCTAACGTCTTTTCAGGAGGTTCATCTGCGAGACCTCGTGGGAGTGCATAATTCATGTCAGTCGGCTTCTTCGAAGGGGATCCAACGTCAGTCTTACGACCCGATGGCCGTTGGCCAAGCCTTGATAATTTGGCCCTCTTCTTCTTAGGGATCTACAAAGCACATATGTTAAACGAGTTAATCATATGGATAATTGTAAATTGTAAGTCACAGCTATGCTCCTTGTATTACCAGATCCGTAAGAGTTTCCTTGTTGGAGTGCTCGTCAATCATAACAGGCTCATATGATGGGATGACATGTTCACCCTCTGCCCCCTCTTTCACCAACTGTTCCATGTCAGGCATGGCCTCTTCCCTCGTTCCAACGACTCGCTCATCGCGTACACTCGTCTCGCCCTCCTGTACGTGAACATTGTAATTAATATTTGCATGTTCGTTGTCAGAAAATGTCATACAAAATAGCTTCATTGTAATGTAACCGTTATGACCCACACTGATCATCTATACGCATGTATAATACTACCTTTGGTTTATGATCCTCGGCATCTTCATGCCAAGCCATCACCTTATCGGCAGTAAGAAACTCCATTGCTGCCTGCAGCCCTATATCCGCAATGGCGTCGAGGTCAGGGGAAGGAGTCTTGAAGGTTTCTGATGCCGGCATCTTAACCTTAACCTCTTCGGTGCTGCCAACCTTCGGCACAGGCTGTGCCTGACCCTGCTGCTTATCAGCATTGTTGGCCGTCAACAATTTTAGAACCCTCCTCAACAGTTTGTTGGAGCATGTTTGTTCCTTTTTTAGATCCTCTACATTTTTATTCAAAGTAGTAACATGTCCTCGGATCTCATTTTGGAACACCACCCACTCGGATTTGATATCCGGGCTCCGCCGGGGGACTAAAGCCTTCGGAGGTGGTAATTGAGGCAGGGCACTCGGCCGATTCAAAAAAAGGCGCGCAACATTCTCGTACTTCAACTCCTCCTCGGTTGGTTCCAAGAGAAAACAGTTACCCTGCATACATAGCGGTAAATTATTTGATCTTAGGCAAAATGTATTATTATTATTTTATTATATTTAGCTTAACAAGTTGTCAAACTTAGAGGGTATGACCGTACTTGGTCATAACGATTCTGACCAGACGGTCATAACGGTTGTGACCGTTGTTAGTCATAACGATATTGATCCCCTGTTCATAACGGTTTTTTATTTACCTGTGGTTCGCCAACCTCCATAAACGCCCATTGAACGTCATCAAATTTCACACTATCCGTAGTGGTCCACGACGCCATACGCGGAACGGAGTGCAAGTAGTTGGTTGTGAACTTGGCTGCTATCGTTGGAAGTGTCTCATATGCCCATACGAGTATGGCATGTGGGAAACCTGGAATGCTGTAATGAACTGTGTTAACTTTTTTTTCCCTCTCCTCTTCGAAGACATCCTATTTTTCACGGTAGCACATATTGCAGCCCAAGTTGCCTCCCAAGATAGCACACCCCAAGGAAAATCATTGAAGGCATCCAAGTTGTCGGCCAGACCAAAATATTTGGGGTCTATCTTCACTGGGCTAGCATTTGACAAGGAATTGAGAATATAATTACAGAAGGCTAAGCTTTTACCGCATCTTCGTCGTTGTCAAACTTAGCATTCGACAGTTGCAGCTCCAAATTTCTCTCGATATACCCTTAATAGTCGAAAAATATCTTGACATTAATCTGCTTTTGACGACCGGGAGATGCGTAGACCCTACACATTTTAGGCCGGTTATTAGGCAGAACTCCATTATGGAGAATCTGGCCAAGTCTTCTCCAATCTCGAACTATAGTGCGTCACCCATGGCTGTGTGGTTTGTCAGGCGCATCACAATGTTGTGGAATAACTAACCAGCCCAACCTAGAGACTCTAAATGCAAGAACTGTTGAATGCATGGCTAGTCTTTGAAGGACTCCAACTGTCCTGGAGATAACCACTGGCTAAGTTTTTTCCATATCTCGTTAATGTTTATGAAAGTATTGATTTTGGCCCTCGTTATCTCACTGTCTGGTACGAGGCGGACATATTGACCCTGTGATAATGGATAAGAGAAAAATAAAATAGTTCAAAACTCGACGTTTATAGTGCAGAGGCCACCAAACCAACCGATTGATAACACTGAAACACTTTGAACTAGTTAAAAAAACGATCTTTACAT